>KZ651327.1:121027-144271 GCA_001010745.2 Gerris buenoi | reverse complement strand
GGGGGGGGGGGGGGCACGTAAAATTTTGAAGTTATTTGACAAAGTTGCGTTAAAAGCTAAACACTTTATTTATATATTTTTGTAATATACTCATCAATATCTTTCATTAATTTGATACCCCACAAAAAAATGTTTAAAAAAAATATAATTTTTGCGGGTCATGAATTATCCGCCATATTGGATTTGAACAGCTGATAATTTATAGTTTATTGTATGTTTTTCTGTGTGCGCGTCAAAGCGATCTTTAATAGTGGAAAGTTTCATGTTTTTATCTCTTTTTATTTAAAAGTTATTGGAACCGTATAGTATAGAGTATAGAGAGTGGCAGACAGACAGACACATCAGGAACTAAACTGAGAGTTTCTGTTTTTGGTTTTACCAACGAAATCCTTTTTTTTAATTTATTGTATATTGCAACTACAATTTGATTGTTATAAGCAATAATGATAACATAGTTTATACAAGTGGCTTGACATTAACTGGTATAAGACAGCTGTCCAGTGACAGAGCTTATTGGCTGTGATAATAATTACCTAATTAATTTTCAATGTTTTTTATTTTATTTTTTTATTTTTTTTTTATTTTTTCGATTATGACGTCAATAAGTCACGGGGTCATTCCCGCTTCAGGCGCTTAGGGGTTATCAGGGTTATCAGGAATGGTTTCGGATGATAGATTATAGATAAGAGGATTTGTGTGGAAGGAAACTGACTGGTGAAAGGATCTGTAGCGGGAAATGGTCTCGGACGAATGGGACGTTAAGGTCGTTGTGTAAGGTTTGGTTGGAGACATAGTAGGGTGCATCTACTATGGTTCTAAGGATCTTTGATTGTAAGGATTGGATTATTGGATGCGGTAGGAGTTGGAACTTTTGGTGCAGCCCCATAATTCGATACCATAATATGTCCATGCAGATTTGAGTATTGAGTTGTATATGAGTACTTTGTTATGTGTGTTGAGTTTTGATTTTTTGTTGAGGAGTCTCTGTAAAAGTTTATACCGTGTGTAGATGCGTTTGCGTATTGCTGATGTGTGGTGTGTCCATGTGAGTCTACGATCAAGGTATATCCTAAGGTAGCGGACAGTATTGGAGTGTGGGATAAGGATTTGATTGAGAAAAAGATGAGGTTCGCAGTTTCCATGTCTTAAGGAAAAGGTCACATGGACACTTTTACTTTCGTTAATTTTTATGAGCCATTTTTTTTTTGGCCAAAGTTCGAGAAGCTGTATGTGCTTTTGGACGAAATCAGAAGCTGTACGAGAATTTTTATGGCTGGATCTGGATTATACATTAAATGATCGAAACAATCAATCATCTAAACCCTTGAGAGAAAACATTAAATTTTTGAACACTTTAATTTTTAGAACAGTAACACAACCCAAAAACACCATGGGTTTGGACACCATTTTGGACAGTCCGATAAATAGAAACGGCTTTTTCTTTGCTGTACTCACTGTTCCATGATATTATATATAAAGCCGCAAGTTCGCATCGAATAAAACTGCGTGTTCAACTCAATAAGATATAGTTAATTAAGAGTGAGCAAAAATGTTTCTTAGCAAATCCACGATTTACGTTCCAAATCAGACTCTCATGAAGTTATAGTAATTATTATTACATATTTTCTTTTGTCCATTTCGACAAAAATAAAAAGCAATCCTTATAGTGTTGTATTGTAGACAGAACGTGTAAATCTTTAAACACAATAGTTATTAAAATTATAACACAAAATGGAAATAATATTACGAAGAACATTCTGACAATACATTTTCTCTTTAATCGAAGCAATTTTAATGAAGTTGGCAGTGTTGCAGTAATGTAATTCACTAATCTGTACTTTATTCAACCGGGCTTATTTGAATACAAGCCCGTGCTTTGTTGGTTCATCACCTGCGTTAGACGACACACCGACACATCTGCCTCGCATTTCAATTAGTAGAAGGTTCATGTAATTATTCAAAACTTTAATATAACTCTGTCGAAATGCTCTGATGTCTGTTAAATGAATAGGCGCAGCCATTTTACTAACTCTATATTATAAAATATTATATTTTGGTCTAAACTAATGAGGAAAACCATACTAAGTCACTTCTAAAGCTTTGATTAGTCAAAGTAAGACAAATCACTTTTTTTAAAAAGATGCTCTAACTGTCTGTGCAGACCATTATAATGAAACTCATATCAATAGTTGCCAACTAAAAAAAAAATTGTATCTGTAATTTTCTTTTAAAAGAGTTGAACAAATTGTTGGAGTATTTATTGATTCATTTGTTGCATTCCTAATTTATTAGCTATTTATACTTGAAGTATAGAATGTGCTTCCTCGAAGTATATAGCACAAGAAATATGATTTAGAGGAACCTTATTTATCTGTATATAGTACCTAATACCAGTGGCGTACCTAGGGGGGTGCGGTGGGTGCGGTCCGCACCGGGCGGCACATAATTTGGGGCGGCATTTTTTATATTTAGTATTAATTGTAAAAAGCCAACTTATTAACTTCATAAGTTTATTATTGGATTTCTACGTCTTATGAATTACTAAGTATAATTTCGAATATTAGGGTTTAGAGTTAGGTGCGGTGACGGGATCGTAAATAGCAGTAAATTTACAGCAGCATAAGCCCAATTTCAGCTCTACAAAACTAATATTTTTCGAGATATGACACGACAAAATTTTTCAATTACTTCAAAAAAATTAAAATTTTAAGTTTTGCTTTCGTTTTGGGCTGAATATCGGCATAAAACCGTTAACCTACGAGAAAAGTCGTAAGAACTAAACTTGTAGTAAATTTAATTGGCTTCCTTTTACGTTCAATGGCTACTCTAATCGTCCAATAGTTACTGAGATATGACTCTTAGAAAATTGACAGTTTTTCCAAAAAAATTGAAATTTTAAATATTGCTCTTGTTTCGGGCCCAATATCGGCATAAAACCGCTCACCTACGAGAAAAGCCATAAGAAACGTAGTTTTAGTACATTTATTTGGCTTTCAGACAAGCAAAAAATGAAACCTGTAGACGAAATAGTTCTCCTGCAATCGTAAAAAACAAAAAAAGCAAATTTTTATGTTTTAAAAAATTAACCTAAACCACTACCAATAAAAACTTTCGGGCATTTTATGAAAGAAAGAAGTGTGGAATCATGTTTTAAGGTGGAAAAGTGTAATTAATTACATGTATTTACACTTCACGTTTTAAGCAAACTAGAAAATAGTGATATGTTTACCCCTTCATAACTCCGTAATCCTTAACTTTAGCACATAAATGCAAAAGTCCATTTCTGTTCAAAATTTTGTGTAGATTAATTTTGTATATGACAATATTAGCGCTAAACCTCATAGTTTTCGAGATATTTGCGAAAAAAGATTAAAAATACCCTTTCACCCTCCTTTCCTCCCCCCAAACCTGACGCTGCAAGTCGTGCAACTTTTTATCACTTACTACGAGGAGGGTATAGAACAATTTGGCGTGGGGTAGAATTTCTTTTTTGGATGTTTAGGTTTGGACAATTTTTGAGCAAATTTTACTGTACTATAGGTGGGGAACCTGCGACCTCTGAAGGTTTCTTGTGGTCGTAAAAAAGTATCTTGTTTAAATTTTTAATAAGGTTGCGTTTATAGGTATATCCACTTATGCGACCTCCTTTATTACTGCCTAATTAAATAAAAATTTCCCACCTACAGTTTGTCTCAATTACAAGTATTTATTTATGTTTATTAATTTATAAAAACCATAATTTGATTGACTTATAAAAAGGGCGGCAAATCGGAGACCGCCCCGGGCGGCAAAAGTTCTAGGTACGCCACTGCCTAATACAGACTTCATTCCGCAATGATTTGTAAAACTAAGTTTGACAGAAAATTCAGAGTAAAAATATAATTTAAAGATTAAAATAAGTCCATTTAAGAAATATCATTTCATAAATAAAATCCATTTAAGAAATATTTTTATTGATGTTTATTTAGGGAGTACAAAATATAAAGTCGATTCTCTAATCTAAACTATGGATTTAATATATAAAATCTATACAACAATTCTATAGAACAAAAATTAAAAACCAAAGTAGAATAAATATACGTTCCTTAAAAGATTTTTGATTAAAATGTATTGTATTATCAATGGCTCCAACAGAATACTTACGATATTTAGCAAATGGGCGCAGAAGGTTAAACTTATATGGGATCAACAATGGACATAATATGACTCATACCATCCAAATTTCATTAAAATCGGACGACCATACTTGAGAAACGTCTTACGTTAGTCTCTGACATCGTATGACTCGCCCTCTACATATTTTCTTTATATCGAATATAATGTGTCTCTAGTTCCACTGTAATCGGCACTGATGATGGCTTTATAAAAGCCGAAAGCTGCTTTGATAAATAAACAAGTATTATCTACCGTGGAGATACTGTTTCTTTTTATTTACGGACGACTATAGTTTTTAAGATTTGTTGGTTTACAAAAATTGTGGACAGATTGACATAGTTTTGAATTCGGAGACCGAAAAGTTTTTTTTTCTACAGAACGATCACAACTACCATTACCTTCTGTAAGCTTGGAAGGGAAATTAATACTTAAGGGGTATTGTAAAAAGAAAGTTGTAAAGTATACTACCTAGATAAGGCGGTAAAAATTAAATTATTAATTCGATGTAGGAAAATTCACTAACCTATGAAAATATTATCAGGTACAACAAATAAAACGAAAAAATGGTATCAAATCAGCTTAAATAACTGAAGTTATTCCTCTTTGATAGGAGAGAAGCATACGCCTCATCACTCTAGTTCTTCGTCTAAGAGAGTATTAGGTTATAAAAGCAAAAGAATGTAAATGTCTTGACGATTAGGCAAGAGGAATAGGTTGTAGTGTAGTGTAATTGCATAGGAATGGGAATGGAGTTGCCTAGTAGAACACGGTCTATAGTTTAAGTGGAGCAAACAAAACAGTCGAGTCTAGTTTGAGCTCCCCCTAGTTCTGCTCTAAGGGGATAATCCTCATTGGCTTTAGCACGTTCAATTCCCCCTGAAACATGCACAATACGGAAAAATAACGAAGGGGGAATGCCCCAAGCTGGTATTTGCATTGAAGCGTGGGAGCCGGTAACTAGGAAGAGCCGGAGGAGGGTGGAAAGAAGAGCCTTAACATGGCGGAAATATAAGAGACATGGCGGCTAGAAGGGTAGATGCGTCCCTTCTGGTCTATGGGATCCTAGAAGTAGAGAACCCGCCTACTTCCATAGTTCGAGTTGGATTTCTATGAGCCGCCCTTGTGCTCCGGCTAAGGCTGGTAAGCACATGCCCTTCTCTCTTTCATTGTCTGGGCCCTTTATGCGTCACATGCAGGGCTCAAACCTCCCCGCCATTAGAGCCCGACAACAATACAAGACCGGTTTTTATTTTTGTTTAGTCCATGAACCTTCGGGTACTTTATGTAGATGCATTTTTCTGAATGCATCTTGCGGCCTGTACTCTCGCTGTACCCTCTTTACTTAGGTACTTCTATTTACAGCAAGTACTAAAGTTTTTTTAAACTAAAGAAGCATTCTTACCCTGTAATATTTCTTAATCCGAGACTTCCTTTCCCATCTCCAGATCGGCTTTAATTCAATAAAAGAAATTTTCCATTATCGCAATGCCAATGTCATGTACCGAGTCCTTCTCTATATTTTTCTTTATTTACGCAGATGTTTTTCATCCGTTTTATTATTTCAATTCAAAAAGAAATAATTATAGGTTGGAAAAATCTAGAATTGAACGGCCAACAATAAGTTGTGGAGTTGTCTTGGAGAAAATAAATTATAAAAGCTAGACTGGGGTTCGTACGAACCTAGTTTGCAGACTCCAAGACATATTCACTACAATATTCTTTCTTCAGCAAAATATATTTCACAGCCACTTATGATATTATTATTTTTGTAATAATCTAAAGTAACATTTTCTAAGTAAATTTTTCAATCTGTTAACAAAATTAACGTTTTTCTATGTCTTACTTATGTCATGTCGACATTAATTTTTAAAAGCAAAAAAATCGAATTAATTAATATCTAATAATTCCGGTATTAAAAAAATTCTTTGTCCGAAAGATTTTCTTAAAATGAAATAAAATAAAGATAAGCAAATTAATAGCAAAATAAAAATATTGTTCTAGTTGTAACAAAATATTGTGCTAGCCCGATGCATTCCTTTTTTTTGGCATATAGCATGAACTATAGGGTCTTAATAAAAGTAAAATAAAAATATGGCTGACACAAAGAATCTCTTAGTCTATTTACTTAGAAAAACGTAAAGAATGTTTAGACACAAAAATATAATAGAGAATAATGGAATGGAATATGTTTTATAAATGATTAATATTCCTAATTTAAAATACTTACCTAGCCTAATAATTTATTTTTAAAAATGACGTCTGATAAAAATATAATTTACTACTGCAATTATACATACATACATAAGGTTGAATATTGTTTAAACGTTTTGTATCTAGGTCGGTAATATGTGATGGTTTTAGAGGGAGTACAAGAGATCTATTATAATCTTCCTCTTCAATATATTGTTGCAGTTAAAAATATTATTGTTAATTGTGTTATGCGCCTTTATTTTCACCGCCTCGTATAAATTTTACTCCAATGTCAATGCCCTGACTAAATCAGAGTTATTATTCTAATTTTTGTCAGTTAAGAAATGCGCAATTATGCGTGACAACAGTGTAAAAGCTTGATGTTTTAAATTTGTTTGTAGAGATATAATTTAGTAAGTAGTACAGACCCCCATACACGATCAAACATTTTACGCAAAATGTTTGCGCAAACCTGGTGTCGGGCAAATATAGGCCATAGACGTCGAACATCATGTTCACGCAAACATCAAACAGCCCCATACACGGTCAAAATGTTGGCGCAAACATCATATCGCCAACATTTTACCGTGTATGGGGGCCTTAAGGCTTGTTTTCTAGTATGTAATTCTTATTAATAGTAGGGTCTAATCCAAAAACTCTTGAATCAAAAAACCCAATCACAAAATGAGTTGGATTTACCTGGATATTAGAATGTACATATTTCTTTAAATAATTTTGAAGCTTGATTAACCAATGGTCACAGTCACAGAATAACTATGAAATTTTAGAAACATTATCCCAAACAATTGACAATAACCAGCAAGGTTGGAATAAAATAATTTTTTTAGCAAGAACAGGATGGATTAGTAATCTTCTAGTCAGCTTGAAGATGACCCAAAGAGGGGTCGCAAAAACAATTCTATTCTTGGTATAGGAAGCAAAATTATACCATCCAAGAATCTAGTTTTTGAAGACCATTTTCGCATTAATTATGACGTTTCGTCATAAAAGAAACTTTAATCAGGAAGAACGTAAAGCTTGATCTTTTGATAGCAGTGTATTTTGCTTTTTAAGTATTTCATAGTAAATTTCCGTAATTAAGTAAATTTTACTTGATGATTATAAATAGTTATAAACAGAATATAATCATTAATACAAATTACTCATTCAAATATTATTCTCTTAGCTACAATATATTTTGGAGTACCAAAGGTCCCTAGCTGGGTGTATATTAGTAGATTTTTACTTTAAAAAGGCATGTTGAAAAAAAAATTGCCATAAGTATTAATTGACCGAGCGAAGCGAGGTCTATGTTTTAACTTTTTCTTCCCCGGTCTTGCCGGGGGATCTTGTCAGGTACTGGACCGTATTGCATTTCGTTTGAAAATGTTTGTTACGCGCTTACGGCCAAACGCTTTGTTCGATTTTCTTCAAATTTGGCATGGAAGTTCTTTGAAGTCATGAAAAATAACGTACGAGTTTTATATTTAATGAATTTAATTTTTACAATTTTTATAAACCAAAATAAAATTAAATAAATTAAAAATAATTTTGTTTTTCACGAAATTTGGCATGAATATTCCTTCATGACTAGAAAATAAATATGTATTGTTTTTTTGTTATATATATTTTTTTAATTAATTAAAAAAAATAAAAGTTTAGACTTTTTTTCAAAAAAAAATAAAAAGAAAGTTTTTATTTTTTCTTGAAATTTTGAATAGATGTTCCTTTAAGACATTAAAATCGATTTATATGGTTTATTTGCTTAAAAAATGTTTAGAAGTAGCATAAAAATTATCTTCCCAACGGGGAATCGAACCCCGAATCCTCCGGTTTAAGAGCTAGCCGGAGCTAGAGAGGCCGGCATCCTCCGGGATGCGCGCGCAACACATTGTTTATTATTTCACAATACACAATACATATCGCCATTTTTCTCTTTTTAATTGCTTACTGTTCATTACCTACAAGTTTATTTTATCTTTCGCCGACAAGAATATGTATGTATACTTCATAATAGTTAAGAATATTTGTTTATATTTTAAATCTTTCTGCGTATTTATCTTATTTTTCTAAATTGCCTTAACTCATGATGAACCTAACATGCTGAAACTTGCACAGATTATTCTATTTCTGACGACCATACCATAATCAGTTAATAGTTAATTAATTAATTACTATTTCTTGATAAGTTAGTAATTTTGTTGGTTAATCTGTCTCCTAATTTTGTAAACTAAATGTAACCAACTCTCCGACTATTTGGAAAGCCAAAAATAAATTTGATTTCAACGAATTAAAAGTAATTTTTTCAAAGTTTGAAGGAATGCTTGTTCGAATTTGGCAGGAATTATCCTTGAAGTCATTACAATCGACATATATAAAGGATTTTTTCAATTTTTGACGTCACGAGGTCTACTGTTCACAGAACTACTAGTTAATATAATTAGTCGGATAAACTTTGTATGATTACGATTATACGATACGGTCCACTAAATGTCTATATATTGTTGACTCTAAAAGAAAAGTTACTTTGATGTTTTGTAAAACATATTTTCCTCCCAACAGAATACGTTATGGAGAGACCTTTTCCATTAATTCCAGAAGAGGTTTTGAGTTAATGGCTGGTGTCCAATAATGAAAGTTTTTGATTGGGTAGGCGGAGTTAAACTCAATTATTAAGTAAAGGGGTGTGAGGTCAGTCAATCCTGACGAGGGTGCTAACCAATAAGCACAACGATGTGAGGCACCCCTATAGGTCTAAAGCAGGCGTTACGCTGTATTGAGCACCCTTAATACGGCTTAAAAAGTCCGTTTCAATCATTTTGGTCTTTATTAATGAGGGACAAGTCAAAGATACTTCTGCATCTAGTTCTCATTAAATGCGTTTTTGAAAGAGCAAAGAAAAATTGAAAGACTAAAAAATTTGAACCCATAACCTGTTTCCTATGCAGTTTCCATTTTTTGATGAGATGTTTCTACAATTAAATTCAATCAATTTTAGGCATAAAATCAAAATTATAAAAAGGCTTCTATGTCTGTGAGACAGGAGTCAATATACAAAAGCGATTTTTTAAAAGACACACTTCAAAAACGTCAATCAATTTGTTGTTGTATTCCGTAGATCTGGCACCTTGCCAATTGAATAAAGCAACAGGACCAAGTAATATCAAAGAAAGAATAATCACTTGCAAAAATGCTTTGATGTAGGTGTTGTATGTATTGAGAACATCTTTGATCATAAATTTATCTTTGATGTTCAAATACTAAAATTTAACAACGAATAAATGTAGGTTTTAATTATACACCATGAGGTGTTAGGAGTTGGCACGACCTTAGGGGGATGATGATCAGGATTCTTGGTTCAAATACAAGGTAATCTGAGTTTCGATTCAGAAAGGTGAAATTAAGGCTGTACTGTACAACTAGATAGGTAGAAGGGTCATACATATTTTATTCCCTTCCTACTATTAAAATCAGCTGTCGACTGGGACATAAAACTAACTGTTGTTTTGTTTGTCCAGTCTTCCAAGAAATTGCGTGTATTACCAACCAAGGACAAGGAAGGTCGCATTATTGACTATTAAAAAGTCCTTTTTCATTCACGTAAATGAGACAATTATAGAAAAAATAAATTAATAAATACAATCTCAGACATAATTTTAGACATGCGAGTTCCGGCCTCTTTTTTCATTAACTAAATAATTTGTTCTATTAAACTTTAAAATGGATTCAAATGATTGATTTTACTTCTATGATTCCTATCCCCTGTTGTGGCTTTCATTGTTTTAGGAGAGAGAATTTTTTTAAAAGAAATTGGTTTTTGGTACTGAGACGCAACGATTTGGAAAGGCGAGACAGATGGAAAGAATATGTTGGTTGTGCCAAACTCTCAGCGAAATTACTCTTCCTTAACTGCTGAAGGACTGCTGGCAGTGATATTACTAAGATCAAGGCGCATGAGAAGAAAAATCAGGTTTAAATTTAGGGTAGCTCAGAGGCATCATATTTAGAAAGAAGGAGTGAAGGGGGGAAAGATTATGATGAATGTGCCAAATTCTTAACTATTCTTTGGTCTTTCGCGACGTCTGAGTGACGGAACTGCGGCCGAAGAAAAGCTTAGTGTCCTGACTAGGTGAAAGCCGGCTCGGAGGAAGTGACGGCTTGCGGCTTGTTCTTGTTCTGCTCGTGTGGATAATATCCACAGGGTGGTCGTGCCAAAGCTTAAAGCCAAGGCCAGAGTTGAAGGGATCGATCTCTAGTCTAGACAACCCCACCCCTTCACCCTTCCCTTCCTAGTCCCAGACCGCCATGCTCTCCTGGCCTTCCTCGTCCTCCAATCTCTCCTCCCGACCTCTTTCAACCGACTGCCCGACTGGCACCCCAAAAACACCTATTAATGAACCGAAATAGCCTCAGTGCGTCAGTGCGGCTTGACTTGCAAAATTAGTCTTGTCCCTTCAGAAAATTTCACTTAGGTCTTATCCATTTCAATTACTATAATGTAGGTTACCTTCTTAATTATTCGTGAATATGTGTTGCTAAGTTCTTAGAAGATTCGGTTCATCAAAGCTAGTCAAATGTTTTAGATATTTAATCTAATAATTCCAAAGCGACCTGGATTTTCCAGAAATAATGATATACCTACAATCAATAAAAAATAGATAATTTAAAACATTTTTGGGAAAAAGTACAATTATGGGTTAAGGTTTAAATAATATTGGTAACACAGCAAGAGAAACTTTTTAAAACGCAGTTTAGAGCAAAACTTGATAAAACGATTCTCTACTGTTCTGTTTAACAACAAATAGACCTTAAAACAATTTCATTGAAGTCCAGGCTCTTAACTTCAAATTTATGAAATTTGTAGCGCTGAAACCAAAAAATCTGAACTATTTTTTAACATTTTTCAGAGGAGCCTAGGATAGCCTAGGATAGTTTATCTCAATCTTAGTATATTCATAGAAAAGAAAATAACGAAAGGGAGATTTAATGAAGAGGCGAATGCCTCCTCCTTCATCCCCATGTTGTTCGATTTTTTTTAATGAGTTTGACATAATCTTTGGACGATATATTCTTATCATTTATGCACATTTTTATCTAACAAATATTTATGCTGATATAATTTCATCCTTTCATTTGGTGTTAAATCATAATAGCAAGCAGTTTTAATCCATATTCTCGGTTTTAGCACATTTGCTTAATATACATTTTAGTAAAGTGTTGCTTATCCAGTTGCGGGAGTCAACTATACGGTACATATTATATGACTGATGAAGCGATAAAACTAAGAATGTTTTTTAAATCATTAGGCAGGTCTGAGTTCATTTCCTGCGGACCTGGCCCCTCCACTCGGTATATTTATCTTGCATCAATTATAAGGTTTATGCAGCTGATAAAGCGACATAACCCCCGTGTATAAGCCCTTTGGCAGGCTTAGGCGTTTTGGCAGCGCTTTGGCAGGCCTAGGCGCTTTGGCAGGCCTAGGCGTTTTGTAAACTTTATTAGCTGTTGAGCACCGGAGTTGTTCGTTATCCTTTTAAGTGTTATATTTTAAGATACTTAAATAATTCTTTCATTTTGATTTTAATCTACAATATTTTTCAACAAACAAATCTACTATATTACAATCTATTATATTTTATTTTCATAATTATTTTGGGTTAACCCCCCCCCCCCCTTCCATAATAATAAAAAATGCCATTTAATATAAATAAGTTAAGCTTTTAAAAGCGAAGAAGTGTAAAATAAATTATAATAATTAGATATGATTATTATAAATTCATAATGAATTTATAATGTTCTTGTCTATAATAACTAAGACCAAAACAAGAATATAATTAAAATTCTTAAATAATAAGTATAAAAAAAATTAAAAAGTTTGGAGGATAATATTCATTATATTATTTTTTTAAAACAGAGAAGTTTGGAATAACATCATATAACTATTTATATTAGAATAAAAAATCAGAATAATATCCTTTACCATAATTTATACAATAATTAAAATAATATTCTATAGACATAAGAAGAAACAGAAACCCATCACACATCATTAATAATGTTATTTATTTTATTCTTTTTATTATATTTTTAATTATAGAAGCCCGGAAACTAAAAGGCTGTAGAGCTTATATGCCTTAATTAACCTGCGTTATGAATTAATAAATATATTGTTCATTAGTCTAATTATTCGATAAAAACTAGCTTAATCTCTGCACACAAATAATACCTATCACACCTATTTCAATAAAAATTATTTAAATAAATAATCTTTTTATGGGAATTTTAGGCTCCTTAAAGGCCTCGCGAATCTTGCGGGTCTTGGACAAAATAAAAGTAGACTCAATCTTCTATAAATAATTATTTTATGAATGTATATCTTTATAAAGCACAATGTTTTAATGCTTTTGATATGTTTTCTTTTTATTTCATAATAGACAAAAAATATGGTAACCTCAGTAGAAGAATAAAATTTAGATGCCCGAAACATAACTTACTTTAAGCTGTTTACAAATAAAAAAGTATTTTTTATTCCCAGTTTCGACACAATTATACCTAACTTTAACTTTTAATTGCTTATAAGACCTTAAACTTTAACTTTTGGGTTAACCTCTGACAAAATTTAGCATACATGTTCAGAAAAATCATACCCCGAGGTGAAATCAAGAAATGAATTTTAGCTCCAAATTTGCGGGCGCTTCCCATATAAATTTCTCAAAAAAGTGAAAAAAAAAAAAAAAAAAAAAAAAATCTAAAATGTAGTCCATTTAAATACGAATCTGACGATATGTCTTTTTCCGGGGAAAAAATCTAGTTCCTGAGAAATTAGCTTTAAACGTGGATGGGGAGAAGCCGGGTTCGATTCCCCACCGAAGTGATGTTATTTTTTTGATAAATGTACCTACGAATACTCGAAAATTAGTACAAAACTGGAAAATACTGGGCTGTTATTATGAACTCGTATATGATAAAGTTTGTCTTAGTCGTCTCGGACCGATTTATTTCTGTGAATACACATTTGTTTATTTGATACTTTAAAATCTCAAGAAATAAGTCTATAATAAACTAAGCCATCAAGAAGTCCGCATATTAGCCCTTAATTACTTATTAAAAAGTAATAAATTACGAATTTTTGAATGAATCGAACTCAATCACACCTCGATTATCCTTATCTATCGACTACTTCTATATCGATATTCTCAATAAATTATATTCAGAGATTCATATCACACTACTACCACTATAAGATATTAAATAGCTCTAATATACCCATATATATATANGATAGAGAGAAAAAATGACAGGGATGGTTCATTTCTTATGACGTGCGAAAAAATAAAGATTTAGAACCTGTTCAACGGCCATAACCTGTTGAGTATTTTTCTTTCTTTTTTTTCTTTATCGACTATATTGTTATTATTTTGTTTGATAGAAACAGGTCCCGAGGAGCAGTTTTTTTGTACGTTGCTAAGAAATTTACATATTGCGACAAAGGGGTGGGTGGACACTGGGCAGATATGGGGTGCGGGCGGTGTGGGAGCCTCCAGCCGACTCAAGGTCTCAGAAGAAAATATGGGTGAACTTAATATTACGGACTAGTTCTTTTTTATGTGTTCCCTATAAAGGAGATGTGAAGTACAAGGGCTCACGGTCACTGGGTTAGGAGGGTTGGCGAGCAGACAGACAGACAGGATCCGAAAAAGGGTTGCCAGTACGTCAATTGCGAAATTTTGCTTCCTTAGGCAAAGAGCCTTTCTTCGTAAGATATGAGAAAGGAACGGACCGGTCTTCTCTTGCTTTCAGAATGGAAATTGGGTTTTTACGCTTTAATACAACCGAACGTTTAAATTATATGTTAGGGACGAGGGAGAAGCTTAAATAATTATGCTTATGTTAACATATTAAGAGATTTTATATATATGAATATATACATATATTGAAATCATTACTGAATCCTTAAATCATAAATTATAAGTATCCTCAATAATAATAATATCTTTATGTATATATTATAATGATATTAATAACGAAGTATATATACTTTTTTTTTTTACAAGTCATAAAAAATTATTGAATTCAATTAATTTTATTATCAATGACACAGCATCTTGGCGAAACTCGTATAGCAATACTACATTATTAATAGCCCTAATAAATAAATATATAAATTACCAAATAATACTTGCTTAAAAGCATAAGATTGTAAATGATTTTAACTCTAACTTCTATTTTCTGCTATTAAGACAATGATGAAAAAATAAAAATAAATTAAAAGGTAAAATAATAACATGCTTAAAACAAAAGAATACAAATACTTTATTTATAAGTATTTAATAAATTATAAAAAAGAAAAATTATTTAACTAAAAACTTGTACATTATTACCTTTTTTGTCTGCAACATTTTATTGAATGATCAGGCTAAGAGACAATTAAAGTGCTAAATAATTTCAAACACAATAAATCAAATTTTAAAATGATTAGAAGAACCAAAGAAATGTAGGCACATTATGTAATATAAATCACACAATTAACATATAATTTGAAAACATTCACTAGTTTTTTTATTCTTTAGAGCATAAAAAAATATTTAATTATAACTTTTAAATTTATATATTTGAAATATTAATTACATGTATTAAGTAAATTTATTTTTATTTTTTAAGATGAATGGACATTATTTAAAGGATCTAAGTTTAAAGTGTGAAGCTTTGTTAATATCTATATACATATAGTTAATTAATTAATAATTATTTTGATTGTATTGTCGGTTAGTAGGATGTTTAAGCCGGTGTCTGAGGAGGGGGGGCTAAAAAAACTATGTTGTCTGGGTCTAAAGGGGAGCCGGTAAGAGCAGCTGTGCCGCCCGATCACAACCGACTATAACCGAACAAACCCGAAGACGCTATTATTGATCTAGTAGAGCCCAAATTCAAAGTGGGCACTTTACCCCGTCTAGACACCCCCCTTACTCCCCCTGCACCCCCTTCCCCCCTTACTCGTCTGTTTACCTCAAGAGACTGATAAACATATTAGTATTGACTTCAGAGTAATACAAAAAAAAATTGATAAATCCATGTTGCTTTCATTCGTTCTACAGGGGTTTGGCTATTTCAAATAATTCTAATAAATTGCTAAGGATAAACAATAAGGGGAATGAAGTCGTAAACAATTCTTAGTGGTTATTGAAGTAACATAACAATAAATTATTATAGTTTCAAGCAATTATTGTAAAATGTGGCAGAGATATCCATCTTATGTAAAAATAAAAATAAATAAATTCATTAAGGTGATACACGAAAATTGTCAAAGGGTGTACGTAAACAATATGACTAACTCTTCAACGCTTATCTCTAATTATAAATATGTACCAACGTTGGGAATTGCGTCGTCACAGCCTCAGGCCAGTGGCGATAGAAAAGGAGAAAAGGCAGGGTGCCACTAAATTTGAAACAGAAAAAGCTCAAACTTTAAATTGAGAGTGCTGATACAATAATTCACGCAAATTTGTTTGCTTCAAACGATTTTCTTACCATTTCAAGTCTTTACAAATATCTCTCATAGAAATGTCTCCTATGTTTATTCAAGATTCAAGTAATCTAACTTGGACAGTGCTTAATTTCAGCCGGAACGGTGCGGTGTTCCGGCACCTCACGGGAACCGGAACTCACCGGAACGCAGTAAGAGAGTAAATATGTAACGTATGACACATTTAGGGAGGCAGGAGGTACTATATAGCGTTGTGCAACACTGTCTTGTCGCGCCACTATATTTGACGTAACACTGCACGAGCCCCAACATATTTCAATCAAAATGAGACTTTTCGACTCATTGAAAGATTCAAAATTAATGGCCCTTGTTACATAATCGCAGGCACTTAAGGCAATAGAAGCAGGGAATAAAACCTGTGCTTAGTGGAGAAAACCTATACCATTATTAAGCATCCCCCTATGTTCAAAAAAACTCTAATAAGTGACAAATCGTACGTGTGGGGACGAATAGGCCCTAGCTTTTTAAATGTAGAGCTAAAAAATACAGTAATATTAAATATTGTTAAACAAATAAAACGTTTAGGACAATAATTTAGCGGTTCATTCACTTGCTTAAATATTACACTTGTTAATGTTTATTGTTTATTCAATCAAGAAATTAATAGCTTTCGGGATCAATATACAATAACAAATAATATTAAGTCGATAATTTGTTATTATTGTTGCAAAAATTGGTCCCGAGAACGATGTTTTAATGTATGTATTCTGTATTGTATAGTATTTTTTTATTGTCGGTAATTAGAAAAAATCCACTACATTTGAACAACTCTTATAATGAATTTTAAGACCTTAAAATTCAAGGGTCAAAATTAAGGGGGGGCAGACCCTCACTCTCACTTTGCTAGGGGGATACCCCACAGACACCCCATATGAGACCCACAATTATTACGTGGGTGTTCCGGCACCTACAATTTTAGAAATTAAGCACTGAACTTGAGTGTAAAACTTGATACCACAGTTTATTTAGGGTCTTATTGGAAGTAACTTAAATGAACTCCTGTCGAAATAACATATAACTCACACAGCAATTACGTAATGCCTCATTTCGTTAAAAATAAAATTCGATAGAGAGAAAAAATGACAGGGATGGTTCATTTCTTATGACGTGCGAAAAAATAAAGATTTAGAACCTGTTCAACGGCCATAACCTGTTGAGTATTTTTCTTTCTTTTTTTTCTTTATCGACTATATTGTTATTATTTTGTTTGATAGAAACAGGTCCCGAGGAGCAGTTTTTTTGTACGTTGCTAAGAAATTTACATATTGCGACAAAGGGGTGGGTGGACACTGGGCAGATATGGGGTGCGGGCGGTGTGGGAGCCTCCAGCCGACTCAAGGTCTCAGAAGAAAATATGGGTGAACTTAATATTACGGACTAGTTCTTTTTTATGTGTTCCCTATAAAGGAGATGTGAAGTACAAGGGCTCACGGTCACTGGGTTAGGAGGGTTGGCGAGCAGACAGACAGACAGGATCCGAAAAAGGGTTGCCAGTACGTCAATTGCGAAATTTTGCTTCCTTAGGCAAAGAGCCTTTCTTCGTAAGATATGAGAAAGGAACGGACCGGTCTTCTCTTGCTTTCAGAATGGAAATTGGGTTTTTACGCTTTAATACAACCGAACGTTTAAATTATATGTTAGGGACGAGGGAGAAGCTTAAATAATTATGCTTATGTTAACATATTAAGAGATTTTACCCGTTATCTAACAAAATCTTAAAAGGAACTTGTGAGAGGAATTGAGAAATTTACTTATATACTTCGAAAATAGGTTATTAGCAGGGGAAGTCCTAATTCCTTAGGATACCTAACCAAAAAACTGTGGTAAGGTGGAATTATATCTAATGTTTATTATACTACTACATACTTATTCCTAATGTGACTTGAAAATAAAAAATAAATTAAAATGTGTTATAGTATATTAAAGTATACTAGTATAAGTACAATAAAGATTATCACTGCAGTAAAAAAAAAATAAAAAAAAAACAAATAGATATATAATGTTTAATTTATTTTGGACCTGTCAGCTATTTTAAGCATTTGGTCAGGACGATTTCTTAGAAAGATGTTCAGTCTCCTGAACATAGAGGTCTTGTGGAGCACCCTTACACGACTGGCTAAAAGTTTAAATTCAATATGCCTGACTATATATTCCGCTTCAGATTTCAGATATCTTTATAACAAACCTTAGACTTAAACAGATTAATTAATTAATGACCATCTGTATATATATTCACTTTTACTTATAGAATTAGGGTGGTTTAAAGAACAGATCAGTACCATTTTTACACGCGTAAGAAACACGGAAAATGTCAAATTATTGATTAAAAAAAAAAAAAAAGTAATTACATTTCACATTTTCATAAATAAGAGAAGTTAAGTTTTCAGGTAGTTACTTTAGTAGTGATTAAAGTTGAAAAGTGACTAGAGGACGCTGCTAAACAAATTGTCATAAGCAAAATTCGGAAACTAATGAGGGAAATTGGGAAATATCGAACGTGATTGTACTTAAGTATACATAAAATGCTTTGAACTATAATATTTAAAGGTCGAAGAAACCGTTTTAAAAGGAGCTTTCGAAATTTAAAAAGATGTCACCTTTAATCGTGTCCCTCAAATTCAATTAGGTTCGGCTGAAGGGTGGTAAGACTGTTATAAGGGTTTTCATCCCAATCTTTTTAAGTTGCCTTTCAGTTAAAGGACAAACCCCACTACTACTTTTCATTCGGGCCACCCTAACATTATTCCCATAGCCGATGGACATTCAAAGCCTGACTGGAGGGAAAGATACACTTAGCAAGAGAGGGGGTTGAAATCACCTAAACATCTTTGCTTTCGATTCGATATAAAAAAAAGGAGTGCTGCAAGTTAATCCCTTCACTCCCCTTCTTTTCTTGATTTTTCGTTGCCGAAGAAGAAAAAAAGCTGGGGAAAAAGATAAATAAAAGATTAACATCTGTAATTTTGCCAACTGTTAACCAAGTTGTCATGACGACTACCGTCGGTTGGATACGTGTTGATAGTTACACAAACCATCTGGTTAGCACCTTTATCAGATTACTCGTGCACTTCCCCCCACCCCCTCGTTTTTGATGAGAGAATCAGTATGATTAACACCCGTCAAAATGCTTTGGTAGTTTACTTCATTAAGATAAGATCATGTTCTGCTAATAAAAGACCAACATTTTCCCCTTCCAATTCAAGATAACTTAATTTACAGAAAAGTAAAAAAGAAAAAATATCAACATACTATTTTATATCATGTAGGTAAATAAACTACGGGTATCTAAAACCCAAAATTAAATCATTTAATGTAGACTAATTTATAGATCCCCATTTTCATAATACACAAACGAATTTTCATTTTTTAAAACCGATAACCATTACAACATCTTTGAATACAGTAAACATTAAATGTTCACTTTTTGACCTTTCCTTTCAAAAATGAATTATTTATGTTAATGGGAATTCGTATTAATGAAGATAAATCTTCGATAATAAAGCAATTTTAGAATAGCCGACTCTACTACCTTAGTCAGCAATATAAGGGGGAAATTAATTTCGATCAATAGGACTGAGGACCTATCACCTAAATTTTATTACAATAGTTATTTATTTGTTGTTACTTTTTGTATAACTCCATTTAATATAATTAATTTGTTTTAATGTAATTAATATTATTAAGTTTAAGAGGGCTGTATCTTAGTAACTATTGTTACCTACACAAATGATTCTGGACTCAACTTGTAGCAAATGTAACCTACTTTAAAAACGTATATATAAAAAATGGACAAACCTCACTACTACTTTTCATTCGGGCACCCTAACATTATTCCCATAGCCGACGGACATTCAAAGCTGATCATGTTTCATTATAAAACTCATAGTTTAGGACTTAGGTGATCGTGAGAAAACTGAAAAAAAAAAAAAAATGCGAAAATTTCGTGGTTTTTTGAGTGCTACGCAGCTAGCACAAGTCTTTCGAAGCTGCAAAATTGGATATAGACTACTGGTAGTGCTCCTAACCACATATTAAAAAAACAGAACTAGCCGTAGTTTGCGAATTTAATTTACTATATGACTGGCCTATAAATGCTGCTCTATTTGCGTAAATAATCGAGCTCCAGACTCCAGGA
This sequence comes from Gerris buenoi, assembly GCA_001010745.2. NCBI lineage: Eukaryota > Metazoa > Arthropoda > Insecta > Hemiptera > Gerridae > Gerris > Gerris buenoi. The sequence continues at coordinate 124,247 of KZ651327.1, read as the reverse complement.
GAAGATGGTAAAGTCGCAGAATAAATAGGATACGGAGAAAAAGCACTAGGCCAACATTAAAGTTGGAAATTGACTTTCTTTATTTATTTTTATAGAATAAGTAAAGCAGGTACACAGTGTGGTGAGAGAAATTAGTACAGGTGGAATGATTTATTTGCAAGCTATGCCAGGTCTATGTCTATTCAGATAATGTTCTTATACCTTAAAGTTCAACAAATATAATGTGCTTGTAAAAAAAATAATAATCGGAGACAAAACATTCGAGGGAGTGTCTTCGTTCAAATAACTTGGAGCTCTTTTCCTCAGATAACTCTATGAGGGAATGCATAAAAGAAAGGGTTCAGGCAAAAACGAGGTCATATTATGGTAATATTGACATGATTAAGAACTTGACTGATTGGAAGAAGTACTAAGCTAAAAGTACCGTGTACAAGTGTTAGGTAAATATATAGACGCTTGCAAGACCTGTTGTCATATATGGAAGTGAGACATGGAACTCGTCGATAGACGTATCCTGAGAAGGATCTATGGACCTGTGAGAGAGATTGATGGTACCTACGGCATACAAAGAGATGCTACGAGCTGGAAGAACTTATTCACGGGCAAGATATCTTGCGTTTCATTAAATAATATTTATATGACCTTCATAGATCAAAAATGTAATTTCAAGACTCACCTCCCCAACTACTGAAAAGCGTTTTTAAGTTACTTTTCCAGATAAAGCAAAGGTTTTGTCCTTCTATATTATGTTAATAATTATAATTACCACCATCTTGAATCAAACTAACAGATTGGACAACCCTTTCTCCATTGTTTTATAGGTATTAAAAGGAAGCTAACTTCCCAAATTTTCAGGTTCTAGTAACAAATGGCCCCCATCTTGAGCCAAGATGGTTAAGATCATAGCTTGCACCTATAAGTGGGACCTATTTAAAAAATAGCGTGGTAATAAGTCATAAGTACAGTGGTTCCAATGATATCGTAGTCAGTGACTTTATAGACTTTAAATAGGTGCATAGATTGTAATACATTTCTAGCAAGGATTACCTAATAAGTAGTAGCGATGAATATGATAGGTATGGAATAAATTAAAGTTATCAGCTGATATAGTATGTGTTATGTTCATACAATTAAACGAATCAAAATGCCGTTCTAAAATGTGGACCCGTTGCCTGTAATAACCTCAATAAAAACCTATTTAGTGCCTCTACGACCAACTAAAAATTATTTTAAAATATACAGAGTATACTGATCACGCAACCAAGGACAAATACCTACGTAAATCAAAATTTTGCTTGAACGTCCAAGGTGTATAATAATATATATATACATTTAATAGTATTATTTCACAATTACACTCTTTTTAATTACCAAGGTGTGCAAGAGGATTAAATAAATGTGAATGGGACAAAAATGTACATGCAGTTCCAGTGTTCCAGTTTACCAACGAACTTCTTATAGAATATCTAACGGATGAAAAAAAAAAAAAAATCCATATTTCAGGTTTTTCTCATTCCTAAGTTATCATCTAATAATATCTAATACCATATCTTAAGGATTATAAATATTTAATTTAACGCACAATACTGTAGAATGTATGATGTCATATCTTGGACTTTCAAAACTGAGATAAGATCGCAGACTATACCAGTTTGTTGAGTGTACGAGTGTAAAGAATTTTTTAATCGTGGGACTTATCAGAATTCAGAATTAAGGGGGTGCCGTCGAATGAATTTGCAAATATACCCTTACTGGACAGGTAGGTGGTAGGTACACTTTTACTGACTCCTTATGTAAATTGAAAAAAAAAAAAATGCAAATCTGAAAACACAGATTTAAAAATCTGGGGATCTGAAAAGTAATCTGTTCTCATCCACATGCTACAATTGACTATTCTAATAATTTTTGAAAAAATGTACAGTTAAAGGTATTTTTTTGGGGGGGGGGGAATAAAAAAGTTAATTTATAGTAATATAGACAGTAGAGTTCTAGACAGATGTATTAAAAAAGACCGATTTTTAGTCTTGACTATTCTTCACTAGAATGTACAAATAAGTAACTATTACTAAACAATGTAACATCACATTAGTAGAACCTAAGATATTTACGATTATTATTTTCTCATACTCAAACAATCGTAAGTTTTTCATAAATAAATATTTGAATATGTGGGTTTAGGTGGGTCACTTTAGGGATAAATTCAAAATAAATAAAATGTTTTCACCCAAAATTATTTTTTTTGAAATTTCAACTTAATTATCCGTTTTGACTGTATTCAAAACCTGAGTGGTTTTCAGCATGACGTCTGTATGTGGGTATGTGTGTTATCATCGATGCGCCCAGGGTATTTAACCTAGAGAGGTGAAACTTGGCAGAAAAATCAATCCTTACTACTTTTATTATTAGTCAAACCACCCGGAGAATCAACATTTTCCGCTATCTTGAACCCAGTTTGCTGAAGCATCTAAAATAAAATAAAAAAATCGAAACGAGGTCCGATGAAGTTGAAATTTGGTACGAATTTAACTCTTAGTGTGACAAACAAATTCACTAAATATAATTTTGTTGATGGCCGCCTTTTTTTAGTTATCAATATTCCAATTTAGAAACTTTGAGGGTTAAGAATACCGAAAGAATAAATACGTTTTCACACATTGCATATCGTTAGAACCGGTAAAAAATAAAAAAACATTATTATAAAAAAAACTATGTAATTCCATTAATTAGTTTGAAAGTAATAAGCGAACATAATTATTTAATTAGTGCGATACTTGTGTTAAACGTCAAAGTTTGTTTACATCAGACAAAATACCACCAAAATTCAAAATAATTAAATCCGTGAAATAAATAATTACATGATAAAAAGAACTTTTTATATACTACGTTTTTAATTCAATTAATTTATTTTTTGTTTACTTGGTTTACTTATTATTTTTTGCTGTCATTCAATGTTTACCTCTCAATAAAAAGTCTTTTTTTAATTTGAAATCTGTCAAAGGAGGTAAATATTGGGGAGGTCAAAGGATTGTAAATATTTGGGATATGACAAAACAAATAAAATAACTTGCGGATTTTTTCCGAACTAACTTTTCATACAGCAAATTTGCTGAAAACTAATTAAATTCTGCTGAAAAATGACTAAAAGCATTAAAATAATGCATTGTCATCGTGTTCTGAGCTGTTCTGAAAGTTTCAAATGTCTAGCTACTCGGGATGTTAG
>KZ651327.1:38616-107501 GCA_001010745.2 Gerris buenoi | reverse complement strand
CTCCCGTATAGCTCAGATGGTAAGAGCACCTGTACGGTAAACAGAGGTCCCGTGGTTCGATTCCCGGTGCGGGGGTGTATTTTTCTCTGTATGTCTCCCGTAGTTATTGATAATTGTAATTAGGATTATTTAAAATGTAATCTTTCCATAGTAATAAAACTACCAAAAATTTAAAAATTGAATAAATAAAACGTAAAAAAAAAAATGGTAGATAAATCTGCACTATTTGGCTTACAACTATCGGTTCGACACTGCACTAATTGTTCGATTTACTTACGGACTTACGGCTTATTTTAAGCTATTCCTTTTTATATTATAAAAACGATTCTGGTTGAAGCATCTTGATAAATTCATTAGTTTTATTTTTATTTAAAAAACACGTAAAGCGCCACTTTCTTAGGAAAATATTGGAAGGTTGTGGTTAGATCAGGTCGAAAAGAACAACTTTCAAAAAATAAAACTATTGAATTTATCGAAATGCATAAATTATCAGCGTTTTCTTGCACCTAAATTATTATAATATTACGTCTCCAGTAAATACCGGGACATTTTGGCGTCCCGAAGAGTGTCTTCGGGTCACCGGGACTTTGAGTCCAAAACCGGGACAATCCCGGATAACCGGGACGTCTGGCCACCCTAGCGCAATCACAATACTTTCTTTTTATATATAACTAAGTTTATAAGAAAGTAAAAAACTCTAAATCCTTAAAATGTCTACTAAAATCCACGTTTGTGTGTATTATTTAAAATAAATCGAGTGAAATTTCTTATTCATATAAATTAATAATTCTAAGACAAGTTCACTATGATTTTGATAAATATTTAAAAGAAAAATAAACAAAATGTAATATGTATCTTTAGGACAAGCTCTCCTCACAAATATATATAAAACATCTCATTACATAAATATATACATCAATATGCGACTAGAGGTAAACGATATAATTATATTTTATAATAAAATATAAATAAATAAAAATGAAGATTCGCCTGTTGGGAAGAAGAAAGAAACTATGTATGCATGATATGTACTTTAGCTCAATCATATCTATTTTTTTATTTATCGAAATAAATTCAATTCATGTTATGGTCAAATCTCTAGAAATAATGAATAATAAATAGGTAAATTGTGTGTAATATCTTTTATATGTGAATATACTTCTAGGAAAATTGCACCGTGGTTTATAGAAAAATATTCAATACAAATAGAAATATATTATATCTACTTCGTCCCAGTCTACCACATGTTATTACTTTATTACAAAATAATACGGTGGAAAAGAGGATCAAAATAAATATATATATTACTAAAAAAGGGAGTAATAACAAACTGTGGAAAGATATTAAGAGACAAATTAGTAAGAATGAAAAATAAAAGTTCTAAAATGTATATCAGCAAAATGTGTTAAATATGTTCCAATATGTACTCGTATATTCAATAAAAAATAGTTATTTCACTTGATTATTCAAAAGTAAAATAATTATTAACTAAAATACATATAAAGTGAATAAATAAAAACCTAATTCAATAATGTACGAGAATAAAATGTTTCTTCTTCTTGTAATTTAATTCAAGCTCTAAGCGATTAGAATTATGTAAGGAATGTAAAAAATGTATCTTACAGATGTAATCTCACATTGATATTAAACATTTATAAATAAAGAAAGTAATGTAAATAACTCACCAATTATATCCATTCTTCATCAACAATAACTCGAAGAAAATAAATTAATACTTTATAATGTTTAAAGTAATTCACTTTAGTAAGTTAGAAAGTAAATGTATTCGTTAAAAGTAACACTCGCGGCCCGACGGCATCCGCGCCTTTCAATAATCCGCACAATACTCGGTCAAAATCTATATAAACGTATTGTAAATCAATCTATAATTGATCGATTTCAATCTATCAATTCGAAAATCAAAGTATCTTAACATATATAAAGAAGTTTATAAGTTACTTTTATACGAGAAATATTACCGGCAAAGATACAACTATATTAAAATTAATTTAAATAGTTATAAAAAACTGTTTCTATAAGTTTGAACAACAAACAAAACAAACAATTGAATAAAATGAACTCAATTCATTAAGATTTTACTAAAATTGTATATTTTAACGAGACAAAACGACTTAATAAGTTAAAAAAAATAAAACAGAAGCTCAAAACTAATGAAACACATTATTTACAGGTTAAGAAAACATTAAACATTTTAGCAGAAACTTAAAAACCAATCACGTTTCTTTATTTCTAATCATCTCAAACAGGGTTGCATTAATAGAACAAAAAAATTTAACAAACTAAATATTTATGAATCTGTACAAAGATCAAATGACAATGAAAACGACGCCATATTGTTTTATATTTTTTTATAAGTTGTAAAAAATGAGGGTTTTTTTTTTTAACTTTGGCACCTGATTTTTTTTTTTTTTTATTTTATTGTATTTTATTTTTTTTTTCACCAATCCAAATTTTAAACCAAAATTTTCCTAATATTGTAATAAGCTAATAATACGCAAATGTCCTCAAATGAGGATACTTGGCGTTAATGGAATTCCTTTTAAAAAATGGTAAAAGTTTTTTTATTTCAATAATGTTTTATTGTATTTCTTTTTATTATTACTATTTTTTTTTTAGCAACACGTAGATCTATAGATTTTTTGTGTTTTTTAATTAAACATAGAAATTAGGTATATAATGAAAACCTTTTTTTTGTAGTTAGATTTACTCGAATTTATATTTGATAATATAGATAACTTGTAACATTGTANTAATTTAAAATAATAAATTCCTTTAAGTTTAAATTTTAAATTAAATAAATTAGTTTTTAAATCGATTAGAAAAAATTAAATAGAATAAGTTTAACTTTAAATATTTCTTTTAAATAAAATGAAAATAATATATTTTGAAAAATAAAATTATATAAGTTTCAAATATATTTCTATTCAAAAAAATTGTAAAAGAATATAGAAATATAAATATCTTATTTTTCAAAACTTAAATATAAAAATAAATATTACAAAAAAAGAACATTTAAGAAATATAAATATTTAATTATATTTAGAATAATTGCAAATCACAAAGTACTTTATAAGATAGTTAGATATAAATATAGGTGTTCTAATTGAAATAAGACACTAAGAAAATATAATATGTTTAACTAATATTAAGTCAAAAAAAACTTTTGTTACATTGGAACTCAAACTTAAAAATTGTATTATAAGTAAACTTTTAATAAGAACTCTTAATGCTATAAACGAATTACCAAACTAGGAACACCGAACTTTCAGTTCACGGGGATATTAATACTTAAATATCGTATGTTTCCATGACTGGGCGGCGCGAAGGTCGCGAAATTCGGCGAGGAACTCAGGCCAAATCCCGCGGGTCTGTACCGAGTGACCTAAATTCACTTTTTTTTTCTTCTTGGCTATACAATAAAAAGATACCATAATAGAAGTTCGTCTCAGTGAAGATTCGCAAAGATGGCAAAGAAGTTCCGATATTTTATCAGTGTCCCGATATCTAGCGGATTTTTTTTAAACTAACTTAATGCGAAAACAATCACTTATTTATGCAAAATATATCATATATATTTCATAGTGAACAAAATTACGGGAAATCTTTTTATATTATTCTAGCTTATGTTATTTATATAGTTTCTTTTTTTGGCGTATTTAATAGTTATTGTAAGAGAAAAAAACGAGCTTAGGTTAAATTTTTAAGTATCACACTTAACCCGCAATACTTAAATGTAATTGTGGATTGACGGAAATTGAAATTAGCATGTTTAATTTTTTTAATTTAGTTAAACAATTTTCTTTCATGGGTAATTGAATTGTGATTCTAGTTTTGCAGTATTTATCATTTCCATTAAATAAAAAAAAAAAAAAAAAAAAAATATAGTTATCCATCTATATTTCCTATTTATATACTTTTCTGGCAAAATATAGCCAAAAAGAGAAATATTAATTTTATGTTTTTAAAAGACCATGCTATTAGTATATATTCACTCATAAGTTATATGCTTATTTTCCAAGTTAAAAACAAATCTTGAGAAGAAAGGATTAAAAAAGGAAATTGTAAACCTAATTACCATGCACTTGTCTTATGTCAATATCTCTTGTATCGTCGTGTTTTTTTTTTTTTTTTTCTTTTCTATAAATTTTTTTTCAATATTTAGTTGAAAGAATGCATGGATCTTTATTGCAATTATTTTACTTTGTTATCCACTTTTTTTTTTTTAAATTGAGGTGGATTTGGTGGGTAATTTTGTGACAAATAATCACATATCAAAACTAAAAGTTGAAAAGTGTGATATTTCTTTGTCCCACACTTCTTTAGACTAATTATACCTTTGTCCTAATAGTTATTTATATACTTTGAAACAATCCTACTTTTCAACATTTTATGAATGCTGATACAGTTGGGTAACAATTGAATAACAAACACGGAAGCCTCTCCACAAAAAGAGTTTATTAAGCAAAACTATATTTCGTTTTTTTTTTTTTGGACCGTACTTGTTGAAGTGCGGAATTTGCTCTTCATCCTACGTGGGCCAAACCGGGCATCGTTTTCGAACCAGGGTCAGTGAGCATCTGAGGAACTCGGACAGCCGTTTCTTCGCACATCTCCAAGATACAGGGCACCAACAGGGACAGCACGAAGTGGCGTTGCTACATTTTGCTATAGGTCCCAAACTTAACTCCCTTGAGAGTCTGGAGATTCGAAGAAACCTAGCCTATAGGTACCTAATTTCTTATGACTTTTCTTGTAGGGTAGAGTTTTTATGCCGATATTCGCCCCGAAACGAGAGCAATACTTAAATTTTCCATTTATTGGAAAACTCTGCCAATTTTCGAAGTGTTATATCTCGGTAACTATACGTACAGAGTTGTAAGTGGATGTAGAAAGCCTATTGTATTTACTACAAATTCATTCCTTATGACTTTTCTCGTAGGTTAACAATTTTACGCCGATATTCACCCCGATACGAGAACAATACAGAAAATTTCCATTTTTTTTTTTTAATTCAATTTTTAAAGTGCCACATCTCGGGAACTATTGGACGTACAGAGTTGCCATTAGACTTAAATTGACTTGTAAGATAAATTAACATCGAACAACGCATAGTTTACGAGGTATATAGCAACAACTGAATTTTTTTCAGTTTTTCACATATATTGCAAAAAATTGGGGGGGCCCTTAGGAAGAGGTCTTGGGAGGGGGAGGAAGTCTAGGAAGTAGGGGGTGAATTGAGGAATGAAAAATTTTGAAGGGGGAGTAAAAAATCTATGGAAAAATAAATTGAGTGTGGCTTTAGGTCAGAATTCCCTAATAAAAGAGTTTATTTGCCCCCCAATCCTAATTTATTTTTGATTACCTAATTTTGAGCGCTTGTAACTCAAAAACGGTTGGAGATAGAAAAAAACTTTAAAGGACTATTTTTTATTGGAAATTTAATGAAGAACATTTTTTAAATAACCATAATTCGCCTAATGTCGATACTTTTAAAGATATTTGGTAAAAAGGAAAAAAAAGCACCTATTGCCCCCCCCCCCTGGGGGGGGGCGAGATGTATTGTTAATTTTATAATAGATATTTCATCTTCAATTTTGGGATGCAACTTATAATTCATTGAAATTTTTATTTTATTTTTTATATCAGTTTCCAGTACCCATTGGGACGCCTCATGTTTGCAGGTCTTTTCTAAGTGTAAGAAGGGACTTATATGTTATGTTCTAAACTGTGCATCGTCAGCATTATGTGTTATTAGGCAATTAATTAATATTTCTATTTTCTATGATAATTTATATGATTTCTGATTATATCTATGTCTCCCTTTTTCATAATAGTGTCTATAAATACCTACTTTGCAATCTGAATTAGACCGTAATGCAAAGATACTAATAGGATATTGAGAGTATGTATACAAACTCGTCCAGGAATTGATTTATCTTGCCATTAATAATTCTTTCTTTTTTTTTCAAATTAGACATAATATCAACGTTTTTGGACAATGTAATGATATACAAAACCAAACTTAGCATTTTAATTCATTCTTTGCCTCAAAATAAATGTTTCAAAAAGCAAAATGTGTTACAGTATTAGACTTACAAGATATAGTGTTAGTTCATATGAACTAACACTATTATGAGATTACTGAAAGTACATTAAAAAAAATCCTGGGTAGGGCCCTCTTATTTATGGGGGAATATTCCAAACCCCCCCCCCCCCCCCATTAAACAGAATCAATTTTAAAATTTCTAGCCAGGTAAAACTAGTTTTACAGAAATTTTAAAACAGATTCTGTTTAATCCGGACTATCAGATGTGAGACTTTAATCTAATTTATTTCTTGTCTCATAGAAAACTACTTTACCAGGTTTGCATAAAAATGACTGTTTAGTCTCAATGTAACCTACAAATTGATTTAGGGAATCTTATTAATAAAACTTTAAATTTTTATTGATTGTACATTATTAGAAAATTATTGAGGTACAAGATTAACTGGATGTTCTGGCAAGTGTGGTCTTGTTAGCGAGACTCTACTGTTGGTAAGACTGAGAATTAAAAGACAAAATAACAAAAATCGGAAGGTAAGGGTAGGTGGCTCTGAAGAGTAAGCGACACATTAGAGTTAGAGTAAGTAGAAAATTATAGAAAACTCGTAAAAAGGTGAGACAGTAATTATTTAAGTCTACTTTCAAATAAAATCATAATATTCTCAAAAAGAAATAATACAAATAAGTGTATCCATGCATAATAAAATGTTTTATTTATTAAGTATTAATTCTAGTGCAAACAAAAATCATCAGAGCAAATAATTTTTTAAATCAAATTATAATCATTATTAACACTGGGAGACAGACAGAGAAAAATAGAAGTAAAATAGAGTCTATTTTTCTCTGTCTGTCTCCCAGTGTTAATAATGATTATAATTTGATTTAAATTAATATTTAAAATTTCCATAGTATGAAACTACCAAAAACTTAAAAAATGAAATAATTTTTTTCAAAGTGGTCCCCATGTTGCTTTGGGTTTAGGGTTCAGCGGTGTACACAGAATAATATTCTTCTGGGGGCTGGAACCCAGATCATTAATAGTAGAAGTTGAGAACAACGTGTAAGCATGTAATTATCAATAAAAAAAAAAAAATAATAATAATAATAATGTGAGCAGTGCAATATAATTGATACACTGATAAAATCGACTCTTATATTAAAGTTAGCAAAGAAAATGTCTAATAAATAATTAAATTATAAAATAACACTAACAGATTCACAAAAGATACATAAGACTCGGAATTTCATACAGTTATTCTTACCTTACCTTAGCTGTTTACTTCATCTACTTAACTGGACAACAAACTGTAGATTCAAATTATCAGTCAGTGATTAAGTTAAAAAATAAATAAATAAAAAAGCGGAATTTACTTTGGTGGCAAGCTGATGTAGAAATTACTTTTATTAGATTTAAACACATCAGAAAAACAGATGTATCTCGCTGAAATATTAACCCTCACATACACAATTTATTTTTTACAATTTATTTTATTTTTTATTATTTTTTTTTTTTTTGCATCCTTCAAATACTGCAAAAGGATTTTCACTATTACTTATCAATGCTGTGATGTTTAAAATTAGTTTAAACAGTTCATTTAACTAAAGTACACTAATTACAATTTATTTTCATTATCATTATATTCAGAATAATTAGATGAATCTACAACCATACGAATTTTCATTAAGAATGGATTGAATATATTAAACCCTAAAATGTAGGGTTTAATTGTTGTATCATTTGACTTATGTAATTACAGTAGACCCTCAAATCTGATATGTTTAGGACCACAACCATGCCAGATTATCAAAATGTCAATAGTTTTAGCAGGAATACTGAAGATAAATCACACTAGATAAATGCAAACAATTAAAAAAATGTATTTTATGTGGCCACACAGTCTGAACCTGTCAAGATAATATAAATAAAAAAAAGAAACAATCTGAATGTGAGCAGCACGATTGGCGAATTAATTTTGATGAATTAAAGAGAGTCCAGTGTAAAAGTAAGCCTTAAGTAGATTCTGAAAAGAAGCAAAATATTAAAATATAATAATTTGAACTCGACTTACGTATCCTTTTGCTTTATCCGCTTTTCTTTTCAATAGTCAAGACAATTTTCTATTTTCTTTATATTAATCCTACAATATAATATATAAAATTATTCTGTGTTCTAAAAATCAAAATTTAAATGTAACATGTAGGGTTAGCATAGCTTTTTAATAAATAAATTTTAGCTTGGGCAACTCACAAAGAAAATAGTACATTACGCGTCGAGAGTGGAAAGTAGCATTTTGCATGCGAGTGTGGAGTTTGCACCCGAGTGATAGCGAGGGTAGTAAAACCACACGAGCAATGCAAAATGCCGTTTTTGCACGAGTTGCATACCGTACTTTATCTATGATTGTTAGATTTTAATAATAAATGCAGAAAAAAATAATAAACTTCCTGTATGTAAGCTCGTATTTCTCTTTTGATAAATATGACATCATTCGTTAGTTGTATTTTGTGCAGAATTAATTATTTCGGAAGGCGTATTATTCTCCTCATAATCATCATAATCACTTTAATCACTCATTGATTTCCTCAAAAAAACTCGATACAAACATTTATTTATTTATTAAATAAACATCAAATTACAGTCTATAAGATTAGAGTTGGCACAATCAAAAGGCGGGAAAATTTTGAGGGAAACGATTTTATTGGTACCCCATGTTGAATGCAACTTCAGAAAAAAAAAAAAATTCTCTACTCTACCCCTGTTCCACAAAAAAAATATAACATGGCAACACTGATTTTCCCTTTTTATAACCCCAAAACTACCTCCACGTTTGTTGTTTCCCGCCTTCGATTGTGCCAACTCTAATCTTATAGACTGTAGTTATGTTAAATGTAAACAAACTTGCTAATCGTGCGTAAAGTTGAAGAATTCTTCTTCTCTACGGCGCTAGAGGCGAAAAGAAGAATTCTTCAAAACTATCAGACACGCATGCGCAATTAATACAGGTGTGTAAAGAATCACTTTCTACGAATCTAAACAGAGATACAATGTTTATATTACGTATCAATCGTAGATAAAATAATTTCTGTTCACCATTTCCATAATCCATTTAAAAAAAATAAATTAATAAATAATTAGTAGATTGGTAAAGTGTGAAGTTATTCAAAGACCTTTCTTTTTGAAGTTTGATTATGATTAGTATTTTAGAATATCACCAGCACTGTTTAAATATTATATTCTCAAGCGTATTGAAAGTCTCAAAGCATTAAAAATTTTTTGTTTGCTTTTCGACACCACAAACCATTTAACACCAAATGGTTGGTGATCAGAACACACATGAAAAAACAAAAAATAGTTATTTACGCAACAAGGGAGTGAAGTATGTTTTCCGGCTCGAGGTTAAGTTTTCTCCTGAGGCAACGCCGAAGGAGAAAACTCCATTAGCTCCCGAGGCCGTAAGGCCGAGGGAGATAACTGTAGTATTAGCTCTCGAGGCTTGCCGAGAGAGATAATCCCGAGAGTAGAAATACTTCGATCCATGTTGCGTATTAAATTTTATCTACGACTAGTGCACCATGGGTAATAGCTATTAAGTTTGTAAATATAAAAGTTTTACCTACAAATTCACGCAATTTAAACACCTTAAACTGATATTTAGTTACTTGATTTATTAAAATAACAATTCTTATACTAAATATATACGTTTTTAATTTAATTACGTTTAGTTTGTTTTTAATTTAAAGACTTTGTATGATAACCTAAAGTAACCTTCCCGAAAAAAAGTAAACAAAACAGCTAAAAAAACAACATAATACTTAAAATTTACCTAAAAAATACCTTTTAAGTTGGTATGACTGTTTTTTTACTCACAAGAGAAGGGAAGTAACACTTCCCTCCCTGTTATTAGCAATGTAAAGTCTACTTACAGTGCAAGTCGTAGATAAAAAGTATTTAAACGATAATCTTGTTTGGACTTGTCTGTGCATAATTGGAAGAAGCAGCTGCAGCCAAGTAATTTCTCTCACAACATTTAATGTATTTTATTGTCCAGCCTTGTACATTTGAACAATTTTTGTGCAAATATGCATCTATTCATGAGTAACCATAGGCTAAGAATTCATACATTCAAGATAGATCATACACACATTATACCATTCACACTTTACATCCTTCAAACTTAAGTAGGTTCACAGCTAGCGGTCCTCCTTGCGGGCTGATTCATCTATAGCCTTCCTTTAGCAGATTCGCACAATGTTGTTCCAAACCATCTTTTTTGCGGAGCCGCTTCAAAACCTGTGTGAAACCTTCAACTTTGTCCCCTCCTACTTTTTTATGTTTTTCTTTTGCATTTTAAAACCATTCTTTTAAAGAGTAATTATTGTATTTTAATAATACATTGTATGTTATTAAATGATATAATTTTTTCCAAGGTAGGCTGTGAAATAGTAACTTTAGAGCCTAAAAAGCATAGCTAAAATCCATGTTTTCAACACATGTACTTAACATTCTCACAGCATGAACACATGCTCTTCAGCAGATGCAGGAGTGTGGTTATGATCGACGGAGGCGAGAAAGGGCCGTCCGAGATGTAAACAATAGAAAAAATAACCCAATTGAACTACTTTTGTGTGAACATAAAAATAAAGAAGAGGTGCATTAATTTCGTCGGGGAGTTTATAATTGCCATGGTAAAGAAAAAACTCAATTCACAGCCTAGTAACATAATATACTATTTAAATACATTTAATTGTAATATTATTGGGGAAAATTAGTTTTGTATTTTTTAACTTGCTTTGAATGATATATTATTCTACCCCTTGCATTAAAAGATAAATGTAAGTGTTTTAAAGATGTTTTCTAAAGATATCAATGAATAAATCAATTAAAAAAAAAAATAAAAAAATAAATAAAATCAATAATAGATCAACTTAATACTACCAATGCATTTACTAGCAAAAAAAATCATGCAAATTGAACCGTTTAAAGGGTTTATTGTTAAAACACAAGAAAACTTTTAACAGCGAATATTATTCCTTTAAAGCAGTAGATAAACAAACGAATTGGTTTTGTTTATAACCTGACTGAACAAAGAGTAGCGTGGGCGTAGGGGAAACCTAACGTCGTCCCCATTGCTTTATGAATATATTGTTATCTACATAGCCCCATACATGCGGAGATACTAGCTGTGAACCCCCCTTTACTTATCACAGGAAAACCTAGACTGTAAAATGGTGACTCCTTTTTTGGAAGGGAGATTAAAAATAATTAACTTCAATACCCTTTTTATGAAAATAAAGTTTCAATACAAAAAAAAGAAGGTGCAATATTATATTCCAAACATCAGAAACTTAAAGTACAATATAAGTGCAATAGAAAATTCCATTTTAATCATGATCAGACTGAGATTCTTATCTTTGGAGAAGATCAAACTTGCTACTGTACCCATTGTGTTTTCTTTACACTGTTAATGGTCATTTTTTAGTTAAAAACTCTGTTAACTATAGTTATTAGAGAATAAGTGGTATAACACAAATAAATCTGCACTCAACTTTCCGCCCATGACAATTTCTCTTTGATATTAAAATAAATACAATGGTAAAATAAATTTACTCAAACTATATTTATTTGTTTGATTTTTTTTTATGTTTCCAGTTCAAATATACATAAATACAGTTAAAATCTAAAAATATATATATATACTTTGTTAAAACATTACGCATCATATATATATATGTATATATACTTAAACATTTTTGGCAATTTGGTACTAATATATATAATGTATAAGGTAACAAAAATAAATAAAAATAAAAAATACATATACATATTTCTTTACATTTACTTTCTTGAGTATGTCTTGACTTAATGAATTAATCAAATAAAAAATGTATTTCTAGTAAAATAATAATAAATTAATTAATAAAAAGCCTTATAAAATAAAATTTAAATAAGTGAGATGTTTGTTTTATACAAAAAATAGTAATAAAAATAGATTTTTCATAGAGCCTAATAACCTAGGCCATAAAAAGGAGGCTCACATTATTATTTTTATCAACTCTGGTTTATTTCCTCCTCAAAGTTATTTAATAAAATAACAAAATAAAACACAGAACACACACACACAAATTAACATCTAAAAAAAAATAAGAAGGTATAGTATATGGCAAAATAAAAATTACAAATATTTATACTTTCATTGGATCAATGGAAATAAATAATAACAAAGCAAAATAAATATATTTATTACTATGGAACTCACCTAAACATTGAAGATTAACAGCTGAAATCAATTTTTAATTAAAATGTTTCAGATCTATATTGTTAATAATGGGTTAAAATTGTCAGAAATTATAGTTCATTATTGGAATTAATTTACTCAATGGAATTGATAGTGACAAATAGTAGATGCTTGGTCGAAGAGGGAGGGCACTTTGCTTAACTTAAATTTTCTAAAGTAAAAGCCAGAAGTAAGAGCATAGTTTGGACGAGTTAGCAAACTGTGCTAAGTATAAATTTTATATAAGTTTATTTAATACTGGTGGCCCAAAATTGGCCTAAACAAATGTATTAGGGACTTAAAAAAAGGAATTCCACAAATTTAATGTAAGATTACAAACATTCTACCCTACTCAACAGAAAACAAACAAAAATTGGAAAGTGAAATCCTCTTTCTTAACATGAACCACATTTAGCAAAGGTGTTGCAACAAGGAGCACTCTATTTTAATGTTTGTTAAATGTTAAAATAAATAAAAAAGATAGTTTTTTTGTTTTAGAAATTTGTTGCTATCATTAACTAAAATTCTTAACTTCAAATTTCGTAAGTTAAAATTGTAAGTTCAAAGTTCGTTCCTATTCAGTTAAATATCATACTAAGCTTTAATCCTTAGCATTGCTGTTTTCACACTTGAAACTAAGAGTTATCATGCCATGTTATCAGTTTATCATGTCAGAAAAAAAGTTCCAATGGAGGTAATCTTAAATGATTTACAGAAACTGTCTCCCAATAATTAAATAATTCTTGTTTACAGTAAATAAATAATATGGTTATGTAATATGCATTAATTCATGTAACTGGTTCTTCCGTAATTGACATTGATGGTGGGCTTACAAAGGCTATAAGTGCTGACATTTAATGCGGAGAGATTTTTAAACACAATAAGATTTATTAAGTTAGGAAATGCATCAATGTTATAACAACATAATACTTACAAATGCACAGATCTATAAGGATTTTTGTGAATATTTCCAATGTTTTGAATCTGAAATTTATTAATTTTAAAGTCAGAGTTTATTCAATGTTTAAATAAAAAATATTTTTTGGCAAAAAAAAAAAATATATAATATGAACTGTACAAAAAAAATTTTGGGCCCAACAGACATTCCAATACGTTTTATAATACTATACACATATATTTTTTAGAAGTGGACGTATTATTCAGTTACCTTATTTTTAATTATATTTAATTTTTAGTTTATATAGATATAAACACCATTATATCACTAAAATGTTCTTTTTTAATATTTTAATTAAAGGGGAAAAACATTTTTGTATAATATTATTGAATAGTGCATATAATATTGTATCGGTTCAATTGAAGTATTTTCCCCCCATACAAATGTTTCACATAATTATTATTATAATTTTNAAAAATTGAATAAACTATTGTCAAGAAACAACACAATTATTTTGTAAGAATATTTAGATGCTAAGATGGGCTGTAATTGCTAGGCCTACATGATTATAGGAAACAGAACCACTAATACCTAGCATGAGCCCCACAGATGGGGTGAAGTCCAGTAGAAAATACGACAGTCTTACCCATGCTTCATAACATGAAGATTCCACATCTTCATCAGTTCCTTTTCACCTTCATTGACATCGGTAAATTCATCGATCATCATCTTAGTTTTCTTTTGAAGCCATTTAGGATCGTTTTCATCTTCGGAATCTATGTCCATTTCCTTCGCAGATACTGCGAGACATGTCGAAGTGTGGTGATAAACCCAAAAAAAAAAAAAAATTAAAATAATACTATTATATTTTTTTTTTTAATTAATTTGATAAAATGTTTTTGTATTGGTACAGAGTAATGTGACGAGTTTGAGTTCGATTGCATGACTGGAAGAGAGAAAAGTAGCGACCAAAGAATTTGATGACAGCCGATAGACGATATCAATTATAGTTCATTTTTCTTATGTATTACGATTATCAGCACACCAGTCTGTATTAAATACATATGATCTTTTTTTTTTTAATAAAAAGATCAGTTTTGCTTTTTCACTGTAAGATCAGAAAATCTCGGTAGAATCAAATCTATAAAATTTACAGTAGTTTGACAGAAAACTGATAATTTTAACTGTTCTAAGTTTACTGTTTTTTGTTTTAATTATTTTATTTTTGCTTTCGTTAAATTCAGTATGAAAACTCAACAGAATGTTAGATGAAGTAACCAAATTTGAGAAATTAATAAGAAATATATTTTGTTACATTTCTAATTAATGTAACAAATATATAACTTCATCTTTTTTTGGGGTCAGTCAAATTAATAAGTAATTTAATTTTATTAATCTGTTTCTTCTTCAATTAAATTTTTTTGGAATTTACTCAAAAAGTTAAATTAGATTATGTACCATCTCTCTTATATTATATTTAATTTCTTTTTTTTTTTAAATATTAATTTACAAACAACATCCTTCCATTATATCTAAAGGAAACTTATTAGGTTCATATTATACAACAAGAAACAGGGGTATTAAAAAATAAATAAAATCAATCACAATTTTATTACCACTTTTATAAATTTAATCAAGGGGAAAAGGCCTATGTCGAAAACATCACTACATTCATATACATTAATAATTTTTTTTAATAATTTATGTATTTTGTATCTAAAATAGTTGTATAGGTCATCATGTAGATTGTAAAAATAGTGAGGAAATTTGAATACCAGTTTCTTCAATTTCTCATAATTATATTTATTTAGCTTGGAATGTGCTAAAAAAATTTCTCTAAAATAATATAACATTTACCACCACTTTTTCGCAACTTTTTTCAAAATTTCCTAATACATATAATTAAATAATTGGCTACAAATAAAATATTCTCTTTTTTATTGAAATGAATAAAGACGGAGATACACATGCCTGTAGCTTGAACAAAAACATGACAGCTACTTGCACATGAAAGCTACTTGCACTGTATATGTAAAGTACATGCCTGTAGCTGGCAAGCAAAAAGATAAAAACTTAATAAAAATCCTTAACATGCCAGTTACTGGCAAACACCCTCTTTTGGCATGCAAGCTACATCCCCAATTTGACAGCATGTGTATCTCCGCCCTAAAAGACAGGGTATTCCACAAAAAAAGTCCATTGCCATTTACAATGATTGGTCATGAAATTAATTAAATCAATGCCAAAGTAGTTCTTATAACAAATTTAATTTATTCAAAATTTGAAATGTGAAAAATATTTTATTTTATCAATAAAAATATTATTTTATTGATTAATTAATTAAAGTAATTTCTTTAGAGATAATTAATTAGAGAAAATATATGTATTATTTATTTTTAAAAATTGAAGGAATATAAGGGAACAAAAATAAGAGAATAATACATATATGCAGGGCATATCGAATTTCCTAAATGCCATATTTATTGATTTACTAAACTTATAAAAGAACATAAAACATAAATGAGCATATTTAGTAGGTCCTTCAAATAGCATCCAATATTAATGCCTATAATATATTCACATCTATTTATAAATTATATTTTCTCAAAAAAAAACACATTTGATTAAATTATGTTTTATTAAACTGGTATTCACATCCCATCTACTGATCAATCATTTTTTTAAACATTTATTTAAAATATTATGCTTTAAATTATGCTAATATCTATGTATATTTTGTATACACCTTTAATACATTTTTTTTTAAATTTATTTATTTCTTTTGTTCAATTTCTAGGCATGATGGTTTTTATAATATTATATATTTCTCAATATCTTTCTATAGGAAACTTATATATGTTTTAATTTTAGGACCAAATATTATTTTTATCTTGTTCCATTTAATAAATGTTAAAATATTACTAATTTCCCTTATAATTATAATATATTTTTTTTTTTTACATCAAGTGTTACACATAATATATAATATATATTTAAAAAAACTTAGGTTTTTTTTATTTTTACATGCATTTATACTTAGAAATCTAGATAAATAAAATACCCTATTTATATTTTCACCAGTCTTTGGTATACTGAGGAGTGTATACATCATATAACATACATTTTAAAAACATACATGTTCATTAACTTTATTTAATATTATTCTAATTTAAGCAATGTTTTAGGGAAAGTAGGAAAAAAGGAAAGGGTAAAAATAATCTTAGATTTTCAAGTAAGTGAATACTTTATTTTTTGAGCTAGGATTTCTTGGATTAACATTTACATTAATGGAAATATATTATACTATGCATCGTTCAAGTGTTTCATAATACCCAAATTTAATTATTATGTTTCAAAAAATATTATTCAATAAATTATTTAAAAAAAAGCTTTAATATTATAAGAGTCTGACTTTCATTCTCTCAGCACCCATAGGGTTTGGGACATTGATGTCGATGCATCAGACCATAAACATTGATGTTGAAATATTTTCTCCCGTTTTTTACCCGTTTTTTAAATATTTTTCCGTCGGAAAGTTTGGGTTGAACTTTAACGGTTTCATCGACTTTTATTTATGTTTACACAAACCCAAATTTATTAATAATTTATTCCATAAAGTGTTTTTATTCCGTGCCACACTACTACTAACTATGACGGTAACCTGTCATTCAAAAATTTTACTAATCTATCAAAAAGATCAATGTTTGGTTCAATTCAGTGTCAAACTTCTAAAACATCAATATTTAGCAATTGATATCCCAACCCTAAATCATATCTCAAAGTGGTTTTGATGCATAATTTTAATTGAACCCATGTATTCAAGGCCCGTTGGATTATTTGAAATCACAAATAATCGCATATTTAAAGAACTCAAGTTCAGTAAAAAATATAAATCTTTCTTTAAATTCTTACTAGCTCTTAGATGAAAATAAAATAATTTTCACCATATGCATCTTTATCTAAAATAGTTTTAAGTTATGTTCATGTACAAAGGAGAAATAATTTGTACAATTATGACATTTTGATCTTAAATAGTTTTATTATTTGGATAAATTTAATAACAGAGCCTAAAAATGTATTTGAAGGCTTTTATTTCTTAAATAACTTTAAAATATGCATTTTGATCATAAATTTTAAAAGGAGGTAATTAAAAGTCATAACATCAAAAATTGGTAGGAAAAAATTAAGACCAAAAGCTTCCTTGAGTGTTATAAAATAAATAAAATTAAAAAAAAAGTTTTTGTATTAAAAAAAATAAAATTAAAGTTAAAAAAGACACTCACACAAACAATTATATGATTACAGTATTTAAAATTTATTTTTATAGACAATAAAATACAAAACAAAAAAGACAAAGAGAAGGAAAAACAGAATCACAGCCGAAGAAATAAAATAAATGAAGCAAATAGAAAAGAAAAAAAAAGTTTCACACAATTACTCAAAATTAACAAAAAGATCTTGATTGAGCTACACTCTATTCTTCCACTCGTTTATGCTCATAAAAACTTTATAGATAGTAAACATCAATTTATATTCAAATAATCAATGAAAATATGTTAGTCTTATACATATTAAAGAGAACCAATAACAAATGGCACAATAAAATTTAAATTCTTCAAAGTACATAATATGATGTGCTTGTTGTTATATATATCTTGTTAATAAATAATTTTTAAAACAATACTTTTCCTGTATACCTTCAGAGAAGGTGAGGAAAAGTAAAAAGTGAAAGAGACTACAGTCTATAAGATTAGAGTTGGCACAATCGAAGGCAGGACAATTTTGAGAGGAAAACTATTCTATTGGTCTGCCATCTTGAATGCAACTTCAGAAAAAAAATGCCCTACTCTACCCCTGTTCCACAAAAAAAAATATAACATGGCAACACTGATTTTCCCTTTTTATAACCCCAAAACTACCTCCACGTTTATTGTTTCCCACCTTCGATTGTGCCAACTCTAATCTTATAGACTGTAAGTATATTTTACTATTCTCAGAGAAGTACTGACAGTACTTCTCTGAGAATACGCTTAAATTAAAATCCTACTTATATACAGTTACAGTTTGTTTACAGTCAGATTATCTAAAGCTTTGACTTTTGACACTCAAATTGGCCAACCTTAATGATGAAAAAAATAAAGCCACTACGCCTGTAAGAGGGATGAGGCCGGTGACATTTTTGTTTGCCTGGTTGGCCCGACTTTCTAGAATTCAAAATCTTGACTTCTCATTGGCTCCCCCATGGATTTTCCCGCGCTTCAAAAGTCAAAACTTTAGATAATCTGACTGTAGAATAGAGGTTGAAAAATGTTCATTTATTGAGCACTAAGAAATCATTAAAAACTTATAATTCAAATTTTAAATTTTAAAAATGTGAGAATGTTTGAAGATAATCACATTTTACCAACTCTTGGTGTAGAGCAACAATGCCTTAAGATAAGTTAAGGCATGTTAACTCATGCTCAGTTCATCCTAAATAAAATATTTAATCAGGGTGTCCACGTCTACAAAAAGTCCACACTGATTAGATTTATGGTATTAGATTAATACCATTTTATTTATTATTTTGTCAAACTACTAGAGCAAAATAACATCATATTTTGCCTGATTATTGAGAGTATATAGTTAACTTATGTTCCAGATTTTCATATCAATGGTGTAACAGTAAATCTCATATTTTCAAACTAGACATATTTGTGGAAATTATAATTAAAACTTTATTTATTAATTTTAAAAAATTTCAATGCAATAACATCTCTGAGATTTTAACCAAAACATTGATGTTTGAAGTTTGATTTCAGGGTTAATTCTCTTTGACACAATAATCTAAATAATTATCATTGTTAATAGGTGGAAGAATTACAAAGTGCATAATTATTTTATAATTTTAATAATTTCTTCAAAACCTATGAGTATTATTTTTATTAATTTAACGTATGTATTAGGCTAACTGCTCCTTTTAAATTTTTATTTTTAGTAATATTGTATTTAGTGTTCTACTTACTTCTAAGAGACCAATTTCACTTAAGCTGCTTTAAATTTCCACTTCGTAAAGTGAATTTAGATTTGTTGCTTTAAAAAATCATCTTTTGCTTACTTGGAACATTATGACAAAGAATATAATAAATAATATTAGAAAAAGATAACCTAATGTTAAAAAGAAACAAAAAAGCTAAAAAATAAGACACATTTGTATCATCATGAATTGAACTGAAAAATAAGACATTGCAAATACCCAGTGTTGCCCTAATAATCTTTTGTTGGTTGCTCTTAGATCTTTATTTAGATTTCAGGCATATAATTAAGATACAGCTTAGATTAGATCTTTACATAGGCAAAATTATTATTATAATTTAAAGTGAGGACTATCAGTGAAATTTGACAACCATAATTACTTTTTGCTGATGAAAACAGAGTTATAACTTTAAAAAAGTACCTGCCTATTAGAATTTAAACAAAAAAAAAGATTACCACTTTATTGAAGAAAAATAAGAAGAAACAACTAGATCCTATAAAGAATACTAGTGTTTACAGAAAAAAAGTTAAACTAAAATAAAGTAAATTGGTCTATTAGAGGTTGGGAAATTATTAAAATTCTTGATGTAATTAAGACAAGCATTACAGTGTAACTTAAGTAAAAAAAATAGATAAATAAAATAATAATAATAATTTAACTAAAAAGAGAGATGTTAGCTCAAACGTACAAAGTAACTTTGTGTTAATAATTTTCAAAATAAATTCTACATCCACATTCTTTCTATTTTGTTCTCATAGAAAAAAAAAAAAATAAATAAATAAACAATAATAATAATAAATATTTGTTTATACTCAGGTCATTATACTTTGTAAATCTGACAGCTCAGATTGGCCAACCTATGTGAGGGATAAAATAAAACTACTAGGAGGTTATCTTAAGGTTATCTAGAGATATTTTTGTTTGCCTACTTGGCCCAATCTATTACCCGCCAACATCTTGAGCTCTCATTGGCTCCCCTCTGGTTTTTTATTTTTTTTACTACACTGTCAAAATAAACACTAATTGTAAGACCAATATCTGTATATCGGAGGTAAAGGGCACTATCTCCATTTTTTACGAAAATGAGGTTTTAACAGTTTCCTATTAATTTTTTTTTGCTTTTTTAGAGGTACAAGGCACTATGTTCTCAGACTAAAACTCACGGATTTAGCCAGTTGGAAAAGGCACTNTTTTTTTCCTGCACTGTCAAAGTAACAAAGCATAATGGCATGAGTACTGTACTGTGCCAATCAAATAATTTACGATTGTTATAGTTTCCAAAAATAACACTAGGAAGGTAAAATATATTAATTATGTACTCAGACAAAATTAACAATTTAAATCTTGTTACAGTGAGGCCAAATATTAGGAATATATTCCTTAAAATTACACAACTAAAATTGCATTAAAAAAAGTAAATAAATAAATGTAAAAATTGTAACAATTTGCTTCTAACTTTAAGTGATGTTTTCTCTGTTTTCTGATACTGGTTTAAAATTTAAGAAAAAAAAAATATACATTTAAAATTTAGTTTTAAAAAATATTATACAAATAAATTCGCTATAACTATACTTATGTCCTATAGTACATCACGCTTTTAAAAATTCTAGTACTTTTTTTTAGAGAGTACTAATAAAGAGAGAAATATAATTGTACTTATTTTTTAATAGTGTAGTACAATACAGTCCAAGCAAAATAGAGTAAGTACGGAAACATTTATCATTCCGTTTCGTTCCACTGAATTTTGGAAAAAAAAAAAAAAAAAAAAAAAAAATCATTAATTGTTTTTATTATTTTTCTTTAAAATTGTAAGCATTTTATTTAACTTTTGCCAAAATTAGACTATTTTAAATGGCAAATGCTACAAATATATAAGTTGTTTCTTTTTCTTTTATTTAATATGAAGAATGTAATAGAAGAGATCAATGTACATATAAACAGAGTAGACAAAAACAAATTAAAATAAAAATAATAAAATATTATTAATAAATAAATAAATTATTTGCATGACTAGAGATCGGTCCGGTGGAAAAAGTGGGAGGAGGCTCTAGAACAGAAAAAGTAAAATAAAAGAATATGATAAATAAGCTTTATAAATATAATTTATTTAAATAATTAATCTAGAATAAAATATAACCAAAATAATTTATTTGGAGGTAACATTTTAGGAGGTAAATATACCATAGAATTAAGTAATAAAACTAGTATAATAGTTATAAAAGGCGAATATTTGCCAAGAACTTAACTAAACAAAGAGAGAGAGAAAAAAATAGGTTTCTATTCTGAACAAAACTTTGAAATATGCAACTTCTCTGCACATACCACAAGATATATAATTAAGAGTGAGGTTCGGAATGGAAAGTGGAGATGAGTGAAAATCCAGTGCAGGGAAACTGATTACTTATTTATTAAAACCTAAGTAGGAATCCTCAAGGGTCCTAAAGAAGTTCAGTCGTTTGCAAATCAATAAAGTAGATGGCACCAAATAGCATATTAAAGTAAGACAAGTAAAAGAAAATGGACTTCTTTAAAGTTCTCAAACGGATTACATAATTTATGTGTAATAGTGTGGGTGGTATGCACATCATTCATGCTAGGATGTCAAGCCCTGGCAACAACTTATGTTCAGAAAATAGCCACAAAGAAAAATCTCAGGTTTGTTAATAATTTGAGAGTTGACTGGCGTAACAGATCATTTCTGTTCACAAAGATAAGAAGAAACAAAAAAAGAAAGAATAAAATTGCCCTTAAGACTTGACATTGGCAGTTTATTTCTTTCTTTAATTAAATAATTAAATCCAAAGGGCCAGATATAATAAAAATTCCACATTATACTAAGTATTAAATTTAAGAACAAAATTAACTCAAATATTTAAAAAAAAAAAAATAAAAAAATAAAAAATTAAAGATAAAAGAATACATACTTATGCTAGAGGGGCGTCTCTTTTCTCCACTGAAAGCTGTTTGATGGAGTAGAACTGTTATTATGGCTCCTTCTAGCGAATTCTAAACCATTCCTTACTATCCTAAGAGCTGGGT
The DNA here is from genome assembly GCA_001010745.2 of Gerris buenoi. Lineage (NCBI taxonomy): Eukaryota > Metazoa > Arthropoda > Insecta > Hemiptera > Gerridae > Gerris > Gerris buenoi. The sequence continues at coordinate 85,209 of KZ651327.1, read as the reverse complement.
TCGTAACAATACCATTCTTCTTCGGCTTACTAGAAAAAAAAAACAAAAAGATGATGTAACACGAGATTTTTTCCCCCATTATCAACAGTAATCTCTATAAAGAAAGTGGGATCAGCCACAAGGAAAATGAAGCTTAGCCTAAATAAACCCAAAATAACGTTCAACTGAAACCAAGCCAAATAGTGTTCAATTACAGCTAAGGGGATCAGGTTATATAATTTACCTATTTTGGACTCCCTAATAGTCAATATAAAAAGTGTGCTCAAGAAACAAATGCCCGCACAACAAAAGCAGGCAACTCATTTAAAGCTATAAACAGAAAGTTTCTAAGCAAGAAAGAAGTTTCAAAAAAGACTAAATTAATAGCCTACAAATCAATTTATATCCCCAGACTAAAGTCATCATGGACCTAAAGCCCATTAGGGGAGCCTAGCCACAAGGACAAAGAAGAACTGTATGGACATTGAGTAGAACTATATAGGACACCACTTCTAACCTAATTGTCCAACAAAGAGCAAGACTCAGAGCTGTGGTAATTACTTATATTTATTTTTATATTTTCTGTTTCCATAATTACAATAAAAACATAATGGTTAAACATTTTTTGACAGAAGGTTTTCTAGTCCTGCCATAAAGTTAGAGATTGAATCTAATATCTACGTCTAATCCAGCCATCTCTTGATAATATATTAGGAAGCATAACCAGTTCCTACTTCACCATTTAACCTTATTTAATTCTGTGTCTTACAGTATTTATCTTAGTTTTAAAATAATTTTATCTACAATTGATACAAAATATAGACATTGCATCTCTGTTTAGATGCGTAGAAAGTGATTCTTTAAATACTTGTATTCATTTTGCATGCGCGTCTCATAGTTCTGAAGAATTCCTCTTCTTTACCACCCCAGGGCGGTAAAGAAGAAGAATTCTTCACCTTTACGCACGATTAGCGAGTTTGTTTACATTTAACAAAACTAATTTGATGTTTCTTTAATAAAAGTGACTGTTTATATCAAGTTTTTTTTTGTGAAAATCAATGAGTGATTATGACGAATATGAGGAGAATAATACGCCTTCCGAAATAATTAATTTGGCAAAAAATACAACTAATGAATTAATGTCATCTTTATCAAAAGAAAAATACGAACTAACATACAGGAAGTTTATTATTTTTTCTGTATTTATTATTAAAATGTAACAATCGTAGTATAAAGTAACTCGTGCGAAAACAGCATTTTTCATTGCTTCTGTGGTTTTAACTAATAAACTTGTTTATGTATATAAGTAACAAAAAAAACTGTTGGTTTTGCTTCTGTGTAAACTCCACACTCGCATGCAAAATACTACTTTCCGCACTCGACGCGTAATTTACTATTACAGATAACGTATTCAGTTTTTTAATTTACTATTACAGATAACGTATTCAGTTTTTTATAAGTATTTTAACCATAGAAAGGCATGCTTCTCAAACTATCATAATAATTTCAAACGTCCCTCTTGCCCCTAAATAAATTGATAAAATGAGAATTAAATAAAATTAACTAAATATAAAATTACCTTGCTCTGGTTGGTGATGTTTTATTTCCGAGGATTATTCTCATGTGAGTATCTCTTGAGAAGTGATCATCTGTAACAATGAAATTATAAATGAATTATAGTTATTTCACCAAATCACTAACAGCTAAACAAATAATAAGATTTTTTTTATTATCATGAAAGAACAGTAACTAAAAGCAGTTGAACAACACAATGGATAACCATATAACAACTAACAACTGGAAAACACTCAACAAAATAATTATTACAAGAGAAAGTTAAATAATATCAGCCACATAATATATATATATATTTTTTTATTAACAGTATGTGATTGTTTTAGTCTGGTATAGGATTACTTTATTAAAAATTTAATTCCTATAAGCTTATAAATAGTTCCCAGGCTTATTTCAATGACCTCTTCATACAATCATAATAATATGTTCAAATTCACCAAGGCTCGAATATCTGTGTCCTTCGTTTTTCTTTCCATACATGTAGGAGTCCTGGCTGATATTTCAGCAATATTTGATCAGCTTTGGCATAAATTCTAGATATATGGTCAGATTCCCCATCCCACCCACCACTAGTCGTTTACTATGTATGTATACAACAAAAACGATAAAAAAATTTAAGAACCTGCCTTTGATAGCCTGCATAATAAAGCTTTTTGCGTAAATTAATAAACTTTTTAACATACATAGACACTTACTACAAGGGTTTTGAGGGCTGGTAGGAGGTGAAGCGTATATAGGACTTGGTGGCTGAGACTGAAGTGGACTTAAAACTTTAGATCTTCTAGAACAATGCTCTACCTGCTGAGTAAACGACAACTGTCCCACCTGTAAACAAACATATCTGTATATTTAACACTGTACAATCGGCTAGAATGTTGTCACAACCTCTAACCACTTAACAATACATTATTTTCAAATGATGTAACTCAGAAGGAATACCTGAAGTTCCCGGTGAGAACTGCGAGTACTATTAGTTAGATTACTACTATCACTTGAGACAACAGATCTTCTATTGCCTGTTGTCTCGGGAGAGTCTTGCAAACAAGGTGCACTTGGAGACATTATGCTACCTACAATCAGAAAAATTTAAACAAAGGTTAGTGGATCTAACAGAGATTAAGAGCAAAAGAATTCTAGAGGTTTAATGTTGAATAGTTACACTTCAAAAATAAATTAATGAAGTGTAAAATGATGATATTATATTCTTATGAATGATAATTTTGATATTATACTAATAATAATAATTTATGTTAAAAAAGTTATATTAGCCCACCATTGGGGATTGGTAAAGATGTAGGAGGTGCAAGACTATTAGTAGCCTGTTCTAATAACTTGACAACAGCTGTATGTCCAGATTTAGCAGCCACTCTTAAAGCATTGCGCCCAAACTGATCACAGTGGTTAGGATCAGCACCCACACTTAACAAAACCTGAACACACTCCTCATGGCCTTCCTGAGCAGCTATACCTGTGTGTACAGATCACATCACATAAAACATAGAAACAATTTTATAGCAATAGGTACACTAATAGTACAACGATTATTTTACTTGCTTCTAATATATAAAAACCGCAAATAAGTAGTTCAAAGTAGTTCACCCATTTAGTTTACAATATAGAGTTTGTGATGTACACATTGTACAATTAAAGTTTAGAATGTCCAATAAGAAAATTATATATATTAAACTAAAGTGTAAATATAAGTTCAACCTCTTAATTCAAAGGAAATTTTATTATGGGATGCCTCTCAAACATGCGATCAAAATTTGGATAAATAATACTAACCTAAAGCAGTTGCGCCTTGGTTACAAGTATCATTAGGCCTAGCGCCATGCCTGAGGAGTGCTCTAACAACACTAGCGTGTCCTTGCCATGCAGCTGAATGCAATGGTGTTCTTTTTTCATGGTCTGTAGCATTGGGATCAGCATGCCCCACTGCAAGCAACAGTTCTACCATTTCCACATGACCTTGCCAAGCTGAAACGTGGAGTGCGGTTCTTCCCTGAAAATTAAATTCAAAATCCACGGATTCATTAATTGAAGAAAAACTCAAGACATATAAATTAAGCATGGGAATATTATATAAATATTACCTCCAGATCTCTCACTTCAACATCAGCTCCTCCAGGGTCAATGAAGTATTCAGCCATCTGAAGTCTGTTCTCTAAGGCAAGTATGTACAAGGTACTTCTGCCATCTGCATCCTGGGAATTAATATCAGCTCCGTAGCTAAGTAGAGCCCTAACAACACTTTGATGACCCTGCAGAGCTGCCAGTCTGTAATAAAAATAAATAAATAAAACAATGATCTTCTACCTATTTAAAGGAATTCATGATGACTTATTATTATGAAGTATATACAGTCGGATTTAACCTACAACCCTCAAACCAGTGCCGCATGAGGAGACTTAACTAAGCCTCTCTACCTTTTCTAAAGAATATTTATAAGACTCCATAGGGGGTGTTATATGTGAAGTTACCAAAAGGTTAAGGAGGCGTTATCAATCTATCATAACAAATATTCTTGAAGCTTGAAAGTAATGGGCCATTTGAAGGCTAAAAATCTCTGAAACCAAGGTCCAAACACTAAAACATCTTCGGTTACTATCTCAAAAAGGTGAGATGTGTTTCTCACTGATGAGCATATCAAGTAGTTTCAGAACTTTCATGTTAAAAAGGTAATGAGTAAACTAGTATATAAGTCAACAAGTAAAATTATAAACAAGTCAACAGGATAACAATAAAACAAAGTAACAAGTTAACAAGCTAACAAATAAACTAATAATTCATTTTTTACAATTTTGGTAGTACTCATACTACGGAAAGATTAAATTTTAATTTAAATTAAATTAGTACCTGTACCTAGTACAACCAATTAGAAATTCATATTTTACGATTTTGGTAGTATTCATACTACGGAAAGATTAAATTTTAATTTAAATTAANAATTTGATTTAAATTAAAAAATAAACTAATAAATAAGTTAAAAAATAAAATAAATAATGAGTCAACAAATAAACAAGTCAACTAGCTTAAAATAAAACAAAGTTATATGTAAACAAGAATACTAACAAAGGCTAACAAGAAAATAATAAGATAACAAGGCAACTAATAAACTAGTTAAAAAAATAACTCTAATGCCTCAACCATTTTGTGGCACTTCTTTAGATTGTTACTTCTATATAAAAAAAACAGAGGGAAGCAACAATATAAAGAAGGTGAACATAATGTTCTTCTTAAGACTGTTACTCCCCTTATAAAAACTGAAGAGTGATTTTCCTTGTCCCAAAGTACATTAGACTAAACATTCCTTTGTCCCTATATTTATTTTTACAATAATTGATAAAATTAAAAAAAAAAACTTAGGGGAGTAACAATCTAAAGAAGTGCCCAATTTGTTTTTAGTCTTTGAACACGCAACCTTTAAACGTGTGTTGTTAAGAAATTACCTAAGAGGAGTGGTTTTATCATGGGCTCTCTGATCAACATCTGCACAATGCTGTTCAATCATTTGCCTGACTAGTAATGAGTGTCCTTCTTGAGCAGCTAGAGCAAGTGGTGGTCTGCCCTCATTATCAGCTGTACTTATCCTAGCACCAGCAGCACATAGCCCTCTCACTACTTCACTGTGACCTTCTAGGGCTGCGTAGTGTAATGCTGACCAACCACAGTTATCTCTATGCTGCTCGTCCATTCCTGTTTCCAGAAAAAAAGAAAACAAATTAACAATAAATCTCAATATTTGTGGCGCATTAGAATTAATAAATATTCATATAATGATCGAAGAATCTTAATAGTGAAATTGCGTTGGTTTAAAAGATAAAACTTTTTTCTTTTTTTTTCAATAATTATTTTAAGCATTTTCTTTAAGACATCAAAAAAATTATTTTTAAAAACTTAAATCAGACTCCAAAAGCTTTCCTTGCACAGATTAGGGCATAATGAAGACATTCATATTTTGAGAGCTTAATTAAAGTGTGAGAGTTAAACTTATGGAGTTCTTTAGGAGTAGGGACTTAGTGGTAGTGGTTAGATGGGCAGGGCGAACCACTTGTTTGAACCTAGCAATCAGGCTACATTGGGCCCATTTTACTAACCCCTTGGTGGAGAGTTCCAGCCACTTCCCACAACATACCTGTAAATTGTACCGCCAAAGCTGGTATGGTGTGATCATTAGTGAGCTATTTAAATCAGAGCATAATGTTACGGGATCGAACCCACAACTTTTATTCGGCACGATTCATTAATAGCTGGGCGAGTGCCTTGAACACCTCAGCCACCCTAGCTCCCAGTAGGGACCCAGGAAGGTAAAAGGACTGGCAAGGCATTAGAGGGAGGAACAATGTGACATTCAGTCACCGATACCATTGCCCGTGAATAATAATTATTGTTATTATTTGTAGAAGATTGTGGACATTGTGGATTGCGGGACTTAAGTCTTATAGATTATTCAGTTGAGGGAGTGTCTATCTCATGTATTATCTTGAATTGAAAGTCCTTTTTATCAATGTTTATTTCTCAGTCACCACACATTGACACTGATCATGATTGGGATTATGAATTATTATTGCCAAGATGCTTCTGTATTTCTTAACAAAATCGAGACACTAGTTATTCCCTATCCATTAAGGATACTAACATTCCAATAATTTTTCTTTACTTTCAACTAAAGGATCTTAACAAAACAGAAACAGCTTTAAGGAAATGTTTAAAGTACCTCTCTCAAGGAGCAAGTTAACAACGGGTTCAGACCCTTGAGCTGCAGCTACAAGAAGAACAGTTCTACCCTCAGAGTCAATTGTATCTACAGATGCTCCCCAGAACAAGAGCAAAGCTACAACAGTAGCATGACCCATCGAGGCAGCAGCCCATAATGAACTCCTACCAGCTGAGTCTGTATGCTCAACGTCTGCTTCAGCTTCCAACAGTAACTCACACACCTCCCTGAAGTAACACACAAGATAAAAGAAACGTCAATTACCAATAAATTGAAACTATCATACAATTACATTTTAATTACTTATGGCAAAAATAATTTAATTACTTATGGCCTTCAAAGGCTGCGACTAGAAGAGGTGTCATTCCATCCTTATCTTCATGATCCACATTTGCTCCTCTCTCTAACAGTATATTTACAACCTGCAAAACAATCACATCAAAGTAAGTTATTTTCATATAAATATTTGACAAACAGACATTGTACTCAATAAATAAACATTTTGTTTTTCATAATTTTATTTTGGAAAAAAGGTTGATGTAGCGCATCTGGGGTATCACATATAGAGATGGAAAACAGACAAATATAATTTATGTATAATTAAAGTGTTTCCTTTATATTGATAAAAAAAACCTGCATTATTTATGGATACTTTTTTCATTGCATACTCTCTTGAAAAACCAGATACACTAAATTTGAAATCCAGTTAATCTACAAAAGATACATAGGCCCAAGATTCGCAAAATCGACCTGTATACAGCTGTTTCTCTAAACTGAGGACTGAAGATGGAAAATTTATTAAGAGAAAACTTATGAAATGAAGAAGTATCCATAATTGGTGCATTTTTGATCAATCTGCAGAAAAGACTTTAATTATATGTGCCAGTTTTTTTTTTTTTCATTTCTATACATGATGGCCCAGATGCGCTACATCAACCCAGTATCTAGTAATTTCAAGAGTGAAAAACTGTTAACTATAAAAATAACTTTGAAAAAGTTAAAAAAAATAACTGTAAGAAAAAATTTACTTTGGTATATCCTTCACTAGCAGGTACACAGAGAGCAGCAACACTGAGTGCAGTTCTACCATCACTATCTTGATGATTAATATCAGCATTGTAATCTAGGAGTTTCTCTACTATTTCAGCATGGCCCATGTAAGCAGCAGCTATCAGAGCAGTCCTTCCTTCACAGTCTGTCTTATTTACCTGCTTATAAACAGTAAGGAAGAACAGTATGATTAATCAACTCATTCTTAAGTCATTTTATTAAAATAATGTATACATTGAAATCAATGTTAGAAAGTTAATTTTTTCCCCTCCTAGGGAGGCTAAGCTTTTTTCTTAGCTATGCCAATGATTACTGGTGTAAGTACTAAGTAATAGTACATATATGCTATAATCAGTGGTATTATTACCACTGTACTTTATATCTTCATTTGCTACTTTTATTTTTAAATTATTATCAATGATGATTTTGTTAAAAGATTTGGGTTTTTAGTAAATACAAAGAAACAGTCTCTCCACAGAAGATAATACTTGTTTATTTATCAAAGCAGCTTTCGGCTTTTATAAAGCCATCAGTGCCGATTTCAGTAGAACTAGAGACACATTTTGAAGGAGGCGAGTCATACGATGTCGGAGACCAACGTAAGACAGGGTTTTTTTTAAGGTTTTGCTGTTTTGCATGACTGAATGAAAGGTGCAGGTTTCATAAATTCTTATCATTGATATAATCAAGTATTGTCCCGAATAAGCACCTCAAAATGATTTGCTATTGCTAAGCTAAGGCAAAGGTTTCTTTTAGTTTGTGGATCTTCAAATAGATATAATAACTTATCTAATACATATCCATATTTATTTTACTTTTTTTTATAAATATAAAATTAAGCTCGTTGCCCCCAGCTTAATGGCTTGATTAATTTAGTAAACAGAATTCAATATGATGTAAAATATAAAATATAGTAAATTTAAATGCAGCAATTGCAATATTGATTCGATGCATGACATTTTTCCCCCAAGTTTTAAATAAGGTATAAGCTTGCTGTTAACTACTATTAGAACAGATTGTAGGTTTAGATGCTTGTTACAGGCTACCAATTGTTACCTTGTATTGAAGTAAAAATTGGGGGAAAATGGAGACTGGCTGCAGGTCAAATTCTCCCTGAGGGCCATTCAACATGTTTATGAATAAGTCTCACGTGTAATTTGGATCATAAGTGATTTAGAAAGTCAGCTATAATAGGTAAATTAATAAGATCTGATAATCTCTAAATGGTTAAGGTATTAAGGCATATCTACAATGATAATGTTGATTATAAGGAAGCATCAAACCAATTTAATGTTAAGTCAAACGAGAAGAAAATTCTAATTCAGTTATTGCTTATATTCTAGAGAACAATATATTAAACACGGTACCATAGAAAATTAGGTGAATATTAGGATGCTTTGACCTGCCATATTGTTGAGATACCGTTACCTGAATGAGGAATAAATAGGAAGAACATGAAAATCATTTAGAGAGTAAGATTCAAGAGTCTGACTGCAACTGACTAAGGACATTGCTGGAGAGGAGAGAGCTGGAAGAAAGGCCATAAGAGTAGGCCAAGAATCAGAGTATTTAGAGAAAATAAATTAGTAACTACTAGTCATTATAATCAGAAGGATGTTTCCTAGTTTGGACAGTAATTAATATCATCGAAATCTCTAATATAAAATAATTTTTGTTCAAATCATTAATTCTTTTTTAGCAAAGAATAAGAGATAACACACCTACTAAAAAAATCAATAACAAACTCATGCATTAAAGTGTTATAACTTAACTTAGCTCTCAGTTAATTTTTATTACTCAACAAGAAAAATTAAATGCTTTAATATTTAATGTAATATATACATATAACTAAAGATAGAATGGGTACTAACATCAGCATTAGCTTCTAGCAGTAAGTTAACAATATCAGCATGTCCTCCCCAAGCAGCAGCCCTTAGTGCAGTCCTTTCATCTCTATCACAGCAATCTACCGAGGCACCAGCCTCAAGCATTATCTCTACCACCTAAAAATAATAGTAAAAACACAATGTTAAAACATAATGTTAAAACAAAGTTGTTTAAATTTCAGTACTTTTTACAAAACAAAAAATAACAACAAAAATCAAACTAAAAACTAAAGTCAAAAATAAAACAACTAAAACTATGACCAAAAAAAAAAAAAAAATCATTCATTACATCACAATTCCGTAACATTGAGGTAATCCAAAATATTTTATTTACTTAATAATTGTATAACATTTTGGATTGAACTACAGAACAAAGGGCCCCTTATGATTTGCATTACCTTAAAAGAGAAATACCTTTGTTCAGAAGTTATTTAGACAAAAGAATATTATATTTCCATTATATAGAAAGGATAATATCCCTTAGTTAAATAATAAATTTTTGGTAGGGGGAGCCCCCATGTTCTGTAGTTCTGCCAACATTTTTACTTTAAAATTTAAAAAAAAAAATATTTAAAACTGATGTTAAGTAAGTAAAAATAAATATTAATTTTTGATTTAGTGACAGCGCTGGTGTTTAATAATTTGTATCAAAAAGAAAAAAAAAAAAAAAAAAACAAGTCTAAATTATTTTAATCTAATTTAAAGTTTTTGCATTAATTTTCCCAAATGTAACTAAGAAAATGTTAAATTTTATGTCAATTTTGTATAGAAGATGAACAGTAAAGAGAAATATCAGTTTGATACAATAAAAATAAAACCATAATAATTAATACTTAACACATATGAAGTAAATATTACAGGCTGGTAATTACCGTTAACGCCTATTTAAAGAGATTAAAACTTGTCATTGTCATTAACAAATGTTAACCAGACTTTCATTTTACTAATTAACTAAACATTTCATTTCTTTGGCTTTTATTCACTGTCAATTTATCACCTGTCTTAAAATTTCAGAGAAATTGTTGGTAGTATATTCATAATCCTGCATTTTCATGATCAATAAAAAACTCATCGGCTACTATACACATTCTTATGTTATTGTTAGTGTAAAACGACAATAACATGCGAGTCTCTCTGGGTTTCAAACCACATTTTTTAGTTTGGGATGTTTTATGTGAATACAATAACCTATTCCCCATCAAAGTCATTTCATTAAAAGAAGAATATTATTTAACTTAACTTAAGTTATCAAGATGTAACTGTTGCATTGTTTGCACTTAACTTCACTAATAAATTAGCATTAGTTTCTGATTGGGAAGATTCAATGAAAATTGTGTTCAAGAAAGTATGAAACATGTCAAAAACCTAAACTAATTTTGTATTTGTTTTGTTTCATGATTTTTTTCTTGCTCCTTACTACATAAGAGAAAGCAAAAAAAGTTAACTACTATGTTATAAAATAGGAGCATATTTTCAATAAAGCTTTTAAGAAAAGGAATACAAAATATTGTTATATACAAGATTTAAAACTTTAACACTCAACAAAATTTAACTAATAAGTAGTAAGGAATATTCTAAAATATTACTGGGAGGAAACTATCAAACAGTTATTTTACAAGCGATATTTACCTGATTATGACCACCCCAAGCTGCAGCTCTTAAAGCAGTCCAACCATCACAGTCTGCATGATTTACATCAGCTCCTTCTTCTACCAACATCTAAGCAATGTTCAATAACTATTAGTTATTGTGAAGCAAACAGTATCATGAGTAGAAAAAAATTACACAAGATTTAGGGATCTCAGAATCAATTTATAAAGGAAACTACTTCGGTGGCATGAGATATTGTAATGTTCAAAAGTGCATAAAATCCTCCATTCTCCACTTTTTCCCACACCAGCTTCCCAATCCTGCTGTATATTGTTTAGTCCCTATTGCAGATTTCAACTCAAATAATTTTGTCTTTGGTACATTATGTGGCCAATGATGATTCACGCTACAATGAGCCGGGGACGTGATGTGCCAGGAACGAGGCTCATTGAGAAATGTTATATAGATTTTAAATTAAGCAATTCACAGTACAACAGGTACAACACCAGTCATGAACAAGCCTCGACCTGGGCCCGTAAGGGAAATGGGGTAGATTGTTTTTACGCACCCAACTCGTTCAGGGATGATTCACCTTACAAAGTGCTAGGGACGTGCCGAGGTCGACACGGGTTGCCTAGTAGAAGAAAGCACGTCCCAGCCCAGCCAGTCCTCGGCTCGTTGTAGAGTGAATGTTAAGGCTTGGATGGGGCAAGGTGGGAGGGCTCGTCCCTAGCATGGCACATCCCCGGCTCATCTTCAGTGTTTTGCTTCTCATGTAAGCAGTTTAGGTTCAATTCTCAGAGAACTTACTCTCTGGATTCAGTCTTCATGCAGCAATTAGATACTCAATCTTGGGATCTGTTGCTCTCATACTATGAGAGCAGACTACCGACATACTATGAGAGTGTGTTAAGTGTAAAGGTGCGTTTACACCTGACATCTATTGCATGACATTTATGTCAGACAGAAATTTCAATAGTGTAAACACCCAAAAGTTTATGTCTGAGATTTATGTTTCTACTCTCAGCTATAACGGTCGACACTTCTAAAACAACAGACGTAAATACCGATTATTATATTTTTCGTACATTTATTGCAAATTTAAGCATTGCGAGAAGTGTCATACATATATCTCCGACATAAATCTCAAGCAATTTCTGTCTGACACTTGACATTTATTGCCGGAGAGAAGTGTCAGGTGTAAACACACCTTTACTTAACACTATACTAGATAATGAGGCAGTTAAACATTAAAGTGCTGACTCTGTATCATTCATCCCTAATAGTGGTAAAGAAATAATGAGCCTCCTTGTGGGATTATTTCACCTCAGATTTATTTATATTTTTAGAGCCTAATATTACCTGTACAATATGATGGTGTCCAAGGCGAGCTGCTACATTAAGAGGAGTCTGATTATGAGGATCCTCAGATTCAAGTAGTGTAGCATCCCGTCTTAGTACTGCCAACAATCTCACCTCAGCACCCTCTGCTGCCAACCTATGAACACTAACCTCTCCCTCTAGCACTTCCTCTTCCGCCATACCTTCTTCCCCTTCTCCCTAGAACAAAGGAAACAAAAAAAATTAATAAAATTTAAGTAAGAATCAAAAGAAAATAATATGATTCCAGGAAATAATAACAAACTAATTCATCATTCTTTTTTTAATCTAAGAGAGGACTACATTATGCCCTTGGGAATCTAGAAAGACCATCTCTAGGGATGCCCAGAAAAGAGACTTTTTGAGTTTATACAATTTTCTGTTATATTTTTAGAATCACTAATGAAATTAACACATTTTGATTTTCAAATGAGACTTTTTTATACTTTTAAAATTAATTACAAAACTTTATAAAAAAATTAATCTTGTTTAACAAAAATTTTGCTAAAACTAGAAAATTAGGTTAACTCTAGTAGGGATTTTCTAAACTCCTAAATACAATATAATTTTAAATTAGCAGGCAATAATATATAAATTATTTGCATTAATGAGGCATACACTTAAAAAAATATACCAATTTCTAAATACATTTTATCCCCCAGGTGTTTAGAATTTAGGTACAGGGAAAAATGATGCTGCCCCATACCTCAGAATAAATATTGACTAATTCTGGAATATAAAAATAGTTAGACCCACATTGCCTTTTTGTTTGATGTTTGCTAACTTTACATTATTCTTTTTACAATTAGTATTAACTTTTGAAATTAGATTTGTCAAACCAAGTGAGGAAAAAACACCAGGCCTGTGATAGGGGGGACCAGTGACATTTTATTTGCCTGTTGGGCCAACCTTCTCAAATTCAAATTGCAGTGCTCTCATTGGTTCCCCCTCAACATGTTTTTAAATTTTCCAGTGCTGTCAAAAGTTATTACTAATTGGAAAAAGGGTATAGAATGACATACAACAAGAGGCGAAAGATAGACTGAAGTCACACTAAATATTATAACAGTGTTTTAGGTTTTTTAGTTTTTTTCTAAAAAAAAACTACATTTGCTTAGAGTAATAGTAAGGTTATATTTGTTCTTCACATAGATAAGGCCAAGAATACTTCTAAAGTTAAACAATTTTTTTTTACAGCGTATCATGTTTCTTTAATTTGCTCTTGAATAGTAAACAAACCTTTTGTTTGACTAACAATATAAATATAAATGAAGACATTCCAACTTTACTGAGCAAATATCACTAGGGAAAAATGCAAAATGTTATTCTAGTCTAAAGAAAAAATACCGACTAGATTTTATTTACCTCAAAAAATTTTGAATAGGGAGGATACCAAGATGGTTTGCTACTGTACTATTATTAACAAATTGTACTAACTTTATTTATCAAGAAACATTCTACAGGTTACAAGTGTTTAAAAAGAAAGAGCTTCAATGGATTCTAAGTACATAGCAAGGCAAACAGCTAGCCTTACAACGGTTCTCCTTTTTAAGAAGCATTTCATTCTCCCAAGCACTTGTCACTTCTTTTATATCAAGCTTATTGTACTGAAAGAAGTCTTCAAAGAGGCTTTTCGAATATACACTGAACTGACCCTTGAGGACAAGAAATGGTGTTAAAATAAAATGGAAACAATCAGGTTAATTGTGTGCTAGGCGGCACGCAGCGAGAATCAACACAGTATTCTTTAAGAAATACCCATGTGCGCCCATAAGGGTTGCAAAACAGGGGGCAAAATATAAGGGTCCTTGGTTTTGCCTACGGACACTAAAAAGGCATAGAATTCGGTCTCATATACAGGGATATAAGAGGAATTGCTATTACAAAGGGGGAATTCAAAAAATAGAGAATAATTATTGAATGTGTCTTCGACTCTATAATCCTATCGCACATTAGAAACCACCTAAACTTATTTTTATAAGAAATTAAGGGCAGATTAAAATATCAGGGTGAATAAAAATAAATGGCGAGTTTGTCCTTTGCATCCAAAATACTTGGATATATAGTAGGACCTCCACCAATTAAACTTTAATACATTGAAATACTCTAAACAACACATGATGTCTTGATATTACCTAAGACTTTGTTTTGAAAAACAGTGTTTTGTGAATGAAGTGTTTAAAAATTTAGTTTTTGTGGAACTCTTTGACATTGGTACATGGAGAAATGTTCTACTTTTTTTACAAGTTTCCTTTAACCAGGTATAAACAATTCAAAATTTGGCCTGGAAGAGAGAATAAGGACATAAGGCATGCATTTATAAGTTTCCAAACAACATAATAGCAACGTACAATATCTTTTTAACAATTCTGAATTTTTTTGTGATTTATTTTCTCATTTTATACTATTCTTTCATTTTAATCAAGTCACAAAGTAAAGTAAAATAAACAAATAAAATACCTGATTACAAGCAATCTCAATCTCCCTGATATAATCAAGTGTGATTGGATGAGAGGAATCACAAAGATCAAGAGGCGCTGAAGTGCACAGTAGCCAAAGAGGTGCAAGAGGTCCAAGAACAGTGACTGGAAGACAAGAAAGGTGATAAGACAATCTCTCTACTTCAGCTGGGCTCAGCTTGCAACCCCTAGAGTGAAACATAAACATACATCAGAAGTATAAATAAATTACATTTTTCTGGTAGATAAAGTTAGATATTTTAGAACTTCATATTATACAAGTAGAAGAGGTATTATGTGACTTGTAGAATATATAAGAGTGAAGGAGATTAGTTGGAATAAAAGTCAGTAGTGGGTGTGGTTTACGTATTTATTGTTAAAGCTTTCGCTCAGGGAGCCTGAGCTTTATCAGTGATCTACAAAATAAGAAATCGAAACTAATAACAATTGAAAATAATAAAAATTTAATAAAATTAGTGCAGAATTTTTTTTATATTCTTTTGTCTCTTCTTCTCGGGCTATAAGGGATGGTCAATAAAAAACTGTTATTTTTTCAATAAGTCAGTTTATTAAATTTGCAAATTTTCGCCTATACCTAGGCATCATCAGGCCTTTGTCTGAGTACAAATGCTGGTGAAAAATACATGTAATACATAATCTAATTAACATTTCTGTATCAGTGAGTAACTTTCCATACACAGTATTTTCAGTTACTCTGAGTAACTGAAAATTTTATTAAATTTTTATTATTTTCAATTGTTATTAGTTTCGATTTCTTATTTTGTAGATCACTGATAAAGCTCAGGCTCCCTGAGCGAAAGCTTTAACAATAAATACGTAAACCACACCCACTACTGACTTTTATTCAAACTAATCTCCTTCACTCTTATCTTATTATACGATTCCGTAGATTATACAATCATCAGATTATACAATCATATTATACAACCGGTAAAATAAATAAAAATAATAATAATAATAAAATTGGTGCATAACACAGGTTAAATAAATAAATCTCTAAAAGCAAATAAGTAGTCCTATAATATTACCTGATGGATAGATGCATGGCAATGGCAGCATGTCCAGCAGAAGCAGAACAAAGGAAGCGCTGAGTGCAGTGCTTAACATCTAGAAGCCACTCAGCAAATGATGGATGAAAGGGCCTGAGAGTGAGATCAGGAGATACTGTAAGTACACGTGACGATACATGCAAACGTCTCCGTAATTCTTCCTTGCTTAGAGATGGGTCACAGCTTGTCATGATGGAGGATAGCTCTCCTTCTGTAAGACCTCTCTCACTAGCTAATACTATGTTAAGTACACCACGCACCTACAAATTTGTAACAAATGAAAGAATACATTATAATAAAGAAAGAAATATTAATCAGAGATAACTTATTAACAAAACTAAGTTGTGATAAGTGATGTCCAGTGGCGGCGATAAGGGCCCTGCAGAACCCACGGCGGGGGGNGGGGGTCCCTGGGAGCCTCTGGAAGGGAAAAAGAGGGGCCCCCACTAAAATTTTGTGGGGGGGGGGCCAATATTTTATCGCTCATGGCATTTTTGAGTTAGAACAATTTTAAGAGTGGTTAACTCTCATCAATAATGAAGTACTACACTTCATTATTGATGAGATAATTTCATTGCAAAACATATTAAATTATTTTGCTCTATATAAAAGCAACAATAAAATAAATACCTTAGCGAAGTGTTTGGTAGAGAGGAGCCTCTGACACAACCAGAGATAGAGACCATTGAGTGTACCAGGAATATCTCTAACTTCCCTAAGAACAATACATCCATCTGAAACTCCGTCTAAAACACGCTCTAGGTAGAGGAAGCAACCATTTGACTTAATGTGAAGTTGATTTAGGGTGTCAGCTGTACCCCGGCATAGCTGCCTCCTCAAACAGTCTTCACTTTCCAGTCTACATAAAATATACTGCTGAACATCTCTAACTACCTGCACAGAAAAACAGACATTTTTCTTTGTTGAGATTAAGAAATAATTAACAACACATTTTTTTAATAAGTGAGAAAAATAAAGAAAATATTAATTC
This sequence comes from Gerris buenoi, assembly GCA_001010745.2. Taxonomy (NCBI): domain Eukaryota; kingdom Metazoa; phylum Arthropoda; class Insecta; order Hemiptera; family Gerridae; genus Gerris; species Gerris buenoi. The sequence continues at coordinate 68,512 of KZ651327.1, read as the reverse complement.
AATAAGGAGGATAACATTTTTTATTATTAAAGAATGAGCGTATAAATAAAAAATTATAAAATTATTGAACTTTGATGTTTAAAAAACTAAATGAACTCTTTACTCTTTCAAAAATAGATTAAGCAACAAAACGTCAATAATTTAAAAAAAAAAAAAAAAAAAAAAAAAAAAAAAAAAAAAAAAAAAAAAAAAAAAAAAAAAAAAAAAAAAAAAAGATATAATACATAATTATAATTTGCCAAGTAAATTAATCATAAAATATAAGAAAGTATAAGAAAGTATAAACCTGTTACTGTCAATAGCAAGCTTCAATTTAACTAAATAGGAAAGGCAGCTAACTATTTTTGTTAAAATTATTTTCTTCTATATTATAACAATATTAGTTAAATAATAATAAATAGTTATAACAGCATTGGTTGCTGTTAGAATTATGATATTTAACGTAAAATCTTGCATATAATGAACACAATTTTTACCTCATTTTTCTTCAAAAATAGGGGCGTATTATCTGCAAGTGAAAACAATTACCAATTGATTTTCCAAACTTCATTAGAGGTAGACAATTGAAAAATAACCATAGAACTACCTACTTGCTACACTATATGTCTTCAAGTAAATGTTTCTTTTTTTTAAAAAAAATACTATTTACACCTGATTTTATCTTATTAGGTATTTCTATTTTATTTTACTCCTAAGTAATCAAATGAAGCTGATTAAATAATGATTGTGTGTATATTTTAACAATCTTTTGTTATTATTTATTTATTTTATATTTTTTTCTTTGGGAATCCATTAAAACTTTTGATTTTAACATTTTAAAATACCAAGTCCTAATTACCGAAAATGATTTTCCTTTTAATGTCATCAAACACCAGCCACACGCGGTTCTACAAATTATTGAAACAACAAAATTCCTTTCAAAGAAAGGATTCATTAAAGCGTCCTATGGATCCAGAAGGGTTTTAAAAAAAATTAAATATGTTTCCTAATATTTTGCTCATTTTATTTTCATGCTTATATTTATTTTATCTATTGTGTTTGTATTTTTGCCTTGTGCTATTAAAAAAGATTAAGTCCTAACAGGGTGAGCGCATCCTATTGTCTCTATTAGGGCTTGTGTACCCATGGGTTAAGAGAATAAGATTTTTTTTAATTCAACCCTTAAGTTAAGGTTTCCTAGGTTATTGGTTTTCAAAACGAGGGGAGATATTAGATTGTTATCCTATGTTAGCTCAGGTTAAATGGAACAAATATAGTATTACTCATACTATTAAGCTCATTCTATAGATAGTAAGTTAAGAGTGGAATATTTTAAGTTTAGTTTTTAAGATATGTAATATACACACAATTTTTAGCCTCTCAAATTAATAAAAAAAAAAAAAAAAATTGGCACAAAAACTTTATCCCCTACTGGAAATATGAACTCTATTAACAATAGTTTAAATCCCACAGCTTATTTTTCCAGTTTAGTGTATACAAAAGGCCTTTTGGAAAAGGCTAACAAACTTATTAAGGAATTGTACTGCTTAACATTGTTAGCGCACAAAACTTATAACAAACTAAAAACAGCTTTTATTCAAATATGAAAGATGTAGTACCAATGGACGAATCATTGGGTATTGTCTACCAAATTCCCTGTGGTAATTGTGAAGGTGTTTATATATCAGAGAAACCCGGCAAACTTGGCTCATTCGCCAAGTTCAATACCAGTCAAGCGTCAAAGCTAAAAATGAGAAAACAGCTCTAGGTCAGCATGCTAAGAATTTTAACCACCTCTTCAAATTTGAAAAAAAAAATAAAAAATAAAATAAAAATAAAATAAACAGAAGGAGATTACTTTTACAAGTGCTACATATTTCCAAAGAATAAACAAAAAATATAAGCCACAAGCCAAAATTCGAGAGAATTAAAAAAATATTATGATAAGTAATATGTCACGTAAAGTAATTCAAATTAAAAATTATTTCCACCAAACTTACTTCACAACAATATGAATTAATTGTAACATATGATGCAATATAATCTTCCCAGTTGGTTACATGTTAAATTATCATTCAAGTACTTTGTTTCTTGCAAAGTTTTTTGTTTAAGTTATATTTATCCTTTTACTTACCTTATGGACTTACCTGGATAAGTTATATTTATCCTTTTATTTTATTTAATATAATTAGAGATTGGCAAAGGAATATACATTTTTAATGTATTACCAATGTTTTAAGGCTCTACCGCTCTTTGAGGTTAGAAAAATCATTAAAATGAAAATTTTATTGTCTAAGCAAGATGAAGGCAGGCTTCATTCCTAATTTTAATTCTGCACAATTTGAGCCTAATTTCAACTTCCTATAATAATAAATAGTACAGGCGCAATTTTAATACAAGTTTTATCGTTGTATTGAAATGACTGTGATTAGATTTTTGATATCTTGCTTAGAACCAGCATAATTTTAATTTTACTGTTTTTCTTAACCTCAAAGGGCGGTAGAGCCTTAAGGCTTGAAGTGTTAATTGCTATGGAAATGTTTACCATGAATATGCCCAGAGGGAGAGCGAAATAAATTTAGATGACGTAAAAATGTTTGTTGCTTTTTATCTTTCCTTAAAGTGTTTAAACTTATTTAATCCAAATATTCATTGGCAAAACTAACCTGAGATTTACGAAGATCGTCAATACAAATTTTCTTATAAATTGAGAAAGACTTGGCCACTTGTTTGTTATGCCTACGAGCAGTGACAAACAGAAGTAACCAAGGAGGAAGAAGGTGATGAGTTCTAGCAAGCAGGTCTGCTACAGAAGAAGATGTAGTACTGGAACCACTTAAGGTAACAGTGCCACCTGGGCGAGTTTCATCTATTGAATCGACTAGGAGGAAGAATGCTGTGCTGGGTGGAGGAGAGACTTGACTTAATGGTACTAGGATGGCTCTCCTTAGACTTTCATCTGGGTCCTCTCTCAAAGCTTCATCTGTCAGTACATTCTGAATCTAAACAGAAGCGTCAAAAAAATATAATGCATGCATATATATAAGTCATTTCGAGGATGTCACATTACATGAAGATACCTCCTTATCAATTAGCGATTAAAGAGTTTTAAAAAAATGCTGTATACTAAATTCATTATCAATTTGGAAATTTTAAGCGTTAGGAACTATTACATAATAGAAACTATTACATTTGCATATGTTAATAGAAACACTAAATAAGATATATTAAGTTGAATTAAAAAGTAATATACCTCTTGATCAGTCCTAAGCTTCTCGGCAAGCTGTGTAAATGGTGGTGTATCCCTTGAAGCTAATTGATTGACCAAGTTGAGAATGAAGTTCTGAGGAGTCAAGGTAGCAGCATCATGAGAGGTACACCAGTGGTGTGCAAGAAGTCGTCTTGATAAAGCCCTCTGAGGACGACCAGTATGGCCACCGGTAGGGCTAGCAATTTCTCTACATAAGGCTGATTTACCTGACCCAGGTCCACCAACTATTAGAGCCCCGCTGACTTTACTCCTCCCTTCTAGAATATGGGTCAGCTTCACAAAAACCCATTCCCTAAAACACAAAATGAAAAAACGTCTAATTTAACATGCTAACTATCTTCAAAAACAAAGCAAAATTTATTGTTTGCTTTTGTGTGAGACTGACAATGAACTCAAATAATTTAATTGTATTTAAATCAACTTTTAAATCACTAATTCTTCTAAAGGAATAAAGAATTAATAAGAGTAGGTAATAAGTAATAAATTCTAGTAATAAAGCAACTAAAGAATTTTTGGGGGTAGCACACCCCCTATAAAATTAATTTCTCAACTTCCCCTCACGGTATGATTTTTCGGAACATGAATGCAAAATTCTGTCAAAATCAGCCCGGTAGTTTCCTCCACACGTCTGACCAGACGACAGACCGACACAATACTTTCTCTTTATAGGAGAAATTAAAAAACAAAAATTAAGCGTTTATATATAATAATAAATGATGTTTATAAAATAAATTAACGGTATTTTTCACAGCAGGTAATGTTAATTATTGCACCGGCATGAGCTTACATTTATTTCTCAATTTTACCTCGGGGTATGCTTTTTCTGCCCATCTATGCCAAATTTCATCGACATCAGACTAGTAGTTTAGGCTGATAGCGCCTGCACAGACGATAAGGCTTTCGATATTTTACAAAAAAAAGAAAAAAAAACTATTTTTTTTTACTCAAAGTACTTAAGGCTGTACCGCCCTTTGAGGTTAGTAAAAACACTAAAATTCAAATTACTCTGGTTCTAAGCAAGATATCAAAAATCTAATCACAGGCTTCATTCCTAATTTTAATTCTGCACAATTTGAGCCCTATTTTAACTTCCTACGATAAATAGTACAGGCGCCATTTTGATACAACGAGTTTTATCGCTGTATCAAAATGGCGCCTGTACTATTTATCGTAAGAAGTTGAAATAGGGCTCAAATTGTGCAGAATTAAACTTAGGAATGAAGCCTGTGATTAGATTTTTGATATCTTGCTTAGAACCAGAGTTATTTCAATTTTACTATTTTTCCTAACCTCAAAGGGCGGTAGAGCCTTAATGAGTAAATAATGCATCAAAATCGAATTTTCGCAACAACAATATTATCAAATACATAAATATTACATTCATGGGAAAGTCAAATTATCTACTAAAAAATACCAGTACTATGATTTAGAAGGAGCCAAACAGAGCGTGAGATTTTGGTGTTGTGTCAGTTGATCTAACTAAACACCCAAAAATAATAATTTATCGTGAACCCTAATCTAGTTAAAGGGCTATTATTTCAAGCAAAGATAAATTTATGCAACATCAATAACCATAAAAAAAGAAAGGAAATAAGAACAAATACTGCCCTTCCCTTGCAGTAACTTTAATGAATAAAAATTGCTATTTTCTCTGTCTTTAAGAGGTAGATAGAGAATTAAACATGGCAGTTTCCCTACCTAGCCAATATAAATCTATACATTATATGGGAAGCTATACACATGGGACATAATAAGACTTACAACCAATAAAGACTGTTTCCAATGGGCTATCAATAACAAATAAATTAAGTACAGATACTTCCCTTTCCTTAAAATAGTTTTAATTTACGATACTGCAATACCTCTAAACATTTTATTCCCCCGCCCACACAACAAAATCAATGTTTCTACAAGATAAAATAAAAACTCGTGGCTAAATTTTAAGATTAAATATATTACAACCATAATAAATATAGCATGTGACCTATTGAATCAAACCCAAAATTGGTTGACGATAAAAACACAATAACTGATATAAAATATTAACTGGTTGGCACACATCATATAGTCTTGGTGTGCTATTCCCCCCCCCCCCTTTGAGCAGGTATACAAATTGTTAATGATTGAAACTCGAAACTCATTAGCTCAATATACTCTACATGATTTAAATGTAAATTGTATATAGTATATTAGAGCTGGCGCATAACCACTAAAATGGAATATCATGTAGTATCTATACTTTTGTACGTTTATCATTATTTTTAGGGCCCGTAGGCAAAAAACAAAGTCCCTGGCAATTGTTTACGTTAGTCTGTCTAACGTTAACGTATCTGTATTCCGAAAGTACCCAACACAAAAAAAATTAAAGAAGTTGTGTAAAGTTAAACAACTCAAACACAGAAAAAATTGAGGGAAAACTCAAAAACAAAATCATTCCTAAAAATAACAAGGGGATGACATATTTTTTTTTAAGGGAAATCCCTTATGTGGGGTGCTAAATGAAAGAGAAGAGTGCCCTGACTAACAATACATGTATATTTGGTTTCGTTATTGAACCAATCATCTTTGCGTCCTTAAAAATTGCGTTTTTCGTCCCCCCGTATTTTTTTCCCCTTCAAAAATCCAAGAAAAAAATAACATTTTTTTTTCTTTTTAGGGTTTTAATAATTTTTTATATAGCACATATTTTTTGAGGCCCCTCTCTCTCGCCTCCAAAAAGAAGTAGACAAAACTGAGCTTCGAATATCTCGGAAACGTTTGTAACTGCGGAATAGTTACATCGTGTTTGACCAATAAAACAACATTTAAAGGCATTTGTTTTATTTCATTATTCTTCCGAGATATTCGGTCTGAGCCATATACAGAAAGAGATAAAGAGAAAGGAGAGAAAGAGAGAGAGAGAGAGAGAGAAAGAGAGAGAGAGAGAGAGGAATTCTCAATTCTCATTATACATACCATATAATATAGAAAGAGAGATAGAGGAATTCTCAGGCCTACATAATATATTCATACATACATACACACAAAAATTATAAAAGAAATTGTTATTAAATTGCCGCACCATTTGTATGGGCTGAAATCACACCTCAAAATATTTTATCTTTACTTTAAATAATATTTCCCAGAGACAGAGACACTAAACGAATAATTTGGTGCAAAGACACCTGTAACACTGGATTAAAATATTTTTAGTTCAGGGTAAGAAGTTACCTGCAGTAAAAGCGTTTTCTCTCAAATGGGTACAGAGTGGTCATGTCTGAAAGGAATGTTGAGCGTTGTTCGTCTGACTTGGGATATGACTTGCTCTGAGTCTCCCAAATTAACCTTTATTTCTTCTCATTACAGCCTCCTCATCCGTTGTCTCCTCACAAAGGATATCTTCACACATCCTTATAAGACCAATGAAATCTACCAATTCCTCACTTTTCAAAATTTCAATTTGAAAAGAAAAATTCCTCGTAACATTTGGTTCTGATATTTTTTTTCTTTTTTTCGTTATTGATATCTTAGCATCTTTGTTTGCTTTCACAAAAATTTATTAGATTTTCATTCTAAATCATTTACTCCAGGTTAAGTCTTATTCGAGTAGGAACAATCTGAAACAAAGAGAAAAAAATACATAAAAAATAGAATAATAATCAAAGAAAGAAGCGAAAATAAGATTTATAATAAATTAAATTATAGCTATGTATATTAAGACAGTGATAATTTAGCATTAAGATTTGGTACATGATGTGATGACAAAGAATAATCGCATTTGCACGACACAGATTTATAATAATAAATACCGATTAATAATGCGTCAACAGTTAAAATATCTTAATTTATATCCTTATTAAATGTATAAATTAAAATTATATCGATAAAACGATAAAATTTATTATTATTATCAGGCTCGAATCATAAAAACTGCGTGGTAAAATAATCGGTACTACACCCTCAAACAAATCTTTCTCATGTATTCACCAGGTGATAGCTTAAATTTCGTTTTCGATTTTAATCCCATTATATATATATATATATATTATTTGTCCCGGGAAAACAACATAAATGGCTAAAATCACCTTTAAATGGTCTACATAAAATATATTTTTGCAATTAAAATTGTTGGAACCATTTTCAAGAAATATGCAGTTTCTCCCAATTTATGGCCTATATTAATTTCTTGAGGTAAAATTTTTCTGAACATGTATGCCAAATTCAATCGAAATCAGACCACTATTCCACTAGAGTTAAGGCTCCACGCGACTACACAAACCACAGACAAGAGGGATACCTTTCCTAAAACTACAATTTTGAACAGCGGGAACTTCAAAATGTTTCATCAAAATACATTTTTTCTGATACCAAAAGCTATCTATCTATGTATATCTACTAGTAATATGGGTAAGTTCTATTTCTTGTGCTAGACGGATAGGAAGAACCACTAGTTCGAACCTAGAAATTAGACCTTATTCTACACTTATTATTATTACTGTGCCATCCGCACAAATAATTAATTTAGTTTATTTTTGTTTGATATTATTTTGACGTATCTGTCATTCATTGTCTAATAAATAAAACATTCTTCAATGTGTTATTAACTCTTAAAAACGATCTCTCTCAGTGGTGACCCCGACGTGATTGAAAGATGTTCAGTCCAACGGCACTAAAGATGACCATTAGTGATTGAATACTGGTCAGTTCAACGGCACTGAAGATGACGTCTAGTGGTTGAAAGCAGGTTGGTTCAACGGCACTAAAGATGACGCCTCCAGTGCCGTTGAACCAACCTGCTTTCAACCACTAGACGATGGCACAGGACTCCCCCTCCCGGAATTGTTAAAATTAAATTAAATGTTCAAATCTCTCTCAATTACTAACCTCATGGTAGAATGTTCTAGCCACTTTATAAATCATACCACTGTATAATGTACCACTGAAGCAGTGTGGTGTGACAAAAACTGGGAATTACAAATGAGAATAACTCCTGTAAAGAGCCTTGTGTCAGGGTGAAAACTGGTTAGTAATGGTACATTACGCGTCGAGTGCGGAAAGTAGTATTTTGCATGCGAGTGCGGAGTCTGCAATCGAGGGACAGCGAGGGTAGTAAAACCACACGAGCAATGCAAAATGCCGTTTTCGTACGAGTTGCGTACCGTACTTTATCTACGATTGTTAGATTTTAATAATAAATACAGAAAAAAAAATTAACTTCCTGTATGTAAGCACGTATTTCTCTTTTGATAAAGATGACATTATTTCATTAGTTGTATTTTGTGCCGAATTAATTATGTCGGAAGGCGTATTATTCTCCTCATTTTCTTAAACAAACACCAAATTAGTTTTGTTAAATGTAAACAAACTTGCTAATCGTGCGTAAAGGTGAAGAATTCTTCTTCTTTACCGCCCTAGGGTGGTATTTAATTTCATACATATAACGGATATTTTAATTTCATACATTTTTTGGACACTCATTACTTAAATAACAGATATTTTAATTTGAGCTGGTCACTCATTACTTAACTAGAATGGACGAAATAGGAGTGGATAAAACAAAAGCTAGCATTTTAGTTTTATTAAGCGAGTTAACACAACTATAACAAACTAGACTGGATAATAAACTAGTAAAGTACAATTGAGAAGTAATCTCAATTAAATAGATTTAACAATACTAATACGCTTGAATCATGCCTTAAGCTAATCATTAGATTAGAGATAGAGAAAATACCCTCTTCGTACCTATTTCTGCTTTATAGTAAGAGGGCCCTAAAATCAAACAGATAAAACACCAATTAACTTCTTCAATCCATGACCATCTATGACCACAACAAAGAGATACCAACTAAATAATTGCGATGGCTTGAAACTTGAAAACTACATTGTATAGTTAAACTAAATTATGTGAAGCATGTCAAGCACTAGCCAAGTTATCTTCCTAATAAAACAAGCTCCATTAAGGATTCTGAACTTTAAACACCCAACTTATCAACAAATTGTTTGACTTAGAGTTTGGAAGATAATTCATATTGTTTTACTTAATCCGTGACGGTGTAGATTAATTTCCATAACTTCTTAAATACATACATCTTCCATTTAATAAACCATTACTTAGGGAAATGAACCTCGCTTGTATGTTTAGTAGCAGGTAACATAGATTTTCAGAGTTTCGCAATATTAATTAACAGAAAAAGCTATAATAAATTATTTCAACTAACAAAACAAGTGTTTCCTCCTTATAAAAAGCTGTCATTCTTAAAATTACTTTTTCGTAATATCTTTATTCAATAGCAAATAATACTGTACCACAATTATCTGTCAGAGGAATGCAGTAAATACTAAAAAAAAATAATAATTTTTTAAAAACTTGGACTCACAATTATATACCTCTGAGGTAAATTTATGTCATATTAAATTTTGAAGATTAGAAGGTTAAACTCAAAGTCTCTGGAAAAAATACCGACCACAGACTAATAAATACTATTCAAATGAGGGTGAGGCGACAAATGGTCACCATCGTTCTTCAATAAAAGAATAGCAGCGACACATATAGTCCCATAGACGTGTCTATGAGAATGGTGCTGTGGCATGTCCATAGACGGGTTAAAGATTTTCCTTTTCACGCAAAATTCCTCATAGTATGCTGTTAATGTTTTTAGCGCTCTTTGTTGGAAGTTTTTCAAAAGTTGTAACCTTTTTTCAATTGAACTGAGACCTTCTGTCAAGTTAGCAACCGACATTTGATCTTTTGATGGAAGGGAGCCGAAGGAATCAGACTCTTTAATGTTGGTCAAGAGTTGCAAGCGCGGCCTCAAAGACGAATCGGCGGGGAGGGGAAGATTTGAAAATAGCATTACTCCGGATTCGCGAAAGATGGATTGTTACTAAATAATCCTCGCAAAATAACTCCAATCAATTTTTAAAACAATATGAATTGAATATGATGAATTATTCGAAACCTAATAAAAAAATCAACAATTCAACTTCAAAAGCTTAAAACTAACAATGGTTATGATCTTATTCTTTACAAATATGTATATATTTTTGATGTTTTAAAAGGTAACTTTATATTTGTACAAGTTGAATTATTTGTTTTTACAAAAGAATAACAATGAGGGGTTCATTAGAAGGTAAGTTAAAGGAGGGTAAAGTCGAGAGGCTGGGTGGAGTGTCACAGTGACACGGTTCTGTCAGAGATGGCAAGAAGCGCTTCACGTCCTTCCTCAAGAGAGAAGTTAAAATTTATCGCTCCCTTATAAATATCCCTGTTTTTCCGTTTCTCATGTTCATGTGTTTCCGAGAGCGGGTTTTCTTTTTTACTCATGTCTCGTATATTTTTCCTTTCCGTGTGTCCTTTTTCCTTCTCTTTTAAACCGAGAAGGAGATTTATCGTTTACTCCCTTGTTTCTAGTATGAAAAAGCAAGAAAAACAACAGAAGGGAATACCTACCAAAATCGAGCGACATTTCAAGCTAGGGGACTTAGCGAGAGTTTAAACCTGAAGAAAATTACCCTGTTTTTTTCCTCACCTTCTCTATAGTCTTATAAGGTAGAAAAAGCGGGAAAGGTGTGAGCTTAAGGGGGCTACGTACCTTTTTACCTTGTAAAGAAAAATGTTGAGAGAGGGGGAACTGTTCACCCGCCAAATTGGTTTTTTTCCTAGCAAAGCCGACTGACGCAGGAGTTGGGTTGAGAAATCCTTGGTGAAGATAAGGAATACGTTAGATCTTGTAACAGAGGGTTCATCCCCCCGGCCTTGCCTCCCTGATATCAGAGTTCTTGCTTTATCTCTACTCGGTTGTCCCCTTGCGTTATTACTTTCTCTTGTCTACGGAGCCTTAGCTCACCCCTCATCTTTAAGCCATCTTGTGTCAAGATCTTTCTTATTAAACAACACATATAGATTTTTTTTTTTTTTTTTTTTTTTTTTTCACGTGCCCACCTTTATTTTTTGTTTAGATGAGTTACATTTTAATTTGCCTCTCAACGCTAGACTTAATCAAAGGGTGGAAGACATGCGCTCTTATATTTCCCCGTACTCAATCTAATACACAATTTCCCCATACTCAATCTAATACACAAATTTAAACACAACTTAAAAAGCGTTTCTATGACTAATTTTGGAAATGCTTAATCACCCCCAAAAAGTTAACTACTTACATAATAGTATAGTGGCTAAAGCGTGTGCATTCCAAGTTAATAAAAGAAAAATACGACGTTACGATTGAATACTATAAATAAGGAACAGATAAGTTTATTTTGCTCTAAAATTAACAACATTAAGTTTCTAAAAATGGTTAAACTTCTAGAAAAAATAAGTCAGGTATTAGTAACTATTAATCATAATAACTAGTAACTGCTCCATTCGTCTTGTTTCTATAGTCAATCGGGGAGCAAATAAATAAAGGAATCATGTCTTTAGTAATGAATAAAGATTTTTTGATAATATAGAATTGTCACATTAATAAATATACTCTGTATTTATTGAAAATAAAATGTTTAACTTATTAATGATACAAAGAATCTCGAGATTTTTTCCCCGTATTACTGACATGATTTATCTCTAGAATTTTGTGTTTATTCTCAAAGCGTTCATAACTAAATTATACACGTAGAGCGGATGTTCTAATATTTACTATACAGATGAATAGACGTAGAACGGCAGTTTTGGCATAGTTCATTTTTAGATTTAATTTTTCATCATAATGAGAATATAACGAAGTACAATATTCTTTCACACAAATCACCAGAAGACGCTAATGTCGTCTGAGAGAAGATGGACACAACCAGGAAAGCGGTTCCTCCAACATCTTTTGGCTTCAGTTCAATGCAATTATACCCGATTTAATTTTAGATCAATGCAACATTTTTACAAGGGATAGAATTACAGTAAAATTTCTCAGAAACATTATCTTTTTAAAATAAATAATGGAAAAATGTTGAGAAATTTGTGTGTTGTGATATTTGTCCACAGAAAAGCACATCTGCACACGCCATATTTGATATTTTACACTATTTGATTTGCGGAAGAAAATAGTTGTGTTATATAGTACATAAAAATGTCATTAAACTTAACAAATGAAATAAAACTTATGTCATTAATTTAAATGAGCTCTAGTCGATCATTATTGTTCAATAATATTGAAAAACATTTTTCTTCTTACAAAAACAGGTTATTATAAAGACGTCTAATAGACCAAAAGACGTTTAGTAAAACTGCGCTATATATTGATTGCCTAGGGCCTAGAGCAAGAATCTCCAAAGTACGGCCCGCGAGCTGGATCCAGCTCATGAGACGTTTTCATCCGGCCCGCCGCGCCACAAAAGAAGTTGACAAATGAACCCATACAAATGAGACATAAGTTTTCCATAATAAATTGCCATTTCAAACATCAAAGAAGACCAGTGCGATTCTAATTTTAGCTTTTCTGCTGAAATGAACAGTACTTATCCAGATATTGCTACTTTAAAGTGAAATGTCTGAGTGTTAATTCATCCGGCCCGATATAGACCATCCAATCCAGACGCGGCCTTTCATCCAAAAATTTTGGAGACCTCTGGCCTAGAGCCTTAGAAAAGAACAGACATGTTATAAGAGTGGATAATCCAAAACAGAATCCTGACAAAATAATTAATATAAAAAATACCATTTTTTTTTTTTTTTTTTGGTTTCTATATTCTTCACCTTAGCTGTTTCTATGTGCAAAATTTGGGGAAGATTGAATGACGGGAAGTGGTTCCAAATTGGGGTAATAGGTGTGCGATGACTCACAAAGCAAAGTAATGAAGTACAATTTTTTTTGGTTTCTGTATTCTTCACCTTAGTTGTTTCTATGTGCAAAATTTGGGGAAGATTATAATACAGGAAGTGGTTCAAAATTGGGGTAACGGAAATGCTATGAAACTTACAAAGCAAAGTAATATAAGACCTGTAAAAAAAAGGTTCCAATTATTTTGATTAAATTAAAAGACAATAATTGTCGTAGACAATTTATCAAATAGAGCGAGTTTAACATCATAATCGGCCAGGCAAGATCAAGATGACAGCCATTTAAGTTTGTTTGAAGTCTAAATAGAAAAATCATACCGCGAGGCAAATTCGAGAAATGAATTTTAGCTTTAAATTTGAGGGTGCTCCCCCCAAAAAACTTTGAAAAACCGCGAAAAAATTATTTCTCGAAAACGGTTCCGACGATTTTGATAAACGTTATCCATTAATGTAAGCGCTTAGCGCATTAGGATCCACGCTTCTATACTAAAAAGTAAGCGAAACTCATTAAAAACAAACCAGCTTCGTTTTACATTAACTGCGTTAAAATGGAAATGCAGTTCATTTGCAGTATCGATAACCGGACAAATTGGCCATTAGCATAACCATGCAGGTGCGAAACTGCGAACGAATGAACTAATTATAATTAGCTGGAACCTGGTATAGGTTGCTTATATAGCAATGTTGAGCTAAAATTCATTTCAGGAATTCCCCTCGAGGTACGTTTTTTACTGGTCTTATAATATTATATTACTTTGATTTGTAAGTTTCATCGCACGTCTCCGTTACCTCAATTTTGAACCACTTCCCGTCTTTTAATCTTCCCAAAATTTTGGCCACGGAAACAATTAAGGTGGAAAAAATAATGAACTTTTATAACATTGCTTTTAAAGTTTCATCACACACCTATTACCCCAATTTTGAACCACTTCCCGTCTTTCAATTTTCCACAACTTTTGCACCTAGAAAATTAGGGCGAAGAATGCAGAAAACAAAAGAAAAAAATGTTGAAAATAAGACCAGTTTTTTATACAGACGACAGACAAACATTTTTTAAAAACCACTTTTTTGGAGTCAGGGGACCTCAAAACGTGTAAACCTACAAAATCGAATTTACGCACCATCGCAATACTTTCTCTTTATATGAGAAAGTAAAAAAAGGAGTTCAGTTAACAAAACTGCCTTTTACATGCTACCAAATAGCATCAAATAAAAAAAGTAATTTAAAACAATTTTTTTAATCAAAGTTTGCCTAGTTTGCTGCCAAAACAAAAACAACTTTATTCACATACAACTACGAATGAAGAGTATAAATATGCGTTGGTGTGTGACTTTTTATTAATACGGCGAAGCAAAGTGGGGGGGGGGGGGGAAGCGGGTATTTACTCAAGCATTCACTCGCTCTACCTCGGTAAGCAAGCCAAATTAATAGATAGGCAAAGCAGAAACAAAATACATTCGCACTTAACAAAAATACAACCGCATTCAAACACTCAACTAAAAACAATTTTCAACAATTCCATTACCAAAAACCCCTTGTAAAATTAATTTAAAAAATTCCCCTAAGGCAAAACAAATTTTCATACAAGTGTAGACTTACCACCACGTGTGTATAGAAACTGCTTTCATGATAAAATAATTAAAAAAGGAGAAACACTGGATTTTATTTCTTATCAGTGAAATAAGACCATTTTTATTTTGATAATATTATTACCAGTTGAAATTTACCGAAAAAGGTTTTTTTTTTTTTTTTTTTAAATTAGGGAATCAAAAGCAGAGGTAGTAAACTAAACATTTGCAAACATAGAAATGACTAATAAATAGAATACCAAATAAATTGCATAACTAAAAAAGAGACAGAAAGGTCTTTGTAATATGTTAACTTTAATTAACTAACAAAGCACAGCACGCAGTGGCATAGCTAGAGCATACCCCCCCCCCAAGAACTTTTTGGGGGCCCCCCACCAAAGAAAATGGATCAATTTTCGGGCACATAGTTACGCCACTGAGCTCGGGGAATACCTTTATAAAGTATTAGAAGTATCAATTATTTGAAAATTATTAGCATTTCCACAACCGTTCAAGAAATATAAACAGGAAGGCATAATATTCCAACCAATTAATTGCCCCCAGAAACCCTTCTCTTTAATATCAATGATGCTACAGCTATCAGTTCTAAAATTCTAAATATGTTTCTAAATATATGTGTATCAAATATATGTTCTAAATAAAATTCTAAATTTGTTTAGGAATTATTTAACCAAAACGTCACCTAAATAATATAGAAATTTATTATTTTTAGAATGGCGATAAAATTTCCACAGCCATGTTTGAATGAAAATGCATAAGTTTTGAAAATCCAATTTCCTTAGCACACCTTCACGACTCATAGAGGAGTCTAACTTTCATTTGGTTATGCACTTAATAAAGCTATTCGTATACGCGGCAGTTAAAACTAAACGAAATGCTCTTTTAAACGAAAAGATCTATAGTTTTATTCTAATTTTCTATGTTAATGTACTCGTTAAAATCGAGGACATTTACTGTCTTATGTGGTGTCAAAGTCATAAAATTAAATCATCGGACACAGGTCATAGTCATCTAAGCTTACTTCCCAATAAAGAATTCGTCATTAAGAAATATTTGTTAGACAGCAAGTTAAAAACGCGTCATTTCCGCCGCTTTTTTTAAACTAATAAACATAAAGAGAAGAATACTAGTGTTATTCCTGATGCAGAAAGGATGATGTCACCCGGATAATTGGTAAGAGTCACCGGGCGCTAAGAGACCAATTACACAAAACATTATCTTGCCGGCCAGCCTCATGACCAACAAACTGGTTACTTACTGTTTGATTCACCGCGCCTTACTCTCGGATTAACAATATAATGTGTGTTGTGACACCGAGTTAAAAGTTCCAAGAGCAAGGTCACATATACAATCTTAAAAAGATCTTTCCTCGACAGATTCTTTTTTTTTGTATTTCATCAAGTTTTGTAATTGAAGAAATAGAATTATAATTATAAAGCTAGAATTTTATGTATAATCAAATCTTTTGGTGCCTTTTAAGGATATGTGGTCGGCTAAGTTCGTCCGAGGACATCAGGGAACATATTAGGTCTGCGTCTGTCATTCGTCTGTCGTTCAATTTTTTCGAACCAACAAATCTTAAAAACTGCACCTCCGATTTTATTGGAATTTGGTAGGTCATAATTAACCCATTGATGGTCCCACATAAGTTTCAACCTTATGAGCTCTTTTGTTTCTCTTCCACATGCGCACAAACATACATTCATTTTGCACCTATATCTTCAAAAATACTCAGTACTTTTATACATTATATTTAAAGAGGTCGGTATCGACAGAAAATATTTGACAACTCTGTCAGAGTCGATAATTTTAGACTCCCTGGGAATTATTAAGTATCATATCTGCTAAACATATTACTTACTTTCATGTTATCTTATTTTATTTTAAATCAATTTGTTTTGACAGTGTGACCCTTTCTTTGTTTAAAGGTAAATTAATTGCTAATTTATGATAATTGTTTTGACCATGTTATTTAATTAATTGTATACATAATATTATTTTTATTATTTAAGTAATGTTTCACGATAGATCAGTATGGAGTGTGTTTAGCAACCCATTCTATTTGGGCAGCATCACTGTTATTTTTGTAAATAAAGTGTTTCACACTTCAGTACGAGTCACAGGATATAATGTACCATGGAAAAATCATACTGCTTTCGATACCTTCGATATGCTCGGAAGTAATGTCATAACTTATTTTAAAAAAAGTTTTTCCAGACATTATTTCAAATTACTCCCAGTTTTAACTAATATGTATATTGTCTATATAGCAACCTACCACGATAACAATGAAATTTAATTATACGTCTAGACGAAATTAATTTTAGCAATGTTTTTAAAGAAATGTATACTTTTTTTTATTACAGACAATGTTTACTAATATAGTTTACACGAATACAAATAAAATCATATACATATGCGATTTTAATTAAGAACTTAATTTTAAAAATAAACTTATCCATAGATTTACAAATAAATAACAATTCATATTTAAGATTTATGCGGGTAGATAGTAGTAGACTCATAGTCAAGTCTTTGTTATAAGCTGCCCCTATACCCTATACACGGCTTAACTTAGAACATTGCAAATACTTTAAAGTTAACAAGATGGAGGTCGGAACAAATAAGCGATGATCCTTAAGGTTATAACAGCCGCTCTTCACATAATTATGCTTATAAAAATAATATTTTAAAGCGAGCATCTCAATGTCAATTAAAAAAATAAACTCTTTTCGCCCAGCTGATAAAGCAAGTGGTGAACCTGCAATATATGCGGCTATACAATGCATCTGTCCAAATTAAGGTAAAAGAATATCTATATAGTTAATAAAACTTCTTAGTGAATAACAAATAATTGCTGAAGGGATGCTCATTAAATTTATTTTTACAACTCGAACTATTAAGTTTTTTTTTTTTTTACTTTCTTTTAAAACTTTTTTTTATTACTTTCACTTAACTACGTTCCAATCCTTTTCAATCCTTTCATGAAAGATTGAAAAGGTTTTAAAAACTCATTCCGGATCCACAATGGGAGCGTTTTCACGAAGAAATATGAAGTGATTGAAAAGAAAAACTATTATGAAAACGGTGTTTTCATGCGGTTTTTAATAGATATTGAATTTCCAATCTTCCATGAGAACATAGCTGAATTAAATTTAAAAAAAAGTTTGATGACACTCTATTAACAAAGTTTCTTAATTCAATAGTTTCAATAGAAATTTCAACTAAATTAAATTAACTAACTCTGTCGCAATAAACCGACAAAGAGAGTAAAAAGCACTACAATTTATTTAATGGATATCACGGGGTTAGTGCGACAAATCCATCAGCTAAATAAACCTTATAATAGACATACAACATGATGGTCGCCGTTTCATATCAGCTTCTACCTATTATATGGCGCGGCGATGCGGGATGAACATCGAACGTGCGACCTCTTGTCTTCGTCGAGGATCGAACCCAGTACTTCTTGCATGAAAGGTGAATGCGATAGGAATGTGCCATCGTTCCATTTTTTCGGTTTTTCGACTGTTAATAGTATTGTCACTGGAAATACATAATCTGTGCAAGTTTCAGCTTTCAGGGTTTTCGGAAACTGGGTCAAATATAGGTTAGAAGATTTGGAGAGTACAGTAAAGTTAAATGAAAGCGTGTGAAATTTATAAATTTGATGTTGAAATCACAGGCAAATCTTAAATGATTTTAGAACTGATCGAGTGCAGTAGGCACAGTAATTAACAAAAATCGGTGCGAGAAAACTCAGACAAACTATCCCCTATATGAGTTCATAATCATTTAGCCCATTGTTTTCCATTTCTTAGTTTTTGTGTTTTCGTAGGCAAATTTAATTATTAATGAATGTTTTATCAAAATTTATCATAAACATAACTTCCCCCTCTTTTGAACTCGGCTTCTTTTTGTCCGGGTACAAAGCTATTTCCTCAAGAACTAGATTTTTCCCGGGAAAACGGCTTATATCGTTAGATTGATACTAAAATTAAAAACATAATCAAAATTTCGAGAAATAATCTTTAATTCACTTTTTTTAATTTTTGAAAAGTACAAATTTGGAGCTAAAATGTACTTCTTGGTTTCCCCTCGGAGTATGATCCTTCTGAACATGGTTAGTTGAATATAGTTAGATGAATATAGTTATAGTCAGGGGGCCCATAGGTAAAAAAGTAACCTATACATACTCTTTCCAAACCTTTTTGTATGGCTTGTTTAGGCCAAATCTGACACCGTTTTCCTCTTTGATTTTTTTTTAGTTTTGGGGTGTTTTTTTTTTTTTATTTGAACCCTAAAATTTTGACGCGTCAGACTGGAAAACAGGAAAAAATCCTGCGTCAGACAATATTAAAATTTTGATTTATAGGGTTCAAATAATGTATCTTGAGAAAATCAGCCAGTTATTAATTAATGATATTAATTAATTTTAATTAATAATAATGGATATTAATTAATATGAACTAATATTAATTAATGATTAATAACCAGCTGATTTTCTCAAGATACATTATTTAAACCCTATAACGCATCATTTTAATATTTTCTGACGCAGAATTTTTCTGATTTTCCAATCTGACGCCTCAAAGTTATAGGGCACAAAAAAAAAAAAACGCCCTAAAACTAAAAAAAGTCACAGGGGAAAACGGTGTCAGACTTGGCCTAAACAATCCATACAAAAAGGTTTGGAAAGAGTATGTATAAGTTACTTTTTTGCCTATGGGCACCCTGACTATTAGATGAATATATTTAGTTGAATTATGAAAGAATCTAATAATTAAATAATATAAAGAAGAATGTCATCTAAAAAGTCAATTTAACAATACTACCAACATAAGATTGTTATCAACTTGCATACTAAAATAAAAACATGGTTTAGCCATCAACTTACGTTATCGCAAGATGAAAGATGACAGGCAGTTAACAATGAAATACGATAGCTAAGACACATGTGGCATGTAGCAATATAACCCCGCTGCCATATGGCCTTACGGTGGGGTTCTATACGAACTCTTCCTTACAACCAATTCTGCACCCAACTTTAGCATAATATAAGAACATATATATTTTTTTGTGTTTATAAAAAAGAAATAAAAGGAAAAGGAGAGTAGTCGATGTAATTTGGTACGTTTCTGAAATAGGTTTCCTTTTTTAAGGGTTCATTTTTTTCCTCATTTCTTTCTATTTAGTCTACAGATTTTTTTCCTCCCAGTAATTTTAAAGGAGCTTTTTATCGAGTGAAGACAACCTGGCACAGCTTCTCAATTATCCTTCTTTGTAAATAAATGTTATACTCCCACGGGAAATTATTTTGTAGAAAATTTATAACGAATGAAAAAGTCAGTCAAAAAATTAATTAATGTATTAAAACATTTGTCTGCATATCTCTTTAGTTGTTTAGGGTTTTGTTAGTAAAACCAAAAAAAGAAACCCTTATAGTTTCGTTCCTGTATGTGTCTGTCTGTCTCAATAAAAAGGGAGACAAACATGAAACTTTGCAGTATTAAAGATCGTTTTGATCTTTTCCACACAGGAAAAATATACCGAACTTGAACCTTAAATTATCGGCTGTTCAAATCCAAAATGGCGGATAATTCATGTCAGGCGAAATTTTTTTAAAAAAAAATTTGAGTGGGGTATCAAATAAAGGGTATTGAAGAGTAAATTACAAAAAAAGAAAGTGGTTAATTTTCATGCCATATTGTAAAAAAAAAAAAAAAAAAAATAGATGAATTAAATAAGTTTCGCACTTAAGTTTTAAGCTTCTTCAAATGCGCCCATTTGTTCCTCTTCAACATGAGCACAAACATACATTTATTTACACCTAGAGCTTCAAAAAGGCTCATCTGATTTTTATAAAATTCGGATGGTTTGTCTTTGTCGAATATAGACTGCAGATTAATTTCACCGACTGCGCTCTTGAAATGTTGCTAAATTGATACTTTAATTCATACGCTTGATAAATAATTTCATTTTTAAGTTTTAGGTAGTAAGTTAAGTTAAGTTTTAAGTTGTATTTAAATAAAATTCCGGGACATGTTCCCGGCGCTGGAATCTATTTTTCTCTGTCTGTCTCCCATTGTTAATAATAATTTATTTGATTAAAATAAATAATTTCATTAAATATTATATCATTATATGTAATTAAAATCTGTAGAGTTTTATATGTTTATCACAAGCAGTATTACAGAAACTACAAGCATAATTAAACAGTGCACAGCAGTGTGTACCATTTTGAGTATAGTGTAGTGAAATTGGGGTAGGCAATTAAGAGAGGTTTGTAATGTGACAGAGTTAATTTACATAGTGGAAAGGACAAGGTAATTGAACCCTTTAAGGTAGGGTTGTTTGTTAAGTATTTGGCAAAGGGAATTAATCTCGGGTATCCATAGACGGATGAAAAGGGACAGGCCTCCTACACGAGTAACGTTGTGGAAGAGGATTAAGCAAAGACAGTAGGCACCATTCAAATTAGGCAGCATTTAACTAGGCATAGTTAAATTCTAGCTGGAAGGATAACACTAGCAGTTAAACATTAAGATCAGAATATTAATAATACATAAAAGCACTGGAAACGGGTTGCAAAGGCAGACACTTAATTAAACTACATAGTGTGCTCCTCTAAAGCTGGGTTTGATGGTAATTTGATTAGCATATATGTAGACAGTTCTCGTATCAAATCCTAGAGTAAAAGGAACAAGTGAGTGCATTGTCAATTAAGCGTTGTTTTTATTCTGAGATAACACAGACGGGACCAACGGGAATGCTCATCAATTAGGACTCAAAACTTTCAATCACGATTGTTCTAACAAACAACAACACAAAAGCCCGGCAGAGCTTAAGCCTTTTAACAATTAAACAATTATAAGGTAGATTAAATGATTGCGTCTGTTTCTCTGATAGCAGAAAACGAAACAAAAAAACATCCGTCCGATACAATTCGAACTGAACTTTCCTCGAAAACGATATTTTGAGAACAAGAAATTTTAGACACTATCTGTGAAGTGAACACACTAGACTAAACTTCAATGACAGGTGACAAGTAGAAGTGTTTTCAATAGGGTCGCGGCATTGTTGGAAATTCCAGGATGAAGTGTAGAGCTGTAAAATGAGTCTAGAGTGGTTAAATGCCAAATATTCACCAGTGATATTCACTGATCAGAACATGGTTATTGCCACCATGCTCAATGTTTCATCCAGGAATTTCTAAGAAAGAAAGGAAAACAATATGCAGCCTAGAGATGTAAATGAAAAAAAAAAACGGTTTCGTTTTTTTTTTCAAAATAATCCGTTTTTTTTTCTAAAAAAAACCAAGCCCCTCGTTTTTTTTCACATTTCACGTTTTTTTTTCAGATGCATTTTTTTAAACTAATTTTTATTGTATTAAGAGCTTAACTGGTGGTGATGGTTATTTATCTCTGATATAAGAAGCAAAATTCCATAAAGTACGGTTACACAACTGCATATTATCCTAGAAATGCTATTGTCCTTAGGATAATAATAGGCCAGTTTTTTTAGGTATTAAAATATTTAATTGGTTACAATATCTAATCAGTTCATCCACTGATGGCCAGGGTTAAACTAACTTTTATTTAAAAAAGAAATAAAATGAAGTCTAGTTTGTTTAATGAGTTCAAATAGAATTGCATAGTATGATTTATTTTATAATACGAGTATAATAATCTTTTTATCCAATAAAATATTGTAAACAAGTGTATATTATTGATTAGTTAATAAAATTTGAGTAAATTTAAAAAACTCAAAAAGTTGGCAATGAAAATCAGTTAATTTATTCGACTACGTTAGTGATGTAGATTATTATGACAATTTTTTTTTTTTTTTCTTTTTTTTCTTTTTTTTTCCCATCAAAAATATTTGTTATAATGTTTAAAATAATCTATAGGACATATTTAAATTTTATTTCTTAAGTAAAATATTAATTAAAGGTATTTTGATGATAGCCAACTGCCTTTTATGTTAAAAACATACCTTCGTTAGCATCGGTGAAAAAAAACATGCTCGTGAAAAAAAACATGAAAAAAAAACACATTTTATGTTAGAAAAAAAACGTCACCTGAAAAAAAACCGTTTTTTTACATCTCTAATGCAGCCCCAAGGGGAATTGAATATTTTAGGTATTGCTAGACATCATGGAAACAGTACCATCATATACTAATAATAAATCAATAGTAGGTTCATTCTAATAGATATGTCTTGCTACCGAGATTATATCAACTTACTCACTATTAAAACTCAAAAATCAACTTGAATCAGTTAATTGCGATGAACTAAAGTGAGTCGAAATAGGTGTGGAAGAGGATATAGAATTATAGAATTACCTATAAATCTGCATGAGGTTCAAATATAAAGATTAATTGCGAAAATATTAATAGTAGAATTAAATACAATTAAGGATTATTTAACTTCCATAATTCACGTTTTGATCGAAAGCTCTGATACAACGACTTGAACTTTTAGTCAATAATTAATTTCAAGGATACTGGATCCACTAACAAGAGTAAGAATATGTCTTTTATGTTTATAAAACTATAAAACATAGTTAGCATGTTAATAATTTTAGCATTAGAAGATATAAGATAAAATTATTAATCTACCTGCAATTGTTTTAATAAAATAGAAAGGTCCATTTATATAAAAGCTAGTTATGCGACCAGGAGATGGGAATTCACAATTCACAGAGAGTATGCGACTTTAATCATGGGTAGTTTCCCAATACCCTTAACAAGGTATACATTTTAAGGCTTGTAAGGATTTGTGGCTACACTGGAATGAAGCCAAGGGACAGTTAATAACAGCTGAATAAAGCGGGCTACTAGCTATTAAGGTGAAAACTAACACAACAGCAAAGTCCAAAACAAACGGCCCTCTGTAGGGCTATACAACACAACTGAAGGCCACCCATACAAAGATAAGGACAGCCCTTCCCAGCTATCGCTTAGGCCTCCCTTAAGAGGAACAAATAAACCACCTTTACACACACTATACCCACCAGTAACACTGCTACTGCTACAAATAACACTGAATAACGTAAAACACAAAAAAATCTAATAATTAGAACCTTTAATCACCATACTAACAACCGTTGCACTTTGTAAAACGGATGTAACGTTGTAAGTACAAATCCACTAAGTTACTAAGACTCGCTTTGTGAAGTAGGTTAATAGCTTCCTCCCACGACCACCGTTTTATTCACAGCTCTCCTAGACTGGCATATATTAATGCGTCTATTGCATGTATTTCGCTAAGGTAGGTAAAGGTATAGAAGCTACAGTGCATTTCCTAATTGCGACATTCAATTAGAAAGAAAAAAAAAAAATAGTTGAGTTAACACATTACGCACTTTCTTCTCGTAAAATAGTCACTAAAAATATTTAAACTATTTTATAGAGCAGTTTGTGATTCATTAAAACGTTGTTATTAAGGTTTAAAACTAAGTACCTATGTTCTACCTTTCCTTGCTCTTAATGATTTCGCACCGCCTCTGACTCATTTAAATTTCTGCAAAGAACATTTCCTATGAATTTCTATAAAACGGTAGTTTTATGGCCCATACTATAATGGCCTATCACTGACGCTCTGATTGCGAATTAACTTTTGTAGCTAAACGATAGGTAAAAGGCAACAAGGATTGAACTACTAAGCAATTAAAAAGTTCCTCAATAACTACTCTTATATATACTGAAACTTATTATTAAGTAACTATATAAGCTTAAGTACCTACTACCTTTTTACGAAAATAGGTTTTACAAAAGATGTATCGTTAATGTTGATTAAGTCTCATTAAGTAGGTAATTTTCATTTTTATTTAGTTAATAACGCGAATAATGTAGAACCCTCAGTTCAATTATATTATCAATCAAATTAATTCTGTACTTTAATAAAAGGATTATGTGAAATTATTTCACTTTATTAGAAAACGTTAAATTCTTAAAGTGTAACAATAAACATCAGGGTGAAAGAAGTGTTTAAAACAAGGGAGTAAGTTTTAATTCTGTTATCCCTTCATCTTAAAATACAATGGCCTGTCTGAGTGTTTAAAAGATATCTTAAAACACAGCAAGGTGTTTTAAAGAACTGGATTCAAGAGGAGACGCGTGGGGGTAAGGTTCTAGAAAAAGGGCTCTTTAGACACTTACCATAGAGATTAAAAAAATAAACTTCGATAGCAAAAACCTAAACAATGAAATTGCTATATACAGACACAAGCACTAGCGTCAAAAGAAGACTACACTCCTTTCAACAATATCCGTTACACGGTAAGCAGTTTTGTTCAAGTTTAGAGTCCCCGCATCCTTTTTCGCTCTAAACCCTTCTCAAGTATATATACACAGCTGTTAATTGTTATGTTATCAAAAGTCGGCCACTATCAGAGAGGTGCAAAGCTAGGGTGCTTTTGGAATCACTAAACAGGTAGACTGAGAAGTATCCGGTGTGTCCAGAAAGATCAACCAAAACAACCAACCGTCATAATCATAAACCTTCGGTTGATTTAATTAGCGGTCGACTAGATTAGATTATTTTCAACGGGAGACAGACATTATACAAATAGACTTCAGCGCCAGGATTCGAACCACGGGCCTCCTATATTACCAATACAGACGCTCTTGCCAACTAAGCAACACATAGAAGGCCCGTGATTCGAATCCCGGCACTGAAGTCTATTTTTCTCTGTCTGTCTCCCGTTGTAAATAGTAATTATAATTTGATTTAAATTTAAATTTTTTTATGGCGGAATTACATTGTAATTTTAAATGTTTTGCCTCTAGTTGCATCGTTTTTTGTTGCTATTCTTTAAAATTCTTTTTAATATTTTGTTTTTGTGAAACATGGATTATCTGCACTCTTTTACTTTTTAATCCACCTTCTTTATTTTGAAATTGAGATGAATTTGGTGGTTAATTTTTTTGCTTATAATTAGAATATATCAAAACTGAAAGATGAAAAGTAAGATATTCGTTTGTCCCACAGTGCATTAGACTAAATATCCTTTTGTCCCAATAGTTATTTACCTTTCTTACCAGTCCTACTTTTTCACATTTGATGGATATCAATACAGGTTTGTAACAATCTAAAAAATAAACCCTTTATCAATGTAGTGCGTCGCAATGTTTCAGAAAGAGAAGATACTGAACATCACAATTAGTTAGTGTAATTACAAATCAGAGGTTCCAGTTCAAGAAAAAGGATGATGGCAATTTACCAGATTTATCCTACAAGGGTGTCACTACAATAGTTCATGCACTTGAGAAATCGCAAAGGCTTCACTTCTATCTCACACCAAGCAACAACCAATTTATAACCTCTCTTTGATTATAACCTTTTCAGTCGACCACTGTCTTCAACCGATCCCGTTCGGAAACAAAGGTTGTTCCAATGACACTAACCACAACCAACCGCATAGTCGACCGATTGGTTGACCAGTTAGTGATTCCGAATGCGCCCTCTAAAAGATAGGCTGCTTACACTAATTGTTTAATGTTATTTCCCTGGTCTTATTCTAACATAGATATACACCTATTTTAGTCCGACAGCAGCATAACACTATATTGCGTTAACACCGAATAACAAATGGAATTTTTTTATGTTAAAAAGTTAGTATTTTAATAACAATAATACTTGTAATATGAAACAAAATATATTTAATACCAACTTAGAGAGCGTATAATCCTCAAATCCCATGTTGGTAGTCATAAAACTTTAGGACTTAAAAACTAGCTTGAATTAGTAGTATAATCATTCTGTGTAGTTTTACACTCGATAAAATTCTTGCTCTGAATTTAATATATCTTTTAAATTATTTCAATTATTAGTTTTTTTTAATTTTATTGTTCCTAATTTCAATAATAACACAATGAATTGTAAAGGATAAATTAAAAAGAATTATAAAATTACCACCTTTTATACTACATTGCACATTTTACCACTGTATATTGATATATATATATATATATATATGTGTGTGTGTGTATTTTTATTACATTTAACTGAAAAGATACTTAAATAATACTCTATATCTCATTCTCTTTATTGGGGTATTAAAGAACAAAAGTTGTGTTTCTTTCAGCATAATATATGTAGTCAATAAAATTTGCCCACAACTTTTATACGCAAGCTTAGACATATTCAGCAAGCGATATTTATCTTAACTGCAACAACTCCCATATTATGTACACCAAAGATGGTTTATCTTAACTAAATTGAAGATGTTAAAACAAAAGCTAGTTTTTACTTCTATATTTACAGTACTTTAGTTTTTATATAGAACATAAAAAAGAATGAGGTTTGGAGTTCTTAACAAGTTTATAGTCTGAGAGAGTTGTTATTGCTGGTTTTTATACTTATAGCAAGTTACTAGAGTGAAGAGTTGCAAGAAGAGAGGGAGTAGTACACCAAGGGAAGGAACGAGCAGAAAATTCAAGTAAATTATTAAAGAAAGGGGGGGGGGGATACTTTTCCTCGAAACAAAAGCCCATCTATTATTTTTCCTCTACTCACGACTTCTTTTATCGGATTTAGACCCAGGCTCTTTTGTTTTAATAAATAAATCTCCTTAAGGATTTTATACGTTTTATTATAATTATTATAAAGAAGTTATTATTAAAATGGATTTTCTTTAAAATAGCGAATTATAAACTAGTATTTTAATATAATAAGATAATAAAGAATAATTTTATATAAATAGACAATTTATTACTTAGGTATTTTCTTTATAATGATGTTCATATTATCAGGATAACATTTTGATAGCATTATTGTATTATCAGTAACTACATATTATTTTTATATGAGGAAAAAGGAAAAAAAAAAACGGCCTGAGATCATGACTTTATCATGATAGGTACTGAATTTGAACTCTATGATATATCATTTAATTGATTTTTTTTTTTTAAAGCGTTCAACAGGTGGTAACTTACTTTTTACTTTCTCATATAAAGAGAAAGTATTAGGGTGGTGCGAAATTTAATTTTAAGATTTTTATGGATTTACACGTTTTGAAAAACCAAAGATGTGGTTTTAAAAAAATGTCTATGTGTCATCTGTCGACTATGCAGATGCGTGGAACCTAAACTACTGGACCGATTTTGGAGGAATTTGACATAAATGTCCTTGAAAAATCATACCTCGAGGCGAAATTGAGAAATGAAATTTTGCCTCAAAAGTGAGAGTGGGGGGGGGGGACGGCGTAATATTTATACTTATCTAAGGGGTGGAGGCGCTTCGATAACGCTATATTAAAAAGGGATCGCGTAGCTTAATCGTTGAAGTGAGCTTAATATAATAGTATATTATGTTACTAGGCTGTGAAGTGAGTTTTTTCTTTACCACGGCAATTACATTTACTGTCGAGCGAAGCGAGATAGGAAATATTGCCAAGGTAAAGAAAAAACACTTCACAGTCGTGTAGCATATGCTATTTTTTTCGAGGTAGCAGACAATGAAAAAACATTAAATGTTAATCAATAATCAATATAATAATAAATATTAGTTCAAACTTAAGATTTTAAAAAAAGAAACCTTAAAAAGAGGTTACATTATAAGAAAAGATAAATAAAACGCACTGCCATCTAGCGGAATTCAATCGTCTTTTCACTAAGAAAGTAGCGCTAATGCGGAAGTTTTGGTAACTGCTTGGAGTAAAGAAAATTTTTTTTGTGTCCTAGGACGTAAAAAATTTTTTCTTTACTGCCAGGAGTAATGAAAAGATTTTTTAAGTCCACGTAATGAAAAAATTGATTTTAGCTTTGTTTTTTAGGCTCTAAAGTTACTATTTCACAGCCTACCACGGAAAAAAGATTTTTTAAGTCCACGTAATGAAAAAATTGATTTTAGCTTTGTTTTTTAGGCTCTAAAGTTACTATTTCACAGCCTACCACGGAAAATAAATATTTTTTATAGAAAGCAAATTAATAGTCAATCATGACAATGTTATGATTTAAAAGGATGATTGGAATAGATGATAGTGCCGGGTAAAAAGCTAAAAGCTTGATTTAATTTGAAAAATTGGATTACTCGAAAGTCACACTTGTTTCTGGAAATACATATATTCCTAAGTAAGCACAATTTCAATATTAATCTTTCAATATTATATACTCCAGCAATATTTTATTTGGAATAATTACATCGATACTTTAAAGTTATAGGGCATTACTTTTTTTTGGCATGAAAATAATGGCACCTCTATCTTATGCTAATATCAAGATAATTGCAAATCCAAAATGATTGTATCATGAATACATTGTGTGATTTTGTCCCTAACGCGTTTAGTATGCATGTACGTATGTACCCCTAATGTTAATGTAAAAACTGAGTTAACCGTAAAGCTGATAATGTTCGAATGCACGGTGTAATCAAATTTCCGTGGTAAATAGAATTTAGTCTCGTTGTAGACCCATATCATTACCTTTGTAATTAAAGATAAAAAATGTAATTTACCAGGTAAATTACAGTCCTTAGCTTAGATAATAAAATAGAAGGAGGGGGATTTATAACCTGTATTTCCAAATCCAATCACGCATGGCCTTTAAGATAAGATACAAGAATACTATTCATTTTTAAATAAATAACAAAGAGTTATGTTAGCAGCTGAGAAAGAGTTGGTCATTAACAATAAAAAACAGCTACAGTCCATTGTCTCAGTTCATTTTCAAAGAGGGATTGGCATTAGGCCAAAATATCAATAGACGAATACGACCCCACTAATAGAGAGAAAAATAGTTCACTTCGCAAACATTGACCTAGTCAGAACTAAAATTGTGAGTAGACGAGAGAGATAGAAAAAGAGAAAGAGTGAAAAAAAGAGCAAACCAAAACCATTTTAATAATAGAATATATACCATAATTTGAACAGTAAAAAAATTCAGTCAATTTATGTGGCACTGGAGGAACGGCCACATGAGTAAAAAATAAAGCATGATCAAATAGTTTTTTTTTTAAAACATGAGTGTTACTAAATAATTAAGATTGTGAGCAAGCGAGAGAGGAAGCAATGTGTATAGAAGCCTAAATTAATTTGAGAGTGTTAGTGGCCAATCTAAATTTCATCAAAATTGGACCAGTTGATTTCAAGTTATGGGCGTTCGCCAAAACGTTGACTGACTGGAAAACAAAAATGCTACCTGATGCCAGAAATAAATTTCTGTTAAGGAAATTTAGAAATATCGTATAAAAACACTATTTACTGTTTTCGTCTTTCAAAAACAGTTCACCCATACAAAATAGTTCCACAAAAGCATAATTTCATCATATATATATATATATAAATATATATTATATTACCAATA
>KZ651327.1:25633-37698 GCA_001010745.2 Gerris buenoi | reverse complement strand
TACGATATATATATATATATAATATCAAGAAGACGACTTTATCCTTTGGTAGACAAGATGAGGTAGAAAAAAATATTCGATGAATGGAATCTCAAATTTCACTACCAATCTCTCTCAGCTAGTCTCTTAACCCTGAATCCCTTATAGCATCAGTGGGAAGAGTGAATAGGGATATGGTCTGTGGTGGTAACGATATCCAACTCGCAACCCCTCAGCAATAAGTCTTGGAAGAGCCAGGCCGTCCGGCGCCCCCATGAAATACTTCGAGTGTCTCTACAACACCGTCAGGCAAGACGCAAAATCGATATCATCCCTAAAGGACCCACAAACTATAAAGACATGATAAAACCTTTTATCATCAAATCAAGTCAAGCTTTGATTTAATATTTCTCTAAAAGAAACAAGGAATGCAGCTGTTTTTTACTCGGATCGTGGCATTTACTCGTGTTGAATTAAAATCTATATCAATAATATTGTAAATCAAGAATAAAATTAAATAATTGCAAGATAAAAAGAACTTTTTATATACTACGTTTTTAAATTTTCTGCCATAAATCATAAATTTGAAACCTGTCAAAATGATGATCATAAATTTGGGTCATGTCAAAACAAATAAAATAACTTGCGGATTTTTTCCGAAAATTGATTAAAACGAATTAAATTTTGCTGAAAGATGGCTAAAAGTATTAAAATAATGCATTGTCATCGTGTTCTGAGCTATTCTAAAAGTTTCAAATGTCTAGCTACTCAGGAAGTTTGTTGAAAATCGATTGCAAGATTTGTACTGGACAAGGAAACAAACAAGAAAGCAAGCTAATAAAAACGTAGAAAAAAGGACCTACTTGACGACAAAAAGAAGTAAAATTAACAAATTATCAAAATTAATTTACTTATGAAATTGTTTTTGTTTTAAATTAAAATAGTCATTAATAATTAATTTCCGAAATAATTTTGTTTCAATAAGCCTCTTTCAAGGGTAAAAAAAGCTACATATGTGAATTTATATAATCATGATAAAATAAAATGTGAGTTACATGACAATAGTTGAAATAGTAATAGAAATAAGATGTACTTTAATACCATGATAATAATAATAATTTAGACACTGAACAATGAAAATTGTAGCGTGGAAATCATGAATGTAGCTGCAGTTTGACTCATCAATGTTATCAAAATTGCTAATGTCAGTTTGACTCACGATATTAAAATTTTAATTAGTAATTAATTTTATTTTAATGAATAGAATTTATTATACATTTTTATATCGAATTCAATGTTGTAACCTACAGTATAGGGTCACTTAAACGTGGCCTTTGGCCTTTGCCTTGAAAAGGAAAAGTGCCGTACAATCACAACTGGTGACCTTTTAATAATAATAAAAAAAGTTAGCAGTTTTGTAGATAAAATAAAGCGAGAACTTATACTATGTTATTATAGCCTGCAAATAAATAATATAAAATATTGGCAAAAAATAATAAAAAATCAAAGGGAGGTAATATTGTTTATAAAGAGTTCTAAAAAAAGGCCACTTACAAAGAAAGAAGGAAAAAAAAGAAGCACCTAGAGTTCGAGCTAGAGATGTTAGAAACAACGAGTCTGAGTCTCAGGAGGCGAAATGTCTACGTGCTACACATCTGGATAGGTTTTTTTAAAGCACAGCCATACCGTGATACTCTTTGGCAAAAAAAATGTACTTAAGTAGACAGAAAACACGGTTGTAGTGTGGAAAATAAATATGATCCAATTGGTGGGAAAAAATAGTCTGGTAATTTCTGTAGCACAACTTTCGTTGGACAAATGGTCACATGAGATTTGGGTTTATTTCGATTCCCATTCACACTTATTTTTATTCAATAGTAAATGTTCAAAAACGGTTGAAATGAATGTGGGACCATCTGTGGTAAATTTTCAACAAACCATCTGAATTTCTTAAAAATTGGAAGACTACTTTTTAAGATATAAGTTGATAATAAAATCAAGATTTTCACACAATGAAGGGAGCAAAAAGCGAAGAGATGTAACTATAATAGGACCAATAATGAACTAATTATACGCACAATCCAAATTTAATTAAAATCAGACCAGTTGCTTTGAATATTCGCAAAAATGTACACAGACAGACCGACAGACAGAAACGTATCCCGATGCTTAAACAGTTAAAAACGTGTTCCAAGGAATTTATGAATGCTCAAAATGCTCCTATTACCTTCGGTATGCTCTGAAGTAAGTTTTTTTTTAAAAAAGGAAAAAAAAACCACTTCTGTTTTTGAGGAAATGTGGTGCTAGGGAGGAGAGTAAACATGGTACTTAGGGTGGCCACACACATACAATTTGAACTGAACAATTAAAAATGTCAGTTGAAACTGTACACTGTAGAAGTACACACACGTACAGTTCAACCATTCAGTTTTTTAAATGGATTCGAAGGCGCAGAATGATTTTACCGCTTTCGGTTGTTTTTTTGTAATTTTACAAAAAAGTAAAAAGTTAAAAAGCGTTAACAGTGGTGCAAGGTGCAAGAAGTACTTACAAAGGTTAAGTCAATCTTCGTACATCAGCTTATTAAAAGAATTAAGCGAAGAACCATTAGATTTCACAAATTGAACTGAAAACTGTACAGTTAAACCCACACACGCAACAATCAGGTACACAGTTAAAAAAAATTAATTTCATTCATCTCAGTTCAACTGTACAGTTGAGTTAAACTGAGACTGAAATACCCACACACCAACAGTTTTAACTAAACAGTTCAAATTGTGTGTGGCCGCAACTGCACGTGTGTGGCCGGCTTGAGAGACAAAAACAAAAAGGACCGTAAATATAGTACTACTGGTAATAGTTAACAAATAGTCTCTGTTTAAAGCATCATTAGAATGTTAATGAATGAATTTAGTGGAACGCTGTAGTAGATTTACAACATGGTTCCCTGGAATCAAATAACATACATTAACAATCTGGGCTCGATGCCCAGACCAGAAAGGCAAGGCACGTTTTAGACTAACGACCGTACACGTAGATATAGTAGTCCGTTAATCTTTAATGAATGATCTTTGAAGTCGATTAGTAGGCAAAGGATTATTAATAAAACAAGAAAAAAAAAGAAAAAAAGTTGGATAAGTATACCTAATAGGCGACAGAATTCAATCCCGGTTGACTATTGAAAGTTAGCTTCCTCTTTTTGAAAATGACATTGACCTCCAGCTGCAAGCAACCCCTCTTATATCAAATTCTTGACATTCCATTTGTGTTCCAACGATTTAATTAAAACATTCATAGATAATTTGTTATCCCATAGCGACAACATACAAGTATATACTCTATTTCGTCAAAGTAAAAATAGTCTGCCAATTAGTGTAGCACATATAGCTTCCTCGGATGCTATTTCGTACACTTAAATAATTATATGCTTTTACAACCCATTATTATCAAATTTATTTAATGCCACACCCGTTTTAAAAATCTTTCAAAAGTATTTTGATTATTTAAAAGAACTATCCATCAATAGACTTATCTATCAATTACTTTTACTTTCGACAAACCATCTATCCAATTCATAAAAATCAGATGAGTATACTTTTGAAGTTATAAGCGCATTCTGTGGGGCACTTCTTTAGATAGTTACTCACCCTAATAAAAAAAAAAGAGGGAGTAACAATCTAAAGAAGGCGTACGAAATGTTCTCTTTTAGACTGTCACTCCCCTTATAAAAGCAGAAGTGTGACGCATCCCTTTTTCTTAATAGTTATATTAAGTCAAAGTCATTTATATTCTAAAACAACATAGGGGAGTAACAATCTAAAGAAGTACCGCATGTGGAAGAGAAACAAATGGGCGCAGAAGGTTAAAACTTACCAACATTAGGCCATTAAGACCACCTAGATTTCATAAAAATCAGACGAGCATAGTTTTCAAAATATATTGGTTCGTAAATATTGAGCGACAGACCGACAGACAAACGTGAAACCAAAAATGTTCCCTGATGCCAGAAAAGTATTTCTGATTTTGGAATTCATGAAAATTAATTCTACAGAATTAATATAGTTCTAATAGTTCTACAGAACTACCACATAGCTTCCGTTACCTTTGGTAAGCTCAGAAGCAAAATAAGAAAGTAGAAAACAATATTATTTAAAGTAAACTTAACTACAGAGTTATACTTACGAAGCATTGTATTGTAAGAGAAAGAAGAGAAACATACCTGAAACAAACAAGTTACAATTTAATTTAAAAATCAAATTCAATTTAAAAGGAAATTTTTTTTTTGGTCCTTATAACGTTTAAATTCTTTAAAAAAAACGTGTGAAAAACCCAAATATATCTCTTATAATTTTTTATAAAGTGTGAAGCGAAACAATGTAGGATTTCTAGTTAAGTAATTGTCTTGCACTCATAAATTAAAGTAACCTGAAGAATGTTGGATCTCTTGTCACTATTATATTCTCGCGTTTCCATTTAAGTGAAACACACACTTGTCCTTGCTCACACTCACTAATTAGGTTTTCATCGGAAAAACTCTTTCATGCAATTTTACATTTTTTCATTAAAAATAGCATAACACAAACTGTTCTGCATCAAAATTCTCAAATTTGTAAAGAACTCTAATTGGTTTTAAGGAAGCACAATATAGTTACTTTAATAGGGCAATTAGTTTTCATAGGACACTAATTGGAACAAAAAAGTTCTCATCTACCATTCCCCGATTTTTATTCGTTCGGCAGCCATAAACACTTTCAAATTATTCAAAAAAAACACGATTTTTTCAAAAAAAAAAAAAAAAAAACATTCTTATACATTTTTTTTATTATAGCCAGGACCCATTATTTTTAATTAACTCATCACCATTTTAAAGCACATCAAATTCCCTTTAAAATTATAAATACTCTTGTACCTTATTTAACTAGGAGTTACAAGCTTTAAAATATTTTTTAAAAATATAACAATTTTGGTCCTCTTATAAGTAACTTATTCTTTGATTTACTATGAGTTAGATAAACTTGATACTACCCTTTTCATTAATTTTAATTTGATATACCATACACCGAATTTAACAAAGCATTAAGGCCATAATACTAAAAATAAATATGCTATTTAAAAAATCACTTTTTTTTTTTACCCACACATTGGTTTTAAATATTATTCAAGATGTTTTCAATGATGTTTGTATACTTCCACTCAATAAAACGTCTGATTTAATAATAAATAATTAATATAAAATTTCCATTTTTGAAAACTGGTCTTATGTACTTTTTTTCTGTATTCTTTACCTTAGCTGTTTCTATGTGCAAAATTTGGGGAAAATTGAATGACGGGAACAGGTTCAAAATTGGGGTAATAGGTGTGCGATGAAACTTAAAAAGCAAAGAAATATAAGACCAGTAAAAACTAGCAAATAACGTGGAATATGAAGATTCTATGTTCCACGAGATTTGCTGGTTTCAGTTTTTGCGTCGAAAGAATTCGCTACAACGTGGTTTTCGGAATGCCCAACAGTTAGGAATGACATACAGTCTCGCACAACTGCGACATTTTGTTCAGACAAACGAAAACGCCTCTGCCCGGGTGTTTTAATCTTGTAAACTAAAACGGCTTCTTAAAAAAAAAATAATAATAATAATCAGCCTTCGGACTCAGGATCTCGTTAGGTGCGATGTTCCGAACGAGGATTCCACCAACCTTCCATACAGACTCGTATAACTTTTACCGTACTTGTAATGAGGTTTTACAACCGAAACTCGTTGCATGGTTGAAAATCAATTCACTATCACTTGATCATTAATTTTGAAAATTTTGGCTTTTGGACTTTTTAACTCGAGCTGAATTTGCACTAATTATGCCTTTGTATAAAATAAATGAATCCTCCAAATTTAAACTTAATATCTGCCGCAATTTTAGAATTATTTGGTAAGGAAATATTCCGAGACGCCCACGTCCGATTTTTACTATAGGTGATACGTTATTCCTAACCTATTCGTTATTATTATTATCATTATTAAAGTTTGTAAGTGTTTTAATATTAAAAAAAACCTTTGCGATGCTGTTACATAAACATTCTGGATTATAAGAAGTAAAGAAACCAGGTAAGTAGTAAACCTAGCAAATAATTTTAAAAAAATCACAGGGAAGTACTTAGTCCACGTACTTTTTAGGGTTTTGTAGATGAGTAACCATACCCATTATGTAAATTATGATTTCTTGTCTTCGATCTCAAGAGTCCCGGGTTCGATCTCCCCGGGGGGTCACACTGTTTTTTATCAGTAATAAACCAATAAGGAATGCAAAACTTATAAATGCATATATATATTTGTGTCCTACTCTTCAGCAGCTTTCATTTGATACAAAACTCAAAATTTTTAAAAAATAAAATTTTGGGCGCACCACAAATTTTTGCGCACAAAATTGGCAATTTAAAACCTTGGAATGAACTCCCGTAAATATCATCGCCCAACAATAAGGCATTAGCATGAATTATTTCAAAATTTTAGCACCAGCCGATGTATAGTGGTTGGGGGGGGGATTTTTGTTGGTTATATTTT
Organism: Gerris buenoi; assembly: GCA_001010745.2. Lineage (NCBI taxonomy): Eukaryota > Metazoa > Arthropoda > Insecta > Hemiptera > Gerridae > Gerris > Gerris buenoi. Next base: position 31,165 of record KZ651327.1, on the reverse strand, counting down.
GATTTTTCCCCCTATAAGGAATGCAAAATTTAAAAAAGCATATGTATATTTGTGTTCTACTCTTCAGCAGCTTTCATTTGAATACCCCACTCAAAAATTTAAAAAAAGTAAATTTTTGAGTTTACCACATTTTTTTGAATTGCGCATGCGCAAATCTAATTATGGACTTCTGTATATTTTTCCTGTGGTTGGTTCAAAAAGTTGCACCAGTGTTTCAAATTTCAGCACTTTCACTTCAACGGTTCGGGCCCAACGAACCAAAGAGCGACGGACGGACGGACACATCACCCTCGGCATAAGGGTTTTGAGAAGTATCTACAAAACCCTAAAAAGAAACAATTAGTCATATTTCATTAAGTACGTTGTCTGCAGGCCATGCCCGTATCTAAAACTTTAACAATACCTGCTCCTTCAGTGTTTAGTATGCACAGCGTTTATATATGTAAGACAGTTACCGGATAACTTCACCATACACAATGAAGTAAATCAATAAGCATGTGAAGAACGAACTCAGACATAAGCTCACAGTCTACCGAACCTGTCATTACCAGCATGCATTCCCCCCTATATTGCATTACAAACATTCTAAAAATAAGTCGGTAGATTCAATCGTAATGATATTATGCTACTAAAAATGTTTTAATGCCTCCATACACGATCAAACATTTTGACCGTGTATCGGGCCTAGTGGTGCGTTTCATTCTGAACTGGCGTATACAATATGTACGAGGCAATAATAATCATTACCTACAAAAAAAACAAAAAAAAAAAACTTTAAACCCCTTAATTTTTGTGTATTTGCGTTTGTGTAACGTGCATGCCACATTTCCAAAAGTAGTTTAGGCTTCAGGCGTTAAATTATTTTTTGCAGATGAAAAACCTATTATTATCCAATTTATTTCATTTTTGCTCCGTTTCTAAAAATCTGTCAAAACTGTTTTTGATTTTTTACATGCATTAAAAAGTATCAATTCAGGAAAATGTAAAAAGTGCAGACGGTTAAAAATAATTTGGGGCCATCCTCGGCCTACATTCGACGAACCATCGAAATTCCATAAAAATCAGATAAGTACGTACTTTTGAAGATGTAGGTGTAAATAAATGTATGTTTGTACCCAAATGGGTGGATAATGTGTAAACTTATATGTGACCAAGAATAATGGGCTAATCATGACCTACCATCCAAATTTCAATAAAATCGGACGAGTATTTTTTAAGATATGTTGGTTCGCTAAAATTGACCGACAAACAGTCACGAAACCCAAAATGTTCCCTGATGTCTGAAACATTCTTCGTTTAAAATATTAAGTGAGAAATTTTCAAAAACAATATAGTTGTCACAAATGCTGAGATACATCTGTGGGCCGAATTTCGTTCAAATCGATCCCTTCGTACACCATTTATCGTTAGAAAAATACAAACTTTTCAAATCCCAAGCCTCTGAAATGAAGAACTCACTACGCTCGTTCAATTACAAAAAAGTAATCAAAATTGAGGGGGGCGCTAGATACAAATGGCATAAACAAGGAATAAATAAATGCCGTTTTATCTTAATAGTCAACAACAGTAGGGATTGCAGTATAGTGCCAATGCCGTATGTTCGGACGGGATATAAAGAGTTACGGTCTATATTTAGCTTAAATTAAACCCAAACTAAATTTATCAGTTTACAATTCCACACCACACCACATCCGGTTTCCAGTACTTCAATTGGTCAATATCATCCCGCCAATATTTTATTTTTAAACCTACTAAAGCTTCATGATATGATCTTCTTTAGCACTTAATCTTCAAATTTTAATTTTTGATATTTTACAATTGCATAAATATGTAACACTGCATGAATTTTAGTTATTATACAGGGTGGCACAAAAGTATGGAAACCCCTGAATAACTCGTCAGAAATTAATTTTCTTGAAAAAAGTTAAATACAAAGGATTTTTCCTTAGCTATTCAATGGTGACCTTAGATTTGATCTTAACCTTGCCCTTAAGGGTCATTTGAAGGTCAAATTTGTTATTTTAAATGGGAACCCCCATTTTATATTTTTTATTCAGGGGCTTCCATGCTTTTGTGCCACCCTGTATATGATTGAATCAAGCTAGTAAAATTTTGATTGCCTTAGATTTGTCCCGTTTTAAGAGGATTTTAAATAAAAATATGTCCGATAGCATTTGTATTAGATTTAATCACTAGAAAGTGTTCAACAGGAGGTTGTTCACTTTGATTTTCAATAAAATCAGGTTTATTTTCATCAATATCTCGGTAAATAGATTTTTCCAGGGAAAATGACTTATTTGTTTGGATATTTTAATAGACATAATTTTAAACTTTTTTAGTAGGTAACCGTTTTCCTTAAGCCCTAAATTCAATTTCCGCCTCGGGGTATGATTCTTCAGAATATATGCGCCAAATTTGATCAAAATAGACTCGTAGGTAGCTTAGGCTTTGCGCTTGTAGGCCCGAAATGTTTTACTTTTTTGGCACAGACTACCTCAAAATATATAAATCCATAAAAATAAATTTTTTGAAACATCACAATACTTTCTCTTTATATATTTTACGATTAAAAGAAGTTAAAAAAAATCACAGGGAAGTACTTAGTCCTACTCTTCAGCAGCTTTCATTTGATACACAACTCAAAATTTTAAAAAAATAAAATTTTGGGCGAATTTTAAATTTTTGCGCCTAAAATTGGCAATTTTTGAAAATTTAGGATGAACTCCCGGAATTTTTATCGCGCCATAATAAGGTATTAACAGGAATTATTTCGAAATTTTAGCACCAGCCGATCTATAGCGGTTGGGGGGGGGGAAATTTTTTTTGGGTATATTTTGATTTTTTTAACCTATAAGGAATGCAAAATTTAAAAATGTATTTAGATATTTGTTACCTACTATTCAGCAGCTTTCATTTGATACCCAACTCAAAATTTTAAAAAAATAAAATTTTGGGCGAATTTTAAATTTTTGCGCCTAAAATTGGCAATTTTTAAAATTTTTCGATGCACTCCCGGAATTTGCATCACCCCGCAATAGGGTATTAGTATGAATTATTTTGAAATTTTACTACCAGCCGTTATATGGTAGTTGAGGGGGGGGCAATTTTGGGGGGATTTTTATTTATTTGAGCAATAAGGAAAGCGAAATTTAAAAATTTATTCATATATTTGTAATCTGCTATTCAGCAGCTTTCATTTGATACCCCACTCGACATTTTTGACTTTACCGCATTTTTTCGAATTGCGCATGCGCATATTAAATTTTTAACTTTTGTGTATATGTCCTGTGTTTGGGCCCGGAAGTTACGCCAGTGTTATAAATTTCAGCATTTTAGCTTAAATGGTTCGGGCGCTATGAGCCAAAGAGCGACGGACAGACGGACACATCACCCTCGGCATAAGGGTTTTGAGAAGTATCTACAAAACCCTAAAAAGGAAACAATTTTTTAAATATTAAAAAAATATTTGGTAGTTTCCTGTTAAATTTCATCTAGAAAACGTCGAGATAGTTAACATGTGTATAAGGTATGGCAATTTTACCGTATAGGAGTAACAAATATATTAATATAAGAGTAAAAAATATATTAATATTTTTAGTATCTTTCTTTACGATTTCAAAAATATGGTAACTTGGAGAGGAAAGTAAGAATATATTTTGCAATAACTAATGTAAGCGGATAGCTTACAGTAAATATCCATTTAGAAACAAACTTCAGTTAGTAAATAAATAAAAATTGACCCGAAATATTATATTCTCTTTATTTTTAAATGCAATTTTCGAACGAGAAAGTAAACTTTCACTCTGAAATCTAGGTACAAAATAATGTATACATTTACAACGACGATCATTTACTTAAAATGATTCAACGAGTAAGTAATCGATTATGGGAGGGTAACCAATAGGTATATGTCTGATTTTTCCACCAGTGTAATCCTTTTTATCTTCTTTTAACATAAACCAAAATTGGAATCCCAATATCTGATTTTCTTTCCCTATTCTTCAACACATGGAAGTAGAATGAAAAATCCACCGAAATGGATTCGAGAGCAGTCGTAGAGAAACCTTCTCACCATAGGAATGAAGTGAAAAAAAGAGGAATTCCTCCCGAAACCGCACCTAGTAGGATGAGGAGACCTCTGAATTATTTAAAGCTATAACCCTTCCCGCAGAAGAAAATAAATTTGATTTTCATCTAACCTTAACCCACCCCTTTACGCTTTTCCATTCCGAAATAAATTTACAACATCGCTTCCAATTTCCTACCCACTATAACCTCTATCCAACACTTCAATAATGTATCATAGTGTTTGTTAAAAAAAAGAGGGTCTTTTATCAGGCTAGACCGTAAAGAACACTAAAATACCACTTTGGGATATCCACTTCTTCATTCTTTAAAGAAATACCATGTAGTCAACTTCTATAAAATTGGTATATTAGCTTTTAATACAAAGAGTTTCAGTTATGGGTCATTTCAGTTTTAAAGCATTTTAATATAAAAATCGAACATTTTATTTTTTTAAAAAAAAATAGTGCAATAAATTATTTCAAAGTTTAAGCTTTAAAAAAGATTATCAGTAACAAAAAAATCGGGTGTACGTGGTACCTCGGAACTTTTCCTCACTTAAGAGGCCACTAAAGTGGCTCATGCTGCTTCTCCTGCTGCTTCGCACCAGGAGGAAGCAGCATTGGTCGTGGTCAGTACTTGGAAAGGTGCCCGTTCTGAACTATCTGATTTATTATCATTCTTTCAGAAAAAACTTATTTTTAATACCTATAGGGTCGGTTTCAGAAAGCAGGGTTTAACTAGTCCGCGACTAGCGTTAGTCGAGGACTAACTAACTCTGGGGTTAAATATTGGATTTCAGAGAAAAGGTTTAACACAAGGATTAGCTTAGTCTTGGACTAAACTTAGCCCGGGTTTATTTAACCTACGGGTTAACTAGTCCACTAAGTCAAACACTCAGGGATATTTTTTTTAATTGATTAAAATGACATATATTTGATTTGTTTACAATGTATTTTTGTGTCAAACTATTATTCTCAATATATGAATCGATGTTGTTAATAACATGTGTTCCTATTAAGTAAGATGCGATAAGAGCTATCATAAAACATACTTTTTATTTGTTTTAATCAATTCAGTGTTTGACTAAAGTCGTGGACTAGTTAACCCGTAGATTAAATAAACCCGGGCTAACTTTAGTCCGAGACTAAGCTAAAGGGGCCCACACACTTACAGTTTAACTGAAGATAATGATCTGACAGTCCACGGAGCTTGGCCACACACTCGTCAGTTTTCCTTAAGGGGCCCACACACTTACAGTTTAACTGAAGATAATGATCTGACAGTCCACGGAGCTTGGCCACACACTTGTCAGTTTTCCTTAAGATGACGGACTGCAGTCGGAGGTGAACTGTAGGTGTGTGGAGGGTTGAGGCGAGGATCGGATGGAACGAGAGACGACAGTCCGTGGACTGTCAGGCCACGGACTGTCAAAACAAAATCGTCTTTATTTTGTTTATTTCCCTC
>KZ651327.1:0-11233 GCA_001010745.2 Gerris buenoi | reverse complement strand
CATTGATATTTTTTTGGGTAATGCTACTGATATATGCCTATTCACATAAAAAATATCAAGCTGTATATATAACTCCTTCCTTCAGAAAAAAATTTCCGAAAAGCGAAATTTTCTTGATTTTTATATCTAACTTCAGGTGAAGTTTTCTCTTGGAAGGAAAATTACTAGGTGAAATATGGACATAACCTAATTTAAACACTGGGCAATTACCTTTAATTTGGTTTTTGTTTCAGCCTTCTAGGACAAATAGTTTAGGAGATATGAGCGTTGACGTAAATGCCCACAAACACACAAATTAGCGTGCCAAGGAAAGCAAAAATGGCCGCCATACCTAAACGGTTTAAGATAAAAATTTTTTTAAGCATCGTTTTGAACACCTTTAATATGAGGGGAAAAACAGCGAAAATATACATTTTTTCCAAAATGGTCGAGCAACCACCTCTGGACCGGTCCACATGGATTGACCCAGATATGTCCCGCACACACATATTCCGACCACATATTCTTGAAAACAACACCAAAAGATAAACTTATACACAAAATTCTGCCTTGATGTTAGTCAGTCAAATTTTTTGGAGTAGCGTATTTTTTTAAATCCCCCCAGGATTTTAAAAAACTGAGCTTATTAGATTCCCACTCTATTTTGTTTTACTTTCCAGCACTGAAACGCGCTAAGACTCATATGGCACAAACTGTAGATTACAATGGGAATCCCGGACGATAGGAGTGTAAGTCGCAAAAGAATATCAACAAATAACATACAACCAAATGTACGGAAAAGTAAAAAAAAAGTTTTTCAAGTCGCAGTAATGTAACTTGGTATGTAATACAAAGTTGAAAAACGTTAATTTAAAAACAAAAGGAACATTATGACTATATTAAATTACAGGCAAGGATTATTTAATCATTTCGAATTTACAATATGTAACAACAATAATAATTAACTTTTCTAATTATTCTCTTGTATTTTTTTATTTAAAAAAAAGAAGTAATAGGTCAGTCGATATTAGATAGCTCATACAAAACTGTATTTTTGTAACTTTAATAAAAACTGAAACAAAATATACAATATTGACGTCAATTCGAAAGTGTGACACTTAAACAAAACAACTTGAATCCGGGAGGGAGGGGGAGGAGGATACAGAACTGTGATGGAAATTAAAGCATAATTGGATGAACAGAGGGAAAGGGCAAACCGAAAGGCAGAACACTACGAGGCTTCAAAAATCAATTCAAATAACAAGCGAGCACTAAAGCCTTAGCAGATAATCACTTCGCCCTGTATAACCTGGCCTTTGATTTTGTAATTCTAAACGCGTAGGAAAAAAAGGGTTAGTAATATTTAAATCAGTCAAAGATCAGATCATTAGATTTGAAAATCCCAATATCACATTCCATTTATCAGAGATCGTATAAAATAAAGAATTAGGAAAGACTAAAAATCCATTATATATATATATANGAACCTCAGATACCTTGAAAATTCTGAAATTATAAGTAGTCTAGTTGTCTTTATTCAAAATTGATTAATGTCATACTTTTACCTGTAATATTACTTCAATTGTCTAAACAAACTCATATACCAATAAAGATACTACTAAATTTTAAATTAGTTTCTGTTTGATTGACCGCCGTATAAAAAAATTGCCTCTCTACCAAATCACTTCTCTAGTTGTCTGTTGTTTCTTATTCATTGACAGTTTGATATGAGAGGTTTTTGGTTTATTGATCATAAAATATTTACCCAAAACACTTATTTGAAATTGATATGGTTTTTTTATCCGTCAGTTCATAGTTCTATGAACGTTTGAAGTCTATTTTTTGGTACTAAATTAAATAGGTGTACCTACTAAGAAACGAAATATTTACTTATTAATTTGTTAAATGCACTGTTTAGTTTTCTAATTTTTTACCTATTAAAAATTGTTTATTTTGTATTACCTAATAATGAAAATTATATTATAAATATTTTATAAACTTTTAATAAAATTTGTCCCAATCGAATTTAAGAAATTGTATAAAATAGCTTTTAGCTTCTGCAGATTTATTAAGCAATTGAAAATAATGTTTTCCGATAAATTTGGCATATAGCTTCCTCACGTCTTTTTTTTTTTTGCTTAAATAAAAGTATTAATTTAGCAATATTAATGTGCAAAGACAATATATAATATAGTACCAACAATTTGCTAATTTTGACCTGCCATCCAAATTGCATTTCAATCTGACGGTTTTTAAAAAGTTTTGCCAAGATTGAAAAGTAATTTTTTTGCATCAGCGAGTGTATTTTACGGGTAAATTACCCGTAAATTTAAAATTACCCAGGATTTAAAATTATTTAAATTAATTTAGAATTATTTTATTTTTATTTTTTAAATCTGTTACAGGTTTTATTCTTTGTGCTGACACTTTCGAATTGTAAGTGTTGCGAAGTTTATATCGATAACATTTCAAGGCGAACGTTTTCTAGCCTATCTCAGCATTCTATTTGATTTGTCTGACGAACTTACACAACTATATATATATATATGTATATGTATATATATATCTTTTTTTGTTGCTTGTAATTGCTTCAGATAACTATTATCGTCGTATTTAAGCACTTTATTTATTTTTTAGCTACATCTCTGTTAAAGTGATAAAGTGTGCTCTGAAATCTGGATTATCTGTCGACCTGATTATTTTGAATTGAGTTAAAAAAGACAATTAAAAAAATTCCTTTGATTACATAGTATCATTAGATTTAATAGTCAAATTAATAAGAAGTATTTGATCGATTAACCAGTTTTAAAGATCTGTTAGAGGGGTGAAATCATAAAAATCTGATGAATCTGGAATATTTGGCAAGGGTTTGTAAATTTGGAGAAATTTTGGTCAAATATCAGTTAAAATAAGGAACGTTAGTATATTTATTTAAGCTCTAAGATTAAATATTTTGAAGTCGTCAAGAGTAGAAAAGCTAGTTGTAACCCTCAAGACTATACTACATAATTTAAATTATCGTAATGTTTAATGTGAGTAAAGAAAATTTTGATCGATGTTTAAGGCATGACTAGGATATGGTAGAAATATTAGAAAAATGTAAAATTTTTAACATAACCCACAATAATTACAAGATAAAAAGAACTTTTTATATACTACGTTTTTAAATTTTATGTCATAAATTATTATAAATTTGACAACCGTCAAAATGAATAGTGTAGGTAAATATGGATATGTCAAAACAAATAAAATAAATGCGGATTTTTTCCGAACTAACTTTTCATTCAGCAAATTTGCTGAAAACGAATTAAATTCTGCTGAAAAATGACTAAAAGTATTAAAATTCTCATCGTGTTCTGAGCTGTTCTGAAAGTTTCAAATGTCTAGCTACTCGGGATGTTTGTTAAAATTCGATTGCAAGATTTGTACCGGACAAACATACAAACAAGAAACCAAGTTAATAAAAACGTAGTAAAAACAGAAGGCTACATCTTATGAGGCACAAATTCTAGCAATCTCTATTTGAAGCAGTATATACAATTTGCATTACAAGCCTACTGCCACATAAAATTATTCTAACAAATGGAATTTTTAAGACATATAAAGATAAATTAGTAAAAAAAAATCGGCTAAATCAAAACATTTCTTCTTTATTTCTAAACGATTTGTCTCATAGGTTATTTTATAACTCTTCGACATAATGAATGGTGGATAATTTAGAGTGATATATGACTCTGTCTCTATATCATGAATGATATATCTGTTATAATAATTTATACCAGTATTTTCTCTTTGGATAATTTAGATAAATTTATTGAAACTAAACTAAAAAAAGTAAAATTGAGCAATCTGGGTTTCTAGAATTTAATATAGATAGAGCTGCGGTTTCACACACGAAACCAATGTGTAACAAATAAAATTCAAATAGATAGTAACAAAATAATAATTTGGTATTTGGTAAACAATACAACAAAAATAGGAAATATGTATCTATGCATACCGGTTTCCCTGGTAATGACTAAATAATATTTTATTTACTTAAATTTAAATTATCATCTCTAGTCAATCCCACACTTGAAAGTGTGAATAACAACAATCCCTACGACGTAATTAATGCTGAACAATTAAAAAATAAAATTAAATGTTAATTTTATTAAATATAAATAAAATTAAATGTTAAGACGAAATGTTAATTTCTTTTGATGTAAAGTCCCTTTTCACTAGCATTCCATCGGATGAGAAAAGTTATTAATATAAATTGGGAAAAAATCGAACCACAAACGCATAAGATAAACTTTAATTAAAGTTTGCAATTAAGCTTGAAGTTTTCACAAAAGAACTAACTTAACCTTTTCCTTAAAATCTAGAGCTACGTTGTCTGTAGAAAAGGAGATGAGAATTAGACAAAACAAATGTTATATTCCTAATTCTTCGGTCTATAATAGCTTGAGAAACAAGTAGCTATATTAAATTAAATAGATTTAGTGCAATAGACGTCTTAGTAGAACAGTGTTGCCAATGCCAAAGATAGAACAAAACACATTTTATGCAGCTAAATACTGGACAATAAACACTTCGACAAATGCTGAACAAAGTAGACCAAAACTCCGAACAGAATTTGAAGTTCTTCCTGCTGTTCTTAAGTTTTTCCTCAAATTTTTTTCAGGTAGCTTTATTAAAAATAAATGTAAGAGCGAAATTCTACGCGAGTTCTTCATGCACCGCTTCACTAGTAAATAAAAGGCTGTTTTACACTTTGAAATCACAAACATATATAAAACGAGAGTGAGAGAATGCCTAAAATATTCATGAAATGGAAAAACATAAAAAAATTAGTGCGAGACATTCACGCGCTCTGAGCATCTGAGGGTTCAATTAGTTAAAAATGTTCCATCTCACAAAAAGATACGTCATGGTATCCTCTCGCATTCACTTCTACTTTCATATCAACTGATCGATATTTAACGGTGTATATTGCTTCCGAACTAAAAGAAGCTATATGATCGGTCGGAAGAACGAACAGATTTTGTGTCTCCGATTTGAAAAATTCCAACCAGAAATCTGTTACAGACAACAGAGAAAATTTTTGGTTCCGTGTCTCGCTTAATATTTGCAAACCAATATATCTTAAAAACTACCGATCCGATTTTAATGAAAATTAGATGGTATAGGTCATAAAAAGCCCATTATTTTATGTTTTATAAGTGGCATTGTTTTATGCCCATATAAGTTTTAACCTTTTGCGCCAATTTGTTTCCTTTCCACATGCGCACAAACAGATTTATTTACATCTATACCTACCTCTCAATTCGCGGAATATTTAAAAAAGATATATTATAGAAGAGCAGTCCTGCCATGCGTTGGAAGGTTGACATAATTTTTTACTATCAAAAATTAAATGGTAATGTATTCATTCCATAAGAAATTAACATTTTATTTTAATTCATAAATTCAATGTTCAATGGATTGTATTCAATTATTTTTATAATGAAATATGGAAATTGCTTTTTATCAATCAATCATAAATTATGAAACTAGATAATTAAACATAAGATTAATGGATGTTCAAGAATATTTGTTTTATATATTTATTTATTTTAATAAATTGATTATTTTATTCAATTAATACAGCATGAACACATTATATATTATTATTTATTTTATTAGAATAGTTTATTAAAATATATTTATGAGTTATAATTTATCTTAAATTGGTTAGAACACATATAAAGAGGTATTATTGTGATGGCGCAAAAATTCGATTGAGATTTTGATAGATTTACACCATTTTAGGTCCCTAGAGCCCAAAAATGTGATTTTTAAAATCTGTCTGTCGTCTGAGCAAACGACTACTGCTTCTTTACAAGAATAAAAGTATTAATTTATCAATATTTCATGTGCGCAGAGGTTGAAATTAATATGGGAGGCATCTGTGGGCACTAAAACGGAATGTTGTTCAGACATTCTTTAACAAATTTGCTGAAGTTACCTACTGTAAGCTCGAAAACAAAATTATTCATTGAAACACGACAGTAATACGATTTTTCTTTTTGTATTAATACAAAAAGAAAAATTTTAAGAATGCCGAAAAATTTGAGCTTTTGATGAATCTACACGTTTTAAAGTCTGCTAAGCCCTAAAAATATTGATTTTAAATTTAAAAACGCAACCCGTATTAACAAATGGAAAGTAATTATTAATTATATTTATGAGAAATTACGAGTAGTTTCTGGCAGATTTATTAATTTGATTTACATTATTGTATTACTTTATGAACTTTTCTTCACTAGTTTTTCAACATGTTAACATTTAAAAAAAAATAGAGTTAACAATCGAATGTTATAAGTATTAATTAAACAGTGTGAATGAGTAATTAAATATTAACACATTGATCAATTACTAGCAGCTATCTAGTGCCAGTGACCTCTATGATAGAACTAAATGCACATTGAATACTCATTTGATAGCAGGAAAATAAAACAATGGTAATTATGTCTAACTCCGTCATATTGATAAAACTAATTATAATTTCAATTTAACTATTGTTACACCATAAAAAATGTAAGCTATATTAATTTGTATTTTCTATTTTCCTATTCACTGTAGAATTGTTTGGGTATAACAATACATTCTCGGTACTTATATAAGAAGAAAGTAACCCAAAATTAACGCTCAAAACGCATTCATAATAAAAAAAAAAAAATGATTATATCTATTACAAGAGTGAAGTACTAAGAAGTAATTATAACAATAAAAATAATTAAACCACTTTTCTACTACATTTGGCACAAGAATTAATCTTATAATACTTATAAATACTTTTGTATCGTAAAAAATAATATAACACCTGAATGATTAAAGATTGTACGAATTTGTGATTTGACGCCTTAATAATTAAAAAGTTAGAGGTGTGCATTTGAAAAGCGAATTAACCTTATAATATGTACCTACTAATAAATATATTTGTCTCGTAAAAAATAACCTAACACCTTTATGATTAATGATTGTAAAAAATTGTGATTTGACGCCGAAATAATTAAAAATGTAGAATTGGATTCCACTGCTCTCATGTGTACGGGAGCCTGGTGTAGAGAGGAGAAAGGTGTAGGTAGAGGTGCTGCTACATGAAGGAGTGATACTATATTGAATTTTCGTATTTTTACTTTTTTTATTGTTAATTTTATGCAAACAAAATCAAACTCCAACATAAAGTAATGTATTTAAATCGATTACAATGATAAGAGAATATAATTAATTTCGTTGGATTAATATAAAGAGTTGTCGAATTTATTTAATTGATTTGTATCTTTATTACTTTGTAGTGAGTTTATTAATTTTAGATTATATGTAAATTAAAGCCAAATATTTATTGGAAAATATCATCTAAATCTAAAACTATAATAAAGTAATAAGTGCGTAACTAAAAATGTATCTCTTTCTCTCATGTAATTATCTTTAAGTTGTATTGGTAAAATAATATTTAATTTTTTTACTACGTTTTTATTAGCTTGCTTTCTTGTTTGTTTGTTTGTTTGTCCAGTACAAATCTTGCAATAAATTTTTAATTAACTTCCCGAGTAGCTAGACATTTGAAACTTTCAGAATAGCTCAGCACACGATGACAATGCATTATTTTAAAACTTTTAGCCATCTTTCAGCAAAATTTAATTAGTTTTCAGCAAATTGTGCTGTATGGAAAGTTAGTTCGGAAAAAATCCGCAAGTTATTTTATTTGTTTTGACATGTCCCATATTTACATCTTCCTCCTCGTTTTGACAGGTTTCAAATTTATGACAGAAAATTTAAAAAAGTAGTATATAAAAAGTTCCTTTTATCTTGCAATCATTTTATAAATTCAATTAGTTCCAAATACATATTAGATAAGGTAAGATTAAATTATTATGAGCCTTACAAAAGACTTTCCATTTCACTTTACAGAAACATTTTCATATAGAATTGTTTGCTGTCTTACTATTCATAATTGAAGAGGGAGGTAAAAAAATCCACTTTGCTCTCATAATCATGGAAATGAAATGCTCTGAAGTAGAGAAGATAGGAAATTTCAAGAGAGAAAAGATATCAGCTTCTATAACAATGTTAGAGTGTGAAGAGAAGAGCTGGTGTGCGTGAGAATTCTAGTCAGGATGGGAAGGGTCCATGGGATATCATCTTCAGGCGAGCCAAACTCAATATAATGAACAGTTAGGCAACCATTGTACCTTATCTGAGAGCTAGCAGACATTTTCTTACACCTAATATAATTACACTGTTTTTTGAGAATTTTAATACAGATAAAGTTTGTTTTTTAAAAAAAATAATAATAGAGGAAAAACTACAGAAAATATTGAACAATAGTATGATTACTTCAATTATAAACGCGTTTAGCTGAATTTATGAAGTAATTGTAATGAATGAATCATTAAAAGATTAGAAATAATGATTTGGTTGTTTTTTTATTGCCTCCCCTCAATTCTTTGTTATTTTATTATACGTAACACAGGTTTTACAATCTAAAAAATCGTGACTTTTTAGGGGCAAATTTATCTAGTTGTTTGACATGAAATGTTTTGTTTGAAAAATACAAATGTATAATGATGGATAATTATTTTTAGACTTTAAAGGCCCGGTCAAACAAGAAAATGACGTAAAACTGAACAGTACGGTGCTGTTAGGGGAAAAGGTTAGCAAATTGTTCAAGGGCTTACTCTTATGTATTATTATCAACCTCCTATGTACAAATCATGCATATACATATAATAACTCAAATATACAAATCATATACTGTTTGACAAAGGGATGTAATCTATGGCTGCCCAAGCGATTCTCGACCGCACCGTGTATCTCAGTTCAACCGAAGCGGATTGTACACCGGCCGCCACGGATTTGTTCTAAAATTTTCTTATTATTGTACGAAATTGTACTTTTTTAAGAGAATGAATTAAAATATTTATTTTTCTTCAATATCTTCTGTTATTTTCAGCTGTATTTCGCCCTAGCCTCGGGCCTCTTCAAAATAACCAGTTAAGAAAAATAATATAACCGTATTATTTTCTTTTTTTAAGTAAGTCAACAATTAAAAAAATATTTTTTTAAATTAAATTTTCTCTCCATGGTTCTGCTTTTTTAACTACATCCTTGAACCAACTAAGAAAACAAACACCCGCACAAGGTCAATATATTGGAACAGTAGATTCATCAATCATGTTGCTTCCAGTCCGCCATGAAGTCTGTGGAAAATAGAACCGCCAAACTGTCAGCTACGGACTGGATTAGTCCGCCGTGACAGGCTGTCTTTTGTTCGACGAGGATGGTACAATATAGTCCACATAATCCACGCCGAACAGAAAGCGGACTAGCAGGCTTGTCCGCTTTCTATTGCCCGGGCTTTAAGAATTTAGGCAAAAAACGTTTTTGCGGGGGATCAACTAAAAAATTAGAGCCAGCCGGAACTGGATGTTTGTAATAACATGGACCACAATTTTAACCTTAGATATTTATCCTAAAGCTTTTAGCCGAGCAAAGTTCTTAACAATAGGGGCAAGCCTCTGTCTAATATGAGTAATATAAAATAGCAGACCTTTTAACAAAAGCAGTCCTAAGCCTGAGGCCAAGTAATAGTTGTCGTGAGCAATAAACCAGTAGCCCTACATCGTAACGAGTCTATCCTCAGATTGAGCAACAAACATCAGAACTCCCTAATTCTAGACTGGCTTTTAGCTCCCGGCACTTAAAAAAATTATGTTTCTACAGAAGGTTTTGATTGAAGTTACACTCAGGCTGTCCCCCTTTTGCGTTGCCTATTCATTCGTCATGTCATATAAAAAAACATAAAACCTTACTCCTGAATATTTACTAATCCATAATGCATGGCAGCACCAACTAACAAACGAGATACCCCTATGAGTTGATATAATCGTCACATTAGTACAATATTACTTTAACATTTAAAGAGAAATATAAATAATTTTAAGATAAAAAGAACTTTTTATATACTATGTTTTTAAATTTTTTGTCATAAATCATAAATTTGAAACCCGTCAAAATGAAGATCGTAAATATGGGTCATGACATAAAAAAAATAAAATAGCTAGCGGATTTTTTCCGAACTAACTTTCCATACAGCAAAATTTGTTGAAAACGAATTAAATTCTGCTGAAAGATGGCTAAAATTATTAAAATAATGTATTGTCATCGCGTTCTGAGCTACTCTAAAATTTTCAAATGTCTAGGTACTCGGGAAGTTAGTTAAAAATTTATTGCAAGATTTGTACTGGACCCACAAAATTGAATTTATAAATAATTGCAAGATAAAAACAACTTTTCATATACTACGTTTTTAAATTTTCTGTCACAAATTTGAAACCTGTCAAAATGAGGATTGTAAATATGGGACACGTCAAAACAAATAAAATAACTAGCGGATTATTTCCGAACTAACTTTCCATACAGCAAATTTGCTGAAAACGGATAAAATTTTGCTGAAAGGTGGCTAAAAGTATTAAAATAATGCATTGTCGTCGTGTTCTGAGCTACTCTAAAAGTTTAAAATGTCTAGCTACTCGGGAAGTTCTCTTCTCTTCAACAAACAAACAAGAAAGCAAGCTAATTAAAACGTAGTAAAATAATAGTTTTTACTTATTAAAAAAATATCGAATTACGAGTTATTAATTAAATTAAAAGTTAAATTAATTTTTTTTATTAAATTAAATTGATTAATAAAAGTTGAACGACCAAAAGCTAACATCAAGATGGCTCAACAATATTCATCTACATACTTGTACCAGGAGTGGAGCTACACAGTTGTAACGTAATTAAGTTAGCATTCACTATTCACTAGTGCTATCGAGGCGCTAAAATATTTACTTAAAGCATCATATTCGATATTTCATTTTAATTATTTCACGGGCGAAGAAAACATCATTCTATCTTACGTCTAAAGGAAGCATTTTTGTTGGAACGCTCCACCACAGCATAGGAATAAAGTAGTGAAAGCTTAATTTTAGTGAATTGTAGGCTTCACTTTTTAAATATAATTAATTAATGTGTTTATAACAAAAAATAGTTAACAACAAATAAGAAACTTATAAAGTAATTACCTAAAAAAAACTAGTAGTTTGCGAGGATGAACAAGACTTTGAAATCCCGTTAACCTGAAACATAATAAAATAAGTTAATCAGTTAGTAAATAAGTTATTGTCAATAGTGATATAATCTAATAGAACAGGTAGTAGGTATTGGGGGACTTGAGTCCAAC
>KZ651326.1:531401-574478 GCA_001010745.2 Gerris buenoi | reverse complement strand
TTATTATTACATGTATTTTATTTATTTATTGCAATATTATTGCAATCATAAAATTATATGTGTTTCTTTTTTGTATAGTAGAATTTTTTTATTATCAATTTAAATATATCAGGAATGCCTAAAAAGCACAATTACCTTTAAAAAGAATATGGGAATGAAATTATTGCGCTAAGTAAATAAATATAAATTAACTTATAATCAAAATGGTAAACGTTGAAAGTACTTGTTGTATTCTGTATTGTGCGTTCTTATTTTATTAAAAAATCATGAATTACAGTGATGGGTAACTACATTGCAACGATTCAACACTTCATTTCATTTTGAAGACATACCATATTTTAAAAGAATTTGTCGCCGAAAGAGAATTTATCTTGCACTACATAAAATCACTCTCTACTGTGAATTGTTTAGCCGAGATGAAGTAATTAGAAAGAAAAGGGTCTAAAAGGGACTGTTGGTCTCTCAACATCTAACAAGGTCCGCTTTCAACCAGCCTAAGGTTTTCCTTCCAGTTGGGTCCTACACTTCCTTTGCGTCTGTAGCTTGGCCCTTTGACTCTTTCCATTAATATTTGTCTAAGGCAGGAGGTGCCTCTTTCTCCCTGGGAAAGCCATGAATAATTGAGACTTTTCTTTGAATAATAGACCTGCCAATAACTCTAATAGCCTCCGCAACTCTCCTTCACTTCCTCCTCTGCCTTTTTTGATATAAAAATAAAATGTATCTTTTGGAAAAAAGATTTAAAGTTTAAATTGAAAAAATTAACTTACGAATACAACGAAAAATTAACTTACGAATTAACTAAAGAATACCAAAAGGCCTATCTTCTTCTACTCAGTCTACATTTTAAAAATAGAAATTTCTATTACTCTTCTAATTGCTCTTTCTAACTTAGTTTAAGTAAACATTAAAAAATAATTTTTAAAATACTTAGTCATCAAAGCAAGAATTAACAAATTAATGTTTACACATCATTACTAAACGCTTCCATTTTGTAAAAATTAATGTAAAATTAATTGTATTCATAGAGGTTTTATGGTCTTAGTGAATATAAATCAAATGGAAATTTCACCTATTAAAGTGGTCGAAACAAATTGCTAGTCCCAGTAGATATTCTAGTTTTTGACAGTAAACTGTTCAATTTTGCTCGTAATCTATGAATACACCTTAGCTTAGACCATGTATATATTATATAGACACGCCCCTTCTCTCACTCAGTGAGACCAACATCTTTCTTGGGTTATGACGTCACGAATGGTCAAGAACTACCAATTTGACATAATGAGATAAACAAAGAATTAATAAAAAAAAACAATCGAACCAAACAAAACTCTGATGTTGACAGTAGCAGGACTCCGCATGACGTCAAGACCGGTCAAAACTGTCAAAACATGTGGGTCAGAGTTGTATAAGGTAGATAAAGGGAATGGCGGGTCTAGGTATATACATGGTCTAAGGTTCCAATCAACCGGCAACATTTTGCTTTGATAAATGCCACTCGATGTTGAGTGGATATGCCCATGCTGTACGAAATCCTTTCGTTAATTACATCAACTTTTTAAGTTTACGCGTATCTGATTGATTCGTGTGTCATTTTGTTGTCGCCGCCAGCTCTAAATGGAAAACATAACTACTCATATTTCCACCTCTGACTAGATTAGTCCGCCGAGATAGGCTGCCTTTTGTTTGGCCAGGATAATGCAATTACAGACCTCAAAGTTCGTAGTGCAGAGTAGCTTCGCTTCCTGTTTGTCCGGAAGTGGACTGTTCTTTATTGTTATACACATGCAATTTTTCACGACTACGCTCTAAATTTTTATTCTTCTTAAACACCTTATTTCTCTAATTCTAAAAAAATAAATAAATATGTACCATAATATAGACTTTATACGAGTACTGTATTCGTATGTGTACCTATTTGGGTTACCTGAGTACTGTAGATGTTTGTTTTAGCCTTGCGGTTTCTAAGGCACATCAGGAATTTTTATTTCTTTTCCTTTTTTTCTCTTATTCTGTTCTTCTGATCTTTACAACCTTTGATGTCTTAAGTACTATAAGATTCATTTTCTCTATTTAAAATCCACGTGTCTCTATTCCATGTATGTGACACTTTTTGATTTAAACTAATACGCGTAGTTTAAAAATTACGAATAATGACAGGGTCTTGACGTTACCAGTGATTCAATTGGAATTTATTTCGTTCTTCAATGTGACTTTAATGAGCGTTGTCTTGAGTGATGTTTATTCATGTTTTATGATAATGCCATACTTTGGGAGGTTCAGTCTGAGACCGAGATGTCTAATGTAACTCACTCTTCACACATGCACCTGACCCTCCGTCCGGTATACACGAGGAATATAATTTATGTCTTGTCTAATAGCCTCAGTTCTCCGACTCTAGGAGCCACGTGGCTCTTTGCCCTTTGATTTCCTAACCCTAGTTCCGAAGCCTTCCTCGTCCGTCTTGTTCAGTAATAAAACACCGAAATAACTCTTCCAATACTTCAAACTGTCCCTTTCTGTAGAAGTGGCTAGAGTTTTCTTGTTCGGTACTTCTCATAAAGACGGTTTCCAGTATCTCGATTTCCAGTAGCTGCCGGCTACCGCTTTCTCATAATTCATTATGTTAATGGTGCCTTCTTTAATATGTGGATGATATATGAACCTATTCTTTTAAGTCCTGACCTTGGGCAGTCAATATTAATAGTAGTACTCGAGTATGGTTATTTTTCTCGTGTTGACGTTCCCTCTACAATCAGCTTCTATTGAAACAATTTTGATAGACAGTTCTGTTTGTTTCTGTGATTTATTGGAAAGTTATTTATTTATGACCGTGTACTTTATGTTTTCTTCGAATCCCCCATTCTCCTAAATATATTTGCATGCAGTTGCTTGTAAATTGTTTCTACTACTGGAAACTGCATATCGCATAGAGATAAAAGAGGACTTTGATTGACGTTCTAGTAAAATATGTGGGAAGCATTGGTTTATAATTTTATCCGTACACTTTTTTTAAAGTCAAATTTTTATTTAAAAAATCTTTTTAAAGATACAATAATATTTTGCCTACTTTAAGGCCCGGCCACACAGGAAGCGGACTGTTCGCGGCGGACCGGTTGTCCGCGGCGGCAGTCCGCTTTCTGTGTGTCCGGGGTGGCCACACAGGAAGCGGACTGTCCGCGGCGGACTCTGTGGCTGTTGTTTTGCATTATCCTGGTCACACAGAAAGCGGACCGTCCGCCGCGGACAACTTATCCACCATCCTTCACGGAGTGTCCGATAGAATGAGTGTGTTCATTCTATCGATTGAATCTCCCTTGGCCAATTGAAGTGAGCTTCTTACATTCAACGAAATATGCATATTGTCTGTCTGTCTGTCTGTCTGTGCGTGACGTTTACGTGTCCGACGATAACTTCAGTAAAAGTTGACCGATTTAGTTTAAATTTGGTATACTTATTCTTCTTACTAATACTCAGGCTAAGTTCTTTGGACAGCGTGATCCGCTCTAGAGTTCCCGCGCAACGCTCGCGTAAACGTGTGCAACAAAATTAAAATTGGAATTATAGGACGGGAAAAAAATTCCATCTTTATCTATTTGATGAGACGAACATTTTTTTCTAATAATATGTTGTAGTAAAACCAACATTATTANTAAACGTGCGCATCAAAATTAAAATTGGAATTTTAGGACGGTAAAAAAATCTAACTTTATCCATTCGATGAGACGAACATTGTTTTCTAATAACATGTTGTAGTAAAACCAACATTATTATTATTATCATTATTACTATTATTATTATATCGCGTGGCTCTATCATTGAAGCGAGCGTATAGTAATAAATATAATAATATGTGTGTTTTAACAAACTTTATTAATTTATAGCGGTGTCGCTGTTAGTTTTACTACAAAATGTTATTTGTAAGAAATGTTCGTCTCATCAAATAGATATAGTTAGCATTTTTTCCGTCCTAAAATTAGGAAAATCCGTCCTAAAATTGATGCGCCCGTTTACGCGAGCGTTGCGCGCGAACGCTTGGAGAGACAACGATGCCCAACGAACAAGTCCTGAGCATTGGTAAAATGAACATGTGAACCAAATTTCATCAAAATCGGTCAACATTTAGTCAAGTTATCGTCGTACGTTTCAGACACATAGACAGACAAATTTCGTTGAATGTAGGAGGCTACGCTTGCTTTAATTACCTTAATTGATGTAATTTGATTTAATTAAAATATCTTAAATACATGTAACTTATGACGCTTTCTCTTATCGTTAAAGTCCTTTTAAAAAAATATAGTAGGTTTGTTGTACTCTCAATCATTCAAAGAAAAAGCAGTAAAAAGAGTAATCAATGTAAAAAGAGTATCAAAAAAGAAAAGAAAAAAATATATTTGTATTATGTAAATTGGAAAAGTCGGGATTATTACAGTGACAAGATGTTAGTGACAAAAAACCTGAGATAAGTTGGTTTTTGTTTATATTTGCAGTCAAGAAATATATATATATTTATTTGTGTGTGTGTGTGGGTGTGTAAATATTGTACTACTCGTATATTTCTAATGTGAAAAAAAAAACAATCAATTCATTTATTTGAAGATAGGTTTTTCGAATGTCTGAAGAACAGTTTCAGAAGATACATATACTGTCCTAAAAACTAAAATATCGAAACAGAAAAAATAAAAACGCGGACTGGACCTGTCTTCCGCGGACAGCCGCCTTCTGTGTGGCCAGGATAATGCAAAATAACAGCCCACAGAGTCCGCCGCGGACCAAATTCTTGTCCATGGCGGACAGTCCGCTTCCTGTGTGGCCAGGTCTTTAATCATCCTTGCACGATGAATCACTTCAATATATGCCTTCTTTTAAAAAACTTACTTCTGTTCGACCCACGACTTTAATGTGATGAATAGTTATATTAGTTTTACTCCCTACAAATTCTACAAATGCTTACCCATAACCTGCATAGTGCATACCTATTATGCTAGATAAGTACCTATTGCAATAGAGCTTAACAAATATATTACGTTATTGCTGTGCTTTGAACAACACATATTTAATAAAGACATTTTATCGCATAATTTTTATACCATTGCTCTTGCTAACTTTAATTAGTCCAGGAGGTAGCGTTTATAAAAGTGACTGCCTAACATCACCATATTTTTTGTTGTCCTATAAAAATTTGTAGGTCGGCAAATTTTGTCTATGGGACAAAATTGGTTAGTAGACCAAAAATAAAGTTTTATGCCAATTTGTCAATTGGCAGGTGCCCACTTTGATTTAGAGAAATCTTTAAATAACTAACCTATTATGTGAGAATCTAACATCAATTTATAAAAATGGGTTAGTTATGACCTGCAATCCGAATTCCTTCAAAATCGGATGAGTCCTAGTTTTTAAGATCTCAAAAATGTTAAACGAAAATTTTCTCTATTGTATGAAACCGATTTCTATCTAGGAATATTAAAAGTCGAAGACATAAAAAAGTTCGTTCTTTGACCACAATGCTCCCATAATCGGAAGCAATCCTATTATCGGTAAGCTCGGAAGCAAAACTACACAACAAACTGAAAATTGGTTAAAAAAAATGTAAAGAACAATTACGGGGGGGCGCTTTATTTGCAATAGAGGAGGTTTTATTGTCAAAGAGTTTTATCTACACACGCATCTGTCTTTTAATATAAATATATATGTTTCAATGACTTTTATGGGTATTGAGTATAAAAGTTATTAATAAATAATATTAGATCAATTTACTAGTTATAGGTATAGCAATATTACTACTCTGTTGGCGAAATCGAAAATTGCATAAACATATTAAGTTGCCAAGTAATTGGAATCAAAGCAGTCAAAACTTGGGATTTAGCAGTGTTGTCATAGACAAATGAATTGATAATCGATAGCTGTCATTGTCAGTGCTAACCATGTATCTGTAGACACTAGTGAGCATATACTGAAGCTAAAGTGTGGTCCTAACAATAAGCTTCGAGTTTCAATGGAGTCAATTTGAAGACCATCTTCCCATATCTTCTGGAACAGAGATTTTAGGAATTTAGGATTTCTGTTCGGTATTCTTTATAAGGTTTGTGTAGATTATGGGATATTTTAACATTTCACATTGATTACCCTATATGTTGTAATTATCTTAAAATGTTTATATTTCTACATATGTACATATATTAACACTATAATGTGTGTACATTAACAAAAATATATTTTACATTTTAATTTAGAAAATTACTAAATCGCTAAAATTATCCGTCTACTGTCATTTTTAAAACCACGAGTTTAATGTAATGTATTATGCAAATTTATATTTTCATTTTTAGTCCAGGCAATAGAGATCAAATAGGGACCTTACCTGGAAAAATTGATATAAGTTCTGGAAATGGGCTTACTTTATGTTTTTTGGNGCTTTATTAGTTTTAAATTTCTAATAAAATTAAATTTAAAATATGTAATCTATTTTGCCAATATTACGAATTTATATAAAAAATTATCTTTAGGAGGATTTGGAAATAAGAGTATAGAAACCTTAAAACAACTTTTAATGAATATTCTCTTTGCTCTACACGCAATTACTGTAGAGATTAAACTTGATTCTTATTTATTTACAGTTTCAAAAGGTTATTTATACATATATTTCAAAATATTATATATATTTATCTAAAAAAGGCTGGTTAAGCTTTTGTGTGCTGTAGTATGCTTATAAGAATCAAATGTGTTTGATAAACAAATCTAACCCTGGAGATAACTTCTCTAATCTTCGGAAGGAGAGTCTTCCTAATATGAATTGGGATGAATCCTTTTGTATGTTCCTTTAATAAGTGTGATAGCGTTACAGAAAATATACGATGGTGTTGGATACTTAAAACTATTTAATTAATTGATTTATCAAACTGTTAGTTAGACTGGAAAAGTGTACCGGGATTGGTATCGTAATGCAGTGCAAGCCCTTCCAAGTTATACGGTTATGAAAGTGTCATTCGATACAGAGATCCTATACAAAAACGCAGTTAGCAACGGAAAACCTATGAATTATTGGTTATCCGAAATATATAATGGAATATATTTCCTGTTCCAAAATCACATCATATCAGCCTATGCAAATAGCAACCACCAGACGTTTTTAAGGTGACATTTGAAATTTCCTAAGACCTAAGAATTACGGGTAGTAATCTTTTTTTTAATTAGACTATTAGACTCCCTACAGTTGGGTTATGTAACAGTCTCTTACACATTATATTCTACAGATAAGAAGAAAAATTGTATCATTGGAACGGATTTCTTTCTTCGAATTTTTGAAATCGGAGACATAAAATACGGTTGTTTTTCAGAAGCTAGCATCTAAAGAACGAAAATATTTATGTATCTGATTTCAAAAATTGCAACACAGAAATTCGTTTCAGACAATAAAGAGAATTTTTTATTCAATGTCTGTCGGTCTGACTCTCAATTTTAT
Organism: Gerris buenoi; assembly: GCA_001010745.2. NCBI lineage: Eukaryota > Metazoa > Arthropoda > Insecta > Hemiptera > Gerridae > Gerris > Gerris buenoi. The sequence goes on along the minus strand of KZ651326.1, from coordinate 567,016 downwards.
TGAACTAACACATCTTAAAAACTACACGTCTGATTTTAATTAAATTTGTATCATTGTGAAATATTGTAGGTCATAATTAGCTCATTGTTGGTCCCATATAAGTTTCAACCTTCTGCGCTCACTTATTTCTCTTCCACATGCGCGAACAAATATAGAGGAAATAATTAAATAAATTAGACAATAATTTCCTGTAAACACATAAAATCAATAAAGAACGTGCTAGGATGCGAGATGTGAGGACCTAGGATTAGCCAAAATAAGTGGGAGTCTATTTTTGCATTTTTATTCGCCATTTTGATTAAAGATAGTCATTCTCAAGTAGTTTTTGAAATTATAATGACTTAAGAACCATTGATAGGACAGTGAAATTTGCGGAAATGCTTCAAAGTTTTTTATTTTTATTCATGATAACGGATATTGTTATATAGTTTGTGAGGTTGCTATATCTTCAAAACGTATGGGCCAGAACCGTGAAATTAATAAATACTACTAACTATGACATAAATATGTTTAATAAAAGGATGTTTGGAACAGACGTATTCAGATTTTTTAATTATGTAAATTGCACACTATCAAAAGGGGAGTATTAAGAGTCAGCCGAGCGCAAATCGTTCTATCCTGCTTGGATAGAAACTAATTTATGTCATAATTTAAGTTTCGAAAAATCAAAAGTTGTTTTTCCCACTAGTAAAGTGCTTTCTTTAGGAGATACAAAATTTTAAAAGGCTCCGCCTACTTGATATATTGCATTTTTACCACTACATATTATGCTTTTAAAAATAGTAAAAATAATAATTATAGTGGGGTTGGGTTTTCTGTGCCATAAAGTAGGTTTCAAATTTCTAAAATACCACTATATGAATATTATTAGGTTAGTACAAAATTAAATTTAATTGGGAATTATTTGTGTTTTGTTATTGTTATTATTTCTTATAATAAATATTTCAATTTCTTAACAGATGTATAAAGTAAACTTTTTTTTTTTTTTTTTTAAATTAGTCAAGTATATCAGCATTTGAAATACAAAATTAGTGATTTTACTTCCGAGGTTTAGTTGAGCTAAGTAGTCAATATTAACTCAAAAGGCAATATTTATGAACGCATTATCAACAATATTAATTGTTGTATTACGCCAAATTTTAATGATATGCTTCCGTATTAACGAACCATTTTATCGCTTTTTGGTATAGAAGGGGATTTTTTTTTAAGCTCGAAGAAAGAGATTTTTTTACCTTAACGCCAGATAGGCCTATGAAAAGTATTATGACACCCTTTTTTATCTTTTGACTTACCTTAGCCATCTTAAATAACGGATGAGAGATCTTCAGTTTTTAGTAGGAGATTTCCTAAGAGTTATTAAAGCTGAGAAGAACTCTTGATGCGAATTGGACTTTAGTTATTATAATTTTTTTTATTAAAGTATCTAGAAGAAAAATAAGCTAGGATTAAGAAGAAAAAAAAAGCCGGGCTAAAATTAAGCTGACTATGAGGGATTTTTTTCATAACCTTTCTGAGAGATGGAGGCCTTTGAAATTAAAGTAAGAAACTGGAAGTAGGAGGAGAAGATGGTTGAAGATTCTCTGGGTATGAAGAGAGAGGATTAAACTTAAAATGAGCTATTTTAGCACTCCTCCTTAACTCCTTATATATCCTAATGACAAAAATCTCTTAAATCTCACAACTTATTTCTTCAACTTTAAGCATCATTAAACTTTTTTTTAAATTATTTACCTTGGACGAATAGTTATTTTTAAAAAGATGCACTCAGTTACAGTTTTTATTATAATAACTGCCTCTTCGTGAAGAAAAGCGAAATAATTAACTTTAAAGAGGAATAAAATAAAAAATGAATTTACGAAAAATATAAGAATAATTTTAATAATTTTTCTGGTGAAACATAAAATATTGATTAGTATAAATTATTTATAGTTTATTAGTTTATCCTATAATTTAATGTGATGTTTTGAAACTTCAATTTATAATGAATTAATAATTTATTGTTGAAGTTGTGCCTTCAATATGTATTTTATACAAGAAAATAGGTCGATGAAACTTTATGATAATGTGATTCCTAAACAATTCAGGTTAATTTAAATAAAATTTACTGATTTATTTTCATATAAAAGACATTGCGATGACTGGTAGGGTGTAATTAAATAATGAAAAGAACTTATTTTATTCTGAATAAATGTTTCGGTATAATAGTAGTCATTTTATATTTCTAAACACACAACAATTTAACATTTACTAATTTTTATTTATTAAACAATTACTAGTTTTCCTTATTTACCATAATATCTTAACTTACTGTATATGAGTACAAAGTTATACCACTAAGTAAGTTATAACACTTACGATCAATGGTAAGTTATACTGCCGTGCTAAGCCAAAAAACCGTATCTACTGTTTTTTTTTTTGATAAAAATGTTTTGAGATTATCGACTTTGAAGTTTTCAAAGTTTAAAGGCTTATAACTCCCTTATTATTTGTTCGATTTTTTATTATTTTATATCAATGAATTAAGACTTTTATTCTCTTTAGAGCAACTTTTGTTTTACCTAAGTTAAATAAATACATTTTTGGGCGAATCAAATTTATGAAAACACCTGCAGATAAGGTGTTTTTCTATCTGAATATAACAGGTTTAACGTAACTGTGGTGTAAGTTGACGTAAATTGACTGTGATTTCAGAAGCGAAATTACCGTATCTACCGTCAGATACGGTTATTTTCCTTCTGATTTGTCACTTAAGGCAATTTCACTTAGTAAATTGTCCATTAATACAAAAACCTTAACTAAAAATCTCTGTTTTCTCGTATTTAGGATGAAGATACGGCTTCGGGACCATAAAAAACGGCAAAAACCAACCCTGAAAAAAAAACCCAAACCCTGAATATGTCAAAACCTTATTTTCGACCAAAATGAGAGATACGGTTTTTTGGCTTAGCACGGCAGTATATATCTGCTTCCATAGATTTACTTTTAGTAGAAAACCTAGTGGCCAAGATGCTTACTTTTTAAACGTTTGTGGGACAATATATTTGAAAAAATCGATCCGAGACAACTTAGACAAACTTTCTCATTAACAATTTCATAATTTCTTAGCCCAGTGTTTTCCATTCATTAGTATTTGAGTTTTCTTAGGTACATTTAATTAATATTGATAATTTTATCAAAAATGATTATAAAAATAATTTCTCCTCGATGGGGAATCAAACCCGCCCTCTCTCCGCAGTTAATGAATTTTCTCAGAAACTAGATTATTCCCGGGAAAACGTCTTATATCGTTTGATTTGTATTTAAATGGACTACTATATTATTTTTTTTTTTTTAAAAAAATCAAAATCGTCTGTATACCATTTATGAGAAATATAATTTTTTTCGCCTCGGGGTATGATTTTTCTAAATAGGTATGCCAAACTTTGTCAAAATCGGCCCTGTAGTTTAGGTTCAGGCTTCTGCACAGACAGACGACAGAAAGACATTTAAAAACCATAATTACCTTTATCTACGATTGATACGAAATACAAACACTTTTATCTCTGTTTAATTGCGAAGAAAGTTATTGCGCGAGCGCGTTTCAAAATTATTTTTTTATGTTCGCACTAATGCGGAAATGAAAAAGAATTCTTCACCTTATCGCACGATTAGCGTGTTTGTTTACATTTAAAAAACTATAAATTTCTGTTTGTTTAATTAAAGTGTGTTTTTTCTGTATTTATTATTAAAATTCATCAATCGTAGATGAAGTACGGCTACGCAACTAATGAGATACCTACTGCATTTTGCTTTGCTTGTGTGGTTCTACTACCCTCCATACTACTTCCGCACTAGACACATAATGTACAATTTTTTGGATTCGGGGGACCTCAAAACATGAAAAAAAAAAAAAAAAAAAAAGATCTTGTTTTCAGGTCCAAAAAATATTTTATTTTTTTCTAAATATGTTAAAAGATTCCTTTTTAGGTTTCTGTACCAAGTAAAAAAGAAACCGGTACAGGTACATCTCGGCATTTTAGACAACTAGGCAAATTTTGGAGTTTAAACTTGATATTTCCAAGATGGTGGCCCGGCCAATATGGCGGGTGACTAAACAAAAGTTTTCAGTTACCATGGCATGTTATACATCAATTTAAAGGTCTTGAAGTGTAGAAAAAGAATATGCAACTATTGCACTTAATATTTAAACTTAATCGTACATAAACCGGCGATTATCGCCTCACGTACTTACGTGAAGCGCGCCTTACTTTTTTAAAATAATAATCAAGATATGTCATGGCGAAACACTTTCATTTTATGCTGTTAACATTTGTTTGCTTAGTTTAAGAATTAATACTTTCTAATAAACTGATAATAACTACGTAAAATCGCAAGAATACTACTTCTTGTTTCTATTAGATATACATTTTTTATGAAGCTAGCATTATTTTTTTTTAAAATAATTACATGTTACAATGTATTAACAATCTCATTCTGATAACTTAATTCATAAAAAATATGTTTTTTTTTCGCCGGCACTTTCAATTATGAATTTGCGAGCCCTCTGCGGTTTATTCATTGTTTGTCCAACACTGCCTGTCACTTCTCGTTCCATATTGAACTAAATTAATGCTGAGCATACAATTATGTAAATTTCCAAGTTTAGCCTGGCATACGACCTCTAATCGAAAAGTGAGCCAAAGCAAAACCAACGTTAACAGTTTAACGTTTAATGGATGCGATATAGTTAGATATTGCTCAAAGCTTTAGTTAAATCAAATTATTATCGAGTTTAAAGTTGAAGGAAAATCGACTGATTTCCACTAAACTTGGTCTATTCTCTTAGCCTTCAGGTACCATTTATTCCTATCATATCCTATTTCAGTTTAATAAGAACCTCACTAATACCTTAACGTCATTTTAATTACGAAAACTAGTTACATTTTTAACATTATTAATCTGTTTGAAAATGCGTTTCTTGGTCCACTAATGAATTTAGTTGAATACCATAATACAATTAAAATGGAGGCTGAACTACAAGGTTTCGCTCTTACTATTTGTACCAGTTTATTATTATTGTGTTAAATAAAAGTATAATGTTGCTTCTAGATCCTTAAATATCGGTCCGAGATAACTCAGACACTTTTTCATACACGAGTAAGTAATTACGTTCGTAATTACTTAACCCAGTGTTTTCCATTTATTAGTTTTCAAGTTTTGTATGTACATTTAATTATTATTATTATTTTTTTTTTTTTCCAAAATTTATTATAAACATAACTTCTCCTCGGCTGAGAATCGAACCCGGCCTCTCTCCGTACGCGTTTGAAGCTATTTTTTTAGAAACTAGATTTTTCCGGGAAAACAGCATGTATCGTCATTCTTATTTAAATGGACTACATTTTAATAAAATAGTTTTTTGGGGGGGGGGGGGTAGTGCCCAAATGTAATTAATTTCTCAATTTCACCTCGGGAATGATTTTCTGAACGTGTATGCCAAATTTCGTCAAAATGGGCTCAGTTGTTAAGGCTCCACGTGTCTATACCGACGATACACAGTCATTTTATAAAACCCTATTTTGGACACAGGAGACCTCAAAACGTGTAAATTCATCAAAATATCAAAATCGAATATCGCGCCATCACAATGCTTCCTTCTATATTGAGAAAGTAAAAATGAAACCGATTCCCTTACCACTCTTACTACTGAGATACATTGTATGAATAATTTTAATTTGGCCAATTAGAAATATAACTCCTATTTATTTACGAAATTATGTCTACCATATTCAGAGGGTTGAATATTTCAAGTTTAAACTAAATAGTAGTATATATAATTTAGCAAGAAGTACATAAGTTATAGACTTATATGGTTGGTATCCACCCTGTACTACCATTTAGAACAGGTAAGACAAATTTAAAGAGGAGCCAATGAGAAAGATTTTGGCAACATGCACAGTTTAATCCTACGACTCCACACTATTTTACCATTTAGAAAAAGAACGGACTTAACAGGTTGGGGAGCAAATGAGAAGTCAATATTTTCACACTTAGTCAGCTGTTCCTACTAAACACACAATTTGTTTTCATCTAGATGACTTCCTTACAAGTTGCGGATTCAGGGCCAATGGATTTGTAAAAAAGTGCTTTTTCTATGTCAAAGAATGATATATAGTGTCGTCATATGATTCAACTATATTCAAACAATTTATTATATAATATATATTTATTATACATTACAACTCAAGCAATTAGAGTTCCGTGTTGCTTAGTCAATTTAATATAATCCTTTGTAATAAATCATTGTGATATTATTCAACGAAATCAAATTTTACATGATTTGTAATAAATCCTAATCATATAACAAAATAATTTAATTAAGTTTGATAAAACATAATTAATTTGTACATTAATAGATCTAAGAATTTATTTAAAATTTAAACAATAAAAGGAAAAGAGATGAGCTATTGTTAAATTGAAATATAAATTGGCATATTTACAGTATAATAATTAATTGTAAATGGTATGCACCTCTTAAAATATATGTTAAATTATTTAAATTTCAAATTAAAAAAATGATTGTTCTTTGTCTTCTTTTCTTTTTACTCTGTTGGAATTTAATAATAAAGAGGAATAATGGATAACGATATAAATAATTTTTAACCAGTTTAAAAAATCAGTTAGTTTAGTTAGTTGAATTTTATTCCTATTTTAATAAAATAGGAATGAAATTCAAATAATTAAATAAATATAAAAAAAATAATAATAAAAAAATCAGTTAGTTCAAAACGGTCACCCATCCATGTCCTGACCACGCCTAATGCTACCTGAAAAACCCCCACTGTAAAGCATACCCGATTTTTTATTAATAAGTCCTTAACAAAAATCAGAGATAATCAATTACTAACGTTATAATAATTAGATAAATACTTTAGATCTGACAGTAATATTTAGGAGTATAATAATTCTTATAGTATATCCAGACCCTATAATATAATTCAATTATACTTTCACCTAATAAAATTATATAATACAATAGTCCTTAGCACATTCAATTTGATATATAAATCCTTTGAATCATAATTATTAACTGTATACTTTAAAATATTATTAGACACTTGGTCATAAACGAGGACAAATTATATATGGATTAGATAACTTATTGTCTTATATATTAGTCGAGGCCTAAACTGTGGATATAGCCTGCAGGGATACACAATAACACATTAGAATGATTTTCCGATTTAAGTACCGGTTTGTTCAATTTGTTATGATTTATACTCAAAAATAATGGTTAAAAAAATGCTGGGAATTAAATTAATTATTGTCAAAATAAATTAATCCTTAGTTGAAAGTGTTGCTAGTATCCCAACTTGGTAATCACCTGTAATTTAACCTGTGTCCTTGAAGGGCACAGGTTAAATATATATCTATATTTGGTTTGTATTGTGTCTGAGTGTACTTGTGTTCTGCCTATATACGAACCTAATTTATGTTAATTCATTAGGAAGAAGGGATTTGGTTAGGGATGCTGGGAGGCGGCCTGAGGCTTATACAGCCACTTAATAGTATCTTAACCCCTCGCCCTGGATTAGGTTCTAGGCTCCTGATTATTGGATTTCTACATCAAATTAACTCCTATAAACCATCTCTTGTTCTTTGGCGTAAACATTACATCTACCGGATACCAAGTAGTCTAAGACCTTACCGTCTAAATCCAAACTAGACTGTCTTATATCCCTTTAACTAAAATTATTATCCGTGTCCTAGTATCTTTGATCTTGTTATTTCATCTCCATTAATATACTTGATACCTTGTGATTGCGTTATCATATCTTACATTCACAATTTCAAACCGATATTAATTATATATAATACTATTATTTAATTTAAACATAATCTGTATTTAAAATTAGTTTAATAATACTATGCTTGAGAAGTACATGACTTAATAAGCCCCCTCTTATTCCTTCGTCAAAATTAATCCATTCAATGTAGCTTATGGCAAAAGATAGCAAACGTTGTACGGTTAAAATTTGGTTAGTAAGAGTTGTTTTTGATGGTTATTTAAGACTTATACTTAAGTCTTAGTTATTTATGACTTAAGGCTGATTCACGCGTATTAGTAATTAAGCATTTAATATATTTATTAAGCATTTAATTAAGCGTTTACACGTTTTGCACATAATATTTAGTTAAGCTCTTTAGTTTGCATCGTATTTTGTCCTTTATTTCACAATAAATTTAATGATTTCCTTTTTTTTGTTGCAGGTACGATTACAAATGCTATTGCAATGTTGACAAAAAACCGAAGGTATTTATTTAGAAAAATTATTTATTATTATTTTCAAAAACTTTGAAAATATGCTAGGAAACAAAATAAGACCAATATTTTACCTCATTTTCATTGATAAAATAAAACAAGTTTATTATTGTATTCAAAAAATCAATATTAGACTTTAAATTTCGTTGTATATATATATATACGACCTCTAATCGAAAAGTGAGCCAAAGCAAAACCAACGTTAACAGTTTAACGTTTAATGGATGCGATATAGTTAGATATTGCTCAAAGCTTTAGTTAAATCAAATTATTATCGAGTTTAAAGTTGAAGGAAAATCGACTGATTTCCACTAAACTTGGTCTATTCTCTTAGCCTTCAGGTACCATTTATTCCTATCATATCCTATTTCAGTTTAATAAGAACCTCACTAATACCTTAACGTCATTTTAATTACGAAAACTAGTTACATTTTTAACATTATTAATCTGTTTGAAAATGCGTTTCTTGGTCCACTAATGAATTTAGTTGAATACCATAATACAATTAAAATGGAGGCTGAACTACAAGGTTTCGCTCTTACTATTTGTACCAGTTTATTATTATTGTGTTAAATAAAAGTATAATGTTGCTTCTAGATCCTTAAATATCGGTCCGAGATAACTCAGACACTTTTTCATACACGAGTAAGTAATTACGTTCGTAATTACTTNAAATATAACATTTTATTTCGTAAGGTTTTAATACACATTGGATGCGAGGGTCCTTTTTCAGGGACCAAACACGGTTTTCCGTCCCTACGCTTCGCCGATTCACTTCCAATAAGCAAAGGGTTGTTAGTTTTTAATTTGGTTGTGGCTGGGACTTCGTCTCAGTTAAATATTGATATAGCAATCCATACCCTCACTCTTACTATTGAATTATAAAGAAAAATATTATAAAGCTTTCTTTTTTATATTTTTCGTCTCAGTTAAATATTGATATAGCAATCCATACCCTCACTCTTACTATTGAATTATAAAGAAAAATATTATAAAGCTAACTTTTTTATATTTTTTTTCTTCCTGCAATCAAATAATACGTCAGCAAAGAGCAAGTAGATGCTAATAAGTGACTAAAAATAAGTAAAATATTTTAAAAAACGAAATATCAAAAATTTCTTAAAAATATTGTTTCTTAAAGCTTTGACGCGATTGTGCACCACCTAGGTGTCATTCGATCGGGCCAAAATTTTACGTATGNTTCTCTAAGCCCCCTCTTAGATATCCGCTAAAAATCTATTTATGGTCCGCCTTTTGGATTCAAGATAACGGCTAGTACGTTCCTCAGGGAAATATTTTGGATTTACATAGAAAATTAGTCTTGATGATATTTGCGTAGGTAATTGCACTGACACTAAAAATTTGGAAATTAGCTTCTTTTTGGGATGAAAAAAGCTTGTGAAATGTGAATCGGTTTTCCGACCGGATATTTTGATTGAAAGTGTCGGCCTTTGAAACTAGTTCTTTGAAATGCTAAAATAAAATCATTGCACTTATCATAATTTATGATGACCAGATCCGGACAGAGAGAACTGGGGGGGGGGGGGGGGGGGGGGGGGGGGAATTCAAGTGGAAAAGTTTTTAAGAAAACGGCTTAGCTAGGCAATAAAGTTGTCGACCTTGTGGAAATGCCGAAAATTCCTCTGGGATGGAGGATGGAAATTGGACGATTAACTTTTTATGTGGCAGTTGGCTCTAATTTTCCCAGAAGACGCGACGCTAAACCCACCCGGCCGCTCTAAACTAAACTTGACTCTGCTTTCGGACCGTAAACCAAGTTGACATGATAATCCCTGACATTGAACCATCACTGCTTTAACTTGATTTCACAAACGTTAATATTTAGTTAAAACTTTAAAAAGTAGTGCTTAGTTTAAAGTTTTCTTACCCTTCTGCTCGATGATTTATAAAGCTTAATGCATCGTTCCGAATAGAAAGTAAAGAAAAGCGTTGATAGATATCAAGCTAAAGTCTCTCATTTATCGGGACTTGTGGCTGCCCTTTTCTGGTTGACCTGTTTTCAAAGGTTATTTAACTTTTCTCTACATCTCTTACTTAATAATCCCTTATCAATGTTTATATTTCTCGCTACAGCATACAACAATGTTTTCTCTGATATCTATTGTTCAACAGGAACAAGTGAATTCAAAAGTACAGTAGACATTAATAACAATACTATTATCAAAATTAAGACTTTAATATCTCTACATAATAAAATGCAATTGTTATAAATAGATTGAAATATTTAGTTACTAGGTTGAATGGATGATAAGGTGTAAGGCTTAAATAAAAGTAGACTTAATCCCTATTTACTGGAGAGACCCTTTATTAACGTCATCCTCAGTCTTTAATTTTAAATTAACAGAATCATCACTTTTTTATTAATCTACGATGTAGCGTCATTTATTGGTTTCATGTATTTTTTTATCATAAAAGTTGAAATGAGTGATAATATATGCCTAATGATTCAAATGGTTTGAAAGGGGAAGGATTCTTGGTTCGAATCCATGCGGTGAAGTTCATTTTATCCCTCTTTATTTCTCTTTTATGATATCCTTAACTCGTGGTAATGAGGAGCGTAATGAAGAAAGAAAGGTTTTTTTTCATCATGTTTGTTCATTGCATTTTTCTCCGAATATGTTCTGCTCTTTCAGTATAAGTTCTCGGAATTTTATAAGTATGTCGTAATGTCTATTTTGTGTTGCCAGTATTAATTAATTTCTTTATAGTAAATTTAATTCTACCTTAAGATTCCCGTACGTTTTGTTTTATGACACGGACAGACTAATACACGAATTACTATTAAAGTATTATCTTTAATGAAAGAAACTCAGCTAAAATATTAAATTAATATCCAAGAAATAAATAAATTACTTACCCTCTGAGGCAAGCTACCCTGCATATGTTGCTATAAATTTAATATACTCGTATAGCCGAGTGATGTGAAACGAATATTTCTAAATTTTTATTACCTTCACGTGTTAGCATGTTAACCTAGGTCTTTGGATATTTAAATTTGCATCCATTGAAATTTCTTTATGACCTTAAAGAAATATTATAGGTCAAGCATTTATGTGACAGTCCACATAAGCAGTAGAGTACTTCAGTGAGTCTTGACATTACTCGTATTTCCTGGAAGATATTATTTATGCAGAACCCAGTTAACCTTTCCTTCCTCAGAATATGGCACATTTCTAGCTTCTCTAGTGTTTTTTTGAAGTATACAAAGCCTTTTTCCAACTTGCTTTTATTTTTCTATTGACCATTATGTTTAAAAGGAAGTTAAATATTAATATCATTTTCATAACTCATTTCCCATTTCTACTTGAACTCAATGGAAAGTGTAAATATTTATATTTCAAGCTAATGGCTGGAAACTACTTCAAAATAATATAATATCAGCCCTAGGAAACTCACTTAAATTTCGCTTTAATTACCCTCGATTTTCTGTTTTATTGCTCGCCATTATCTAGAAATACAAATATTATACGAGTTTTTTATTTTATTTTCAATCAGTCTGCTAAGATAATTCCTTGGTTAATTAAATAAATTATTAAAGTTTATATTACATTATGAATTTTTGGCTTTCGCGGGAATGAAATTGGTTTTTGTATTTCTTCTATCATTAGTGGATATATGTATATAGCGTGGAAAACAAAAATTATTTATTTTCAATAAATCTCGATATATTATTGTATTTTTAATTTGAAATAAGAAGTAGTGGAGAGATACCTGACTTACATAATTAAGTTAAATACTATTTCCCCATAGTATTGTGGGGTAGACAGTAGGTGCTTAAGAATCTGTTGTTATAGCTTATTGTTCCTAATCACATCAGATCTTTATTTAATTAGCACTCGCCTTCTAATATTGAAATTCTCATTAATATATTCAATCATGGTTTAAGGGACTTTTGAGAAGTTTGTTAATTCCTTTTTATTAGTAGATTTTTTATTTAATTTTCTTATTAATATAATTTTCGTAATTCACTTTATCTTTTCCTTATTACTTGCCATTCACTTTTAAACAAAGTAAGTAATCCCACTGTGTTCAAAATTGAAGCTGAAAAAGCTTCAATTTTAACTCTTATTCCTGCATTAGTCACTTCCCCCTTTAGCTTATTTAGTATTATTATTCTGAACGACTTTATATTAGAAGTTGTCTCCCCTTCATCTTTTCTGTTATAAAATTTATAAATTTCTCCTTCCCCACGTTTGTTTCAGTCAATTTAAAATTGAAATTTTTCTCATTAATTTTCTTCTGTCGTTTTAAACGTTTTCAGAAAATTATAACAAAACAACTAAGGCCTGAATATTACTTAAACAGTCTCATTATTATTATTATTATTATCTTTTTTTTTTTTTTGTTCCGTGGTTCTTAGTAAACTAATTTATGAATAAATTATTATTCATAACTTCCGATTATTATTTAAATTAGTCTTTTACATCAAATAAGACTTATTACTTATGAATAAATAAGTAATTATCACAACTTTTTGATTCCTTAATGAGCTTGGTGATTCTACAATGAAATTACGTCTTGCCTTTTTATAAAGGCCTTTCTTCATTTTTTTTAATCTGAAATTTTAAGTAACTGAATGCTGAATCCATAATATTCTTAACTCTTCAAGGTTACTATAGATGCCGTTTGGAAAAGAAACAATTGATGATAAAAATGAATAATTGTTGAAATAGAAAAAAAAAGTAATGCATTTTTTTATATTCATATTTTTTGAGTTAAGGCAAGAAATAATAATTTTTGCATGAAATTGCATATGTATCATAGAATAATGAAACAGTTTTAGATAATTTTTCTAAACATGGGTAACGTAGAAATAAAGTCGAACTAAGTAGATGTGTATACAGATCTGTTAACTGATAAACCCAAATAGAACATGTTTAATACAAATCGATTTTGACCACAATAAAGGTCTCCATTGTATTAAATTTTAAATTTATAGTTAAGTAAACCGGTTTTATCTTCAAAAGTTGTTCAGTAGTTGTCGCAAAGTATTGTAAAACTAAAAATGCATATGCATAATTAATCAGAAATTTATATCTATAAGAAAAGCAAAACTAAGTTTAATTAAAGAAATAATTATTTATTAACTATTGTAATACACCCTTGTGGTTTAATACATGAGAGGTCAGAAGGCTGATAAGGTGTCTATATTTAATAAGAAAACCCCTATTCCAATGATAGACACATTTTGACCCTTTAAAGGTCATCTTTAGTACAATTTATTCTAAAAATAAAAGCAAAGATACATCAAAATTATTTAAAATATCAATAATCTAACTTATTTATTAGTTTAAAGCAGATTAAAGGGTCAAAACGTCTATTAATGGAATAGCGGGTTTCTTATTAAATATACACCTTATCAGCCATATATCTCTTGTATAAAACTAATTTCGTGAATTATTGCAGCATTCTGATATCGGACTTCCGATTGTGACTGTTTTCATAAGGGAGTATATAATGTTTGATGGAAGTTACTGCCGTCTGTTGCAGTTTTTATAAGTTCCCTTTGAATCTTTTTCAGGCTGAGAACTGAAAATGTCCTATTCAAATTATTGGTTTGAAGAATAACTTAACATACTTTCGTATTATTTTTACAAATATCTGGTACTTGCTTGGTAGCAATGAAAGATTTTAATTAGACTTTTTCAGTGATTGTTTCTTTCTGAAGACCGCATCATTGCTGTCTGTTGATGTTTAAAACATAAGTTACCATTCGTATTGGCCACTTGTAATCGAAATATTGCTGTAAAAAAGGAGAAGTAACATTAATGAATATTTACCGTATTTCCCATATGCTTGCTTTCGGAAGAAATATTTTGATAGGACAAGGCGCTGTGAGACGGTAGGACGGGGGGACAATATGAGTATATCTCGAATTTCCTCGGTAAGAATAATATTTTTCCTCCGCCTGCAACAAACAAGAGCGTAACGAGTTTCTCTTGTTCCCGCGACAGACGAGCATTCCTTCCCATATAGAAACAACCTTAGCAAAATATCCAGTGGAAAAAACATAGAAAACTAAGGAGGAAAAACGAATGGGAGAAGATGTATGAGGAGCTAAAAGTAAAAATATATCCTCAAGAAGAATTCTGTCCAAACGAGATGATTCAAACCAATATGCATCTTTTTTTCTTCTTCTTTACGAAGTCAAATATTCTTCACTCAACAACTTTTTTCTTAAAGTTACAAAATTTTCTTCCACGGAGTTTACATTTTAGAGCAAACCCACTTCATGGATTGCTCGTTTCCTTCGACATAAACAACTAGTTTGCATTCAACCTTTACCACATAACCCAAAAACCAACACCATAACTTGTACTTTTAGTAAAAAGTGGCTTCAATGTTTATTTTAATATTACTTCCCATTTGCCATTTTTTTTTCTTCCATATACGAAACATATATATATTTAAAGAAAATAATATGTTAATCACTTCAGTATTGAAATGCACGAGTAGTATATCCTTATAATTAATTACTTTAGAACTTTTACGAANAGAACGTATATATATTTATATATATATTTTGTTTAGGTTTCGTATATACAGTACATTTGATTTTTGTTAACATAAGGAATGGTTTATTATCCTTATTGAAGTTTAAGGGTTCTCTTCTAACTTCATAGCTTCCCCTTACCAAATGTCATCCCTTAATAATCTATATTCTATATTACCTTAATATTTTTAAGTTCTTACTTCTTAGAATCGGTAGCTTTAAGCTGGGTTCGATTACCCTAATTATTGTGCTAGTGTACGTTTATTTCCTTAAGACTAACCAGAAACTGACTATCTTGATATTACGTTTTTTTGCATCTCCTCTTTACCCCATCTTTCCTTAGGAGTCGAAATCTAAAACCATTTTTGCATAGTACATAATATTTCTATGTACTTCAAACTAAATACCCACTATCATGTAAATATACCAAATTTCATGTCTAATAACTTTTAACTATTTGGTACCTTCTACCTATTGTAGAGTTAGTAATGAAAGAGCGAGAAATATATATGTAGATACCGCTATACGTGTAATGGCTGGTATTTAAGATGAAGTTAAATTATTTGATTAAAAAATAAACAATTGTTTTAATAAAAATTAATCCTCCTAGAGTAGGAATAAACATGTATACACAATTATAAATTACCCTAACCCAATTGTTTTGTTTTACATTGTAGTTGACTATTCAGTGTATACATGGGCGCCCATAGACCAAACTTTAGGGGGGGGGCAGGGGCAAAGTAACTTTTTTTTTGGTCTTTTTTCCCTTGTAAACACATGCAAATTATTGCAAGGGCCCCTCGCCAAAGAAAATTGATGAGCAAAAAAAAAAAAAAACAGATAGGGATAGGACTGATCTTACTTGGACTTATATTTAGTATTCATGCGCAAGTCGCCAGTCCCGCATCCCTTCCACGAACGAAAGCTCTAATTTATAATAAATTTATATGCGTTTTTATAAATTGGACATGAAAAAGTCCTACAAAAGTGTTATGGGAACACTTAAAAGAAATGGCCCATATAGGGGGGGCAAGCGCCCCTGCTTGCCCCCTCCCCCCATATGGGCGCCTATGAGTGTATATAACAAATATTATGTAATATAACTTGCTTACAAGAATTAATATATTAAGCTTTTGGTGACTCATTTAAAGAAGAAATAAACCATTTTAAAGATATTCTCATTTAAGTACTGAATACCACAGAAGGATACAGCCCGTGATTCTATTATAAATATCCTGAATATTTATTCTTGATTCCAACGATATTATGTGTAGTCTCTTATGTGTGAATCAAAGATATTATATTAAAATCTACGTTATAATTTTGGAAATCTCAAATAAGCCTTTGATAACTTTAGAAAAGTGTAACCATAAATAAATTTTCCTTGTGTAAAAGGTAGAACTACATATTTCCCTTTTATTAATTAGTCAAAACATTGTGCAGTTAGTATACTTGTATATTAATACTGGGGTTTAACTTTAATTCAAAAGAAACTTTTCCCTACAGTTGAGAGGGAACATAGAAACGAGAGACGAAGTCTGGTTATTATTTAGTTTAACAATCTGTTTGGCTTAGATTCATAGGGACATAGAGTCGTGATTTATTAGAATTTTGTGAGTACTACGTTTTGTTATTGTTGTCGGGTTTTACAATGGTCTAAAATGAATGAGGACATGTGGATGAATTGTATAGAGAAGGGAGACAAATGCATATGTCTTTTCATTCTTATCTAATACGTCGGTCGGTCGGCAAGGTTTTATAAAAGCGAACATAGTTAGAAAGTTATGCTCTTGTTAATGTTGGCTGTTCAATTTGTCTTTTATTCGACAACAACAGTCCTTTTACATTACAGGTAAAAGTTATATAAATCGTAATTAATTAAAAAATACTACTTTCTTGTTTTTTATTTATTATATAGTTTATTATGTCCACTAAGCATCATATGATTTGCATTATATTGTCCTTAATTTAATGCAATACTATTGTGTGCGCCACTTCGGGTGGCACAAGGGGAATGAAACAAATATAGGAAATAATAAATAAGATGTAAATGAGAACGCAGTCACCGGTGACGGATTCAGCGTGCTTGCAGTGGAGGGGTCCCTCGACGTTTCTCTCTTCAAGCCGGGTTTTCCACAAAGATACGGTACGATATATAAATAATAGTAGTGTTAATAAGATAAATGGTAAATTATAATATGACTTTAAGAAACTGAAAACACTTGACTTCTGGTCAACGAAGATGGCGGAGACGCCTCGAGAGGTTAGAAAAAATCACGCAGTCTACCATTCGATATCAGATCAGGAGGGTAACTAAAAGCAACACTTGACTCACTCAGCAACTAGCGTAAGTCACGCTCACAGATAACAGGTGACCAATGAAAACTACGGACATAGGTCATAGAAAACAAAATCCACAATAGCGGAAAATAAACAATAGATCTAGCGCTAACAACTATTGTATTTCATATTTCAAGCTGTAGTGACTGGGTTAATTTATTTTGGAGTTTTAATCTTTGTATCTAACATTTAGTAATAGAGCAGCGTTAGTAGAAAGTGAATTCCCCCCCCCCCCCCCCCTCTTAGTCAATGTTACCATGATATTTCAATATGACAGCTGTGGTCACAACAGCTGAACCTTTATAATGAACATGTTAATTTTGTTGATATGACAAAAGAATAACTAGGATTATTTTTTGTGGTAATGTGGTGGTTATATTGTTGGTAATATTTTTTGAACTGATGCTTAAAAATGAATAATATAAATTGTCTCTAAACTTATTTATTTTAAATTAAAAAGCAGCTTTCAGCCTTCATAAGGCCTTTATCAGTGCCGGAATGTGAAGAAGTAGACTTACATTATAATATAATAATGAATAGTTGATGAGTGAGTTCAGTGTACTCCATGTCGGAGATCAAGGTAAGACTCAAAGTTCTAAGTCTTACCTTGATCTCCGACATGAAGTAGACTAGACTCAATCATCAATTTTTCATTTATATAATGTAACTACTACTTTGACATTCCGGAACTGATGATGGCCTTACAAAGGCTGAAAGCTGCTTTTTAATTTAAAATAAAAAACATATTACCAGTTTGCGTGGAGGGACAATTTATATTACCCATTAAGATGACCCCCATAGATGCTCCCATATCTACAATGATGCTTAGGTTGTTCTTCGTTGCTATAAATAAATATTGCTACCTCCATTTGCAAAATGCAGATGACTTAAATAACTCTCATTTTCTAAAAGATGTAATAAGGTGGTGAGAAAAGTTATTTTTATCACTTTGTTTCTTGCCTCCGTAATATCTTTCTAAATCAAATATTCTCTATTTAAAGAGCAAGCTTTCATTCACTATTATTGTTATTTATTTACATTTGTATTCTGAAAAAGTCGTCTTTCCAGCCAAAATTAAGTTGAAATATCTCTAAAATTATTTTAATAGACCTTTTGACTTAAACAAAGCCTTGGATCTGTTTGGTTAACTGTTTTATCATGATGTAGTTAAGAGTCATTCGTGACTAAATTTAGACACTTTCTATTACTCGGAGCTTTAGAGCTAGTTTGTGATTATTACTTTGATTCTTCGCAAATATTCGCATTTCTTTTCGAAATTCCCAATATTTGAACAGAATGTTGGGCATTCTGATAAGGGAGTAACAGGATACTTTAACACTGCTGTCTTTTGTATTCAAGATAGAGGGGTGAGATTTTCCTCCTTTTTTTTGCAAAAGAATTTAATATATGAAAAGGAATTTGTCGCCTTGTGATTTTTTTCTAGGGTTGTAACAAATAAAAAGATATGAGATGTGTCACGCGACATAATACCAAAAATCTAAGATCCTTTTGGTAAAATTCTACTTCATTCTGCTTTCAACGAATGCTTTCCAGAAAGCGCAAACAGACGGCACAATAATACTACCTTTATTTTTATCTTTAGAAACTATGACATCAAAACATGTTCACTTGTAAATAACCTTTTATTAAACTTGTTTTCAGTATTTTTAACATAACTAAACGATTTTTGTTGTGTTATTTAAGAAGCTCCTATTTGAAATCTTTCTTACCACTCATATCTGCCCAAGTGCCACACCTTATCGTTTTTGGGCGTACATTATTATCCTTTTAGTGTAGGTTACGTTGTAAGAAACAAGGACTACCTTATTCATTCCAGCAAAGTTTCAATGAACCTCAATAATTCGATTCGACCAAATAATTATTATGGTTAATTATTTTTATAGATCAATTAACTCCTTTGTGCTCGACATAAAATTTGCTCTTTCTATACTAGTTCAAGTTGTGTTTTAGCGAAGACGTAGGAACTTAGGAAAGTTTATGGATGATTTCACTTAAGAATTTCTCAATTCTTATAGGGTATTTGTATCGATATAATATTACTGAAAGGTGCGGTCTTCTGATTATTATAATTTCCGTTTCGACTACAGTGAGTTTAAACTTATGATTTTTTTATTTACTCTTAAGGAAGATTTGCAGTCAAGGTTGGTGTACCTGTCTTCCAATGCTAGAGTGAGGTAATTAGCAGTCCAGTGAGATGTAAAGATCCTTGAGCGGTCAGATCCAATTTCTAACAGTCCTTTATAAATTGGCTCACGGGGTGTAGTCGTTCCTAATTACTGTCATCTCGAACATGGAAATTACCACTTGAGAGCGTTTAGTGGATACGTAAACCCGTCGGCGGTGTGTGTAATAGAGAATTAATAACGACTAACTGCCTATTTGAAACCTACCCATCTGTACGGTTCGAAAAGCCTGGGTTCCACGTCCGGAATCCGATAACCATTTCGGAATATTAAAACCTACCCCTTTTAAGAGGATCATTAAGTGACTGTCTACTGCCGACCTACGGAACTCGACTGACGGACCGACAGCATTTGCAAACAATGTACTCTTGACAAGCCCTAAGATGTTCCTGACAGCGGTTCTATTAAATCTTCGTTCGTGTTCTGAATGAAGAACACTTAAAAACGATTCGCTAAAGCTGGAGCTATTCATAATTATTACTCATACTACGACATCACTACTCGCTATTTAAGAGAAGATTGACTTTCCATTTACGAATTTGTATGAACATTATTATTGTGCTTCGATTATTAAAATAAACAATTAATTACTTAAGGAGGTGGGCCTAGTACAAGTATATGAGTATGATATGAATCTTAAAATATTTAATACCCTTCATCTTAAATTCTAATTATTGTTTCCATTTATTTTTTAAACATATTGTGAAACTCTTAAACTCTTATACTTTTGAAGTCATTCAGATTTGCTGTGGTTAATGACCTACAATTAATATTAATTAAAATATGTGGAATATCCATCTTTAAATAATAATTATGTTTATTTTTTGCTTTTCTATAATGTTGTTTCTATAAAATAATTTATAGATTCCTGCGGACTATAGTTACATATAAGAGGAAAGGAAAAATGTTTTCTTTATAGCATATGCTTCTTTATAATTAACATATTGTGTATTATTAATCATTTAAATATTATTAAATGTACTTTATACTTTTTTAAACCTTTAATGGAATGAATTTGAGGGAAGTACACACTTACGAGTAATATTTAAAAACAATATGGTACTTTTACTTTTGTCCTGCGTTGGATTCTGTAGGAATGTTTTATTACATTGTTGGATCTATCCTATACGAAACGTATTTGTTTTAAACGATATAATATGTTTCTGAAAATTTTAATTAGACCTTTGGTAGGACCTAATATTCAGAAATAATTCAAATTGGGCTATGCAAACATTTAATTTATATTAGTTCTACGCTATCTTAAAGTTAAATAATTGACCGATTTGAAAACAAAAAAAAAACAAAACAAAACATAAGTTTATTTTTTAAAATTAACTAAATAATACGATTGGGCAAAGTCGGTAAAATATCAATTATGCTAAGTAATGATAATTATGCACAATTAATAGACCACACACGTGTTTCAATCTAAAATAATCTGTAATTATCTAACTAAAATTTACATACAAATTCAATCCGATGTTCTTTTTCGTATTTTGAATATACGCAGTAACAAATGTCATAGACTGCTATAATTTTCAATGGAAATAGTCAAAAAAGCGTAATTTCTGAGTATATTGTAGTAAGACCGTTATTAAAACCCACACCAGTTTATCATTATGTTTGATTACCACAAAATATTTATAATACAAAGTAAGAAATAGACATCCCCAAGAAAAGCCTAACCATGAAAATAGAGCTGAATTCCAGATCCCTCCTAAAAAGGTCAGCCTATCAAAGTACATCTACATTGTGGCCAAGTCAGCTCTTTCTTCAGTACTCATCACCTGACTTCACTCCTACTTTCATGAGCAAGACGGATTTACCGTTTTTATTGCTTAACACTGGGTCAGTTTCTGAGTGAGTCATCAAACAGACTTAGCCACAATTTAGGTATCACTACTTTCACTGTCATGTGTGGGTATGGAACTTTTTTTCTTTTCTCTCTCCTTCCAATTACCCACGTAACTCCCATGTGATTACACGAGATATTGATGTGTTATGCTTCATCTGTAGAAGGTAACGTTGAACCCGAATGTTTTACCCGTTATAGTGATTATTTTCATTAGTTAATTAAGGGGTCATTTTCACATTGGTTTACTCACGATGCCAGTCATCAGCTACTGGCTTTGCTAGTAGTAGTAGTAGTAGTCGTCTAGTACTTCCTACTAGAACGGGTAGAACGAACCACTTGTTCGAACCTTGCAATTAGGCCATCACTTAGGCCCTTTTTACGCCCCGTGGTAGAGAGTTCCAGCCACTTCACACATCATACATTTGTACATTTTACCACCGAAGTGAGTATGATGTGATCAATGTGAGCCATATAAATAAATCTTGCGTCACGGCGAGGAATCGAACCCCATCTCGTTCCACTCATGATTCAGTGATGGCCGAGCAGACGTGTTTTAACCCACACGGTCACGCTGGATCTCTAATTCAGGCTTTGCTGACTAGGATTATACAATATAATATACGTGATCTCCTCCGAAATGTCTTAATATATTCCTTAGTTGTTCCCCTTATTTAATTTTCTAAAAACCTATTTATAATTTGTTGCTTTTCCTCACTGTTTTCTTTTTAATATTGTAAGCATGAACTGTCATTTATTTCTGGTATTCTGTTTGTACTATACTTAGTTGCATGTACTTATTTAAATCGCATGTTTTCCTATCTTCTCCTTATAATTCATAGCTCATGGAACGGAGTGAAAATACGTAAATGAGGGGTTTTTTTTATAATCAACAGCTTTTCAACGATACATCCAAATCTTGTACGATAGTGTGTACGGAATGAATAAAAAGTGGAAACGAAATTCATAGCTTATTGCGATTCATGTCTCATTCTTAGAATTACTAATATAAACAAAACAGTTCATTGAATCGTGCTTAATTTAATCTATGCATTTTTATTCAAATTGGAGTTTTAATTAAAAGTTTTTATTAAGTTATTAATACTGATAGAGCTCATTATAAAGACTGACTTGAATTCTAAATTTTTAAACGAATAATTATGAACTTTTTTCAACCCCCTGATGTCAATACCTGTGTTTTAAGGTAAAACAAACATCACGGCTCCACAAAAAAACAAGTGAAATGCTTATATTAATTAAATTACAAACTTGCTAATTATAATTGAGTAAGATTAGACCTACAAATGAAGGTTGTTGGGCAAACAACAGTATACTCTTCATTATTAAATAATCCGGTTGGATACGCTGTGTGTGAATTAGTGGTCCAAACATGGTTTCTAACTAATTGATCCGGGCAGGTTTTCGAATCCACCGCTGGAGAATTCGCTTTGTATCTGAAGCCCTGTGGATTTGGGTTGTTTTGGCTGGACGAGTGCTAACTCGAGTGGGTTTAATTAGACTGCTTACGTGCCTATTTGTCCGTTTATTCCATCTGTAATGCCTCAAAGTGCCGTAGAATTTTCATTTAACTACTTTCAGCTTGAAGCTGATATGGGCCCTTTGAAAATGACTTATTAAATTTGATAATGCTTGTTGTCACGTGTGTATCCGTTAATTTATTGAAAGAATGTTTGCCAGCTTACTTTTAAACTATTGATTAAAACAAGTATGTTAAAAAATTAGATTTGCATATAAATTATACATATATAATAAGATCAATCTCAATTGATATTTATGTAGTCATTAATAAAAACAATAACAATAATTTTAAAATAATTATTTCAATTTATTTTTATTTTAGTATTAATTTTACAACAAAAACATTTTGTACGTCAGAAACTGGTCTAAAACCAATCTGTATTTTTTATGTAAATAAGCTAGAAGGCAAGTTACTAATACATTTTACTTCTTGGTTTTAATGTATTGACTTCCTTCTCATGTTCTCATTCAATAAAAATCATGTTTTAATGAAATCTTTAGTAAACCATTATTCAAATAATTCCTATTCGGCATTTGTAAATTTAAAAAAATAAATATCAGTGAATTGTCCTGTTATTTTTTACGTTTCTTTAAATGTTAAATTTTTAAGCTTAAATTGATAAAAATAACTTATATATGTAGAATTTGAAGTGTGTAAACGATTTTTGCTTTTAGAACATTATGCAAATCTAGTAGATATACAAAACAAAACATTTATTTTACAATCGTTATAAGGAATATTATCATCAAATCATATACTGTATCAATATCACTACATTATGAAACCACCTGAGTGTCATGCATGCTTTTCATGTGCTTTGAAATTAGAGAACTCATGTACTAATGCCTGCGATGAAGGCAGTTGCTCCTGTATACAGAAGCTTTATGTTATTTTGCAATGCAGATTGCCAGCTGAGAAGGGTTGTGGTACCGATGGGACATGCATCGTGAAACGCTTATGCACGCAATATTCTCCCTTTAGACCCCTTCCCATGTGCATTTCTAATCGGTCGATAATCCCCCTTGAATTTCGAACATTTCAGATCAATCAAAATTATCATCATTCATTTTTCGTTTCTTTAAATAAATTTATTTTGCAATGAATGGAATCTAATTATTATTTGTATAATTTCTTCTTCGTTATAATATCTGTTCAATAGGAGTAAATAAAACAATTGTTGAGAGGAAATTTCCTTCTAGATGTCTCCGTGAATACTTTGCATCAACTTGAATCAACAATGTTACCAACATAATGTCTATTTCATATAAAATTCATGTCAACTATGATTTAAATTGTAGCAGTAAAAGTCACATAAACATTAAAAACATCGGAGGAGGACATCTTTTCAGGTGGAACATTTCCTCTTTAAATAATTTCAAAATGATGGCAGTTATGAAGTTGAAATTTGAGGATTTAGGATTACTTGTTTTTAGGATCATCTTAGGTGTGTAAAATTAACAATTAGTTAATAAAATTAACAATTAGTTAATAAAATTAACAATTAGTTAATAAAATTGACAATTAGTTAATAAATAGAGGAGGACCGACAAACTGTCCCGGCGCCAATAGCCGATTTTAATATTGGCTGACGCGCCATTGGGGGAAGGGAGAGGTTTAGTCGGTAGGGCTGTATTGCAACCACCAGCGAGTCCGACACTCCACATACTGTGTAATTTCGTATGTGGGTAAGGGTGTAAAATGCCTTCCTGCTCCCTGCCTTAAAAAAAAAAAATTAGCAATTAGTTAATAAAATTAACAATTAGTTAATAAAAAAAGGCTATATTTCACCCCTTACGGGCATCATCAGACCTAAAATAAAATAAAAGAAGGATTTTATTTATCTTATAGAAAGGTGACATTGTTGCGAATTTCAGCTCGATTGGCAATATAGTTGCGATATTATTCAGCAATCAAATATGTGAATATTTGCAGATTTTAAAAGGAAAATTTAGTGGAAATGTTTCTCTTATAAAGAAGGCGCATAATTAGTGCAAATTTCAAGATTCAAAGATAGGGGTCTACCTATAATCTACCTAGGGATCTACTTATAAGTAAACATATAATTACGCTAATGTGGATATAATAATTAATATACCATTTTTAAAAACTAGTACTATTTTAAACATTAGCCAATCTTTTTTGTGTTTTTTTTATTCCTCACAATAATAATAAACAACGTTCTGCCGCACAAAGAACTTGCGTCACATGATTGTTAACGTGATTGTTATAGCGCTAGTATTCAATGGATACAATTGCTTTCTATTGGCTACAATTGGTTTTAAGGAAAAGTGATTTAAATAAGGCGTTTATTTCGATATTGAAATAGAAGATCTTGAAATTTCCACTTGAAAGTCCACTATTTAATTTATTCACTGATACATTTTTATACACTGTCATGTATATTTATTTTTAGTATATTCCCTTTTTTTATGATTTTTAAAAGTGAATATGTGTTAGTGCATTAACTGAATCATTATCTGTTTTATTCAGTATACAATATTCTTTTACTTTATTCGTTGTTACATTTAGTAAATTCATCATTAGTGCATTCACTTTTATACTTAGTTCCCTGTCACTTTCACTATTATATTGATTGTTAGTGTGTTAAATCTTATATTAGGTGTATTATTTACTGTTAAATCGGTAAATTTTATGGTATCACAGTTGCATCATCTAATTTAATTCAATGTCCAATGATCTTTGATTAATTAATTTTTTTTTTTTTGTCTAAAAATGATGCTCACTTATTCCTTGAACTTTTACTTTTATCTTTGTAATTAGAATTAATTTTTAAAAAAATCAATATTTTTCCCCCTTTTCATAAGGTAGACATGGTCAGAATTGTAAGGAAGATTTTTAATTTTTACTTGTTCTGTTCCACTATAGACGCAATCCTTTTAAACGATTATTTAATGATGTTCTGAAAAAGTAGAAGTAGAAGAAAATAGACACTAAGAAAAGAAATGGTTTAATACGGGTGGTAATCAGAAAACCAGGGTTATCATTATACCAAAGCTTAAAGTGATTTCAAAAAAATAATCACTGCCCGTCTCCTCTTCCTCGTCTCTTTCTAATTGTATTTCTGTTCCGTTTCATTTAGTTCCTCCTTCAAGTGAAATGTGAAAGTTTAAAAGAAGAATTTCTAATTAATTTTTTTTAAATAACTTTTTTTCCATTTAAGTACTTTTTAAATTGTTTAAAAGAAGTGTGCCGTGCTTAATTGTTTTTTTGTTTTTTTTTGGTTTCGTGTTAATGATAGTATTTGTTTTAATATTATTCTGTCTTTAATTAAAAAGGGGTATGGATTTTTGTTGTATAATAAGTTTTTATGTATGCTCCTTTTGTCTTTATTAATATATATACATATATACATATATACACATATATATATANTGTGTGTCTTTGTGTGTGTCTGTGTGTGTGTCTGTGTGTGTCTGTGTGTGTCTGTGTGTTGTGTGTGTGTGTGTGTATGTATAATAAACATGTAGGTGGAAAGGATTCTCTCCACTTTTCGCAAACCCGGCATGATCATTAAACACCTGTCATTGTTCGTTGTTAATTATAATTTAAATGAGTCGTTGACAAGAGTGAAACAAGTTTTAATAATTCTTTTAATATTTGAGTTGCCATTAATTTTATCGGTTTAATTTAT
Source organism: Gerris buenoi (assembly GCA_001010745.2). NCBI lineage: Eukaryota > Metazoa > Arthropoda > Insecta > Hemiptera > Gerridae > Gerris > Gerris buenoi. The sequence goes on along the minus strand of KZ651326.1, from coordinate 540,612 downwards.
TTTAAATTCTGAAAACCAACTATTATTTTAAAATTAAATTCTTGAGGATTAATTAATAATAATTAAATTTTTAAAAAATAATCTTAGCTTAATAATCACTATAATCACATTATTAAATATTCAGGCTTTACTTATTCCGGTAAAAGTATTAAATATTATCTACCTAGGCAGAGTGGCTTATTTTAACACGAAAAATGATCAAGCTTCGATTCCTAGTTAGTTGAGACATATTATATTCGTAAAAAAAAATCTTTATATTTCGGCAAAGTGGTCTCTCTGTCCATTTATAACTGTTATATAGTTTAATTTAATGTTTTCTTGATTAGTTTATTTTTAGTGTTACTCAACCTGTATGTTTTGTTTATAGATTTGTTTCTCAACTGTTAAGTGTCACTGATGTAAATATAATCAATAATGGATTTTACCGTTTCTTAATGCTTATTATTTTTACTTATTAATTCTTTACTTATTATTATAACTGAAGCTATAATAATAACGAGAGAGTAAGTAAGTATTATTAACATTGAGCGTTAATTATAATACATTTAGCATGGTTGAAATATCCCCACATTAGTGCACGGTGCACGTATGCTATGCAATAAGCTTTATTTGAAGGAATTCACCCGGGTTTTTCTCACCCTCATATTTATTTCTGCTTCTTCTTAAGATTTGAAATTAGAAATTTGTAACACAAACGACGAGGTCCGTTGTCCGTTTCTTTGTCTCTTATGTCAACGTCGGGTTTTTCCTTTTCCTTTTACCGGCATTGATGTTGTCCGAGAAGCCGATAATTAGTTTTGAAAAATTAACATTAATTAATTTTGTGGAGAGGCTTTTCGTTTTTTAATTATTCTATTGAAATCAACGCTTATTCTTTTGTAAAATTTACATTATTGCCAAGTCTTCTCTTTATTTGGTCAACTTCATCCTAATTTCATTATTATTAGTTAACAAATGGCCAGTTTATGAATAAAGCATAAAACATCAATATTAGATTATGAAGTCACATAGTAGCTTCGTGTGTAATGAGAAGGAGAGAATTCAAAAGAAAACCAAAAAGTTCCAGACCCCTTCCCAAAATATGAGCCTATCTAGGTGTTTTGTGCCTCATTTAGAAAGTGGCCAAGTGTTAAGAAATAAAAATAAAAGAGCTGTCTTGCTTATGTAAGTAGGAGTGAAGTGAAGTTATGTACTAAAGAAAGATCGGACGAGGCCAGAATGTACATATTACTACTTTGTTAGTCTGATTTTTTTGGAAGGGGGTCTGGACTTTAGCTCTTTTAACGTAACAGTGAAACGTTTTTGTCGGGGATATAATATAATAGAGAATAAGTGTCCAAAATAATTGTTTGCGAAAATCTTATAGCTGGATTACAATATTTTATATTTTACTTCCATTTACCTCCAAGTCCTGCTTGTTTTGGTTATATTTCGTGTTTAGAGACTGACAAGAAAAGGGTAACAGCCTTTTTGGCTCATCTATGATTCTGAAAAAGGGTGCTGACCGGGATCGAGGACTTCGCCTCTAGTAACGCCTAGTATTTAATCTCTTAAGAACAGAATTAGATAAACGGATAAATGATTAGAAGAGTTAACGTTAGTTGTTAAAATTGTCGGCTCGTATAGAACTAGTTGTCATTAATTCTTGTCCCTCCTTACCCACGCAGTATGTTTGATTCTCGAGTATACGTTCTTCACACTCGGTTCCACAGACGTTTTATCATTTAAGCAAATTTATTGTGGTGTTAAAGTTTTATTAAGATCAATCCCCTCTTTATCACTTTGGCACTTTATTTTCACTCGATAGTGTGTTTAATTGCAACGAAAGGTTGTTAAACCAATTTGCGGAGCCTTAATTTGAAATTTTCTTAGTAGGAAGCAATAAAATAAACTTTGTTTAATAAATTCTTACAATTAGTGGAGCTCATAGCTCCTTTCCGTCCTATATCTAGATGAAGGATCACATGATTATATAATATAAACTATTATGATTTTAATTTCAAAATAAATATTATGAGTGTTACCTTCAATTTAATGTTATCTTGGCTTCGGCAATCTCAGAAGTAAAAATAAGGGTCTTTCGGATCTGAAATGATTAAAATACTATTGTATTAGCTGTTTGTCTCTCTATACACTATTCACACCACTCACAATATAATATATCTGTGTAGCCTCTTTTTGGCCGTTATCTTATAGTTCCTTTAAGATAGCCTGAGCCTGGCTTAGATAAATATGTTTGCTTAGGTTAGTACAAATGTTGGCACTTCTTTAGACTAACTCCCATTATAAAAAATAGAGGGGAGTAACAATCTAAAGAAGGAGGACGGAATGTTCTTCTATAGACTGTTACTGCCCTTATAAAATACAAACGTGTGATATTCCTTTGTTCCAAATTACATTGGACTAAACATTCCTTTATCTTAATAGACTAGCCGTTACGCCCGTAGTAACGGGCAGAATAAATATGGTTAAAAAAGAGCTAGTTATAATTAAAATATTTAAAAATATATTGACTGTTTAAATAGAAAGTTTTATGCCCTACGAATCATTTCAGAGGTATAGCTCATCGGTAGTGTCCACGACTCGTGTGCTAGAGGTCACTGGTTCAATCCTAGCTTATGGCGCATCAATTTTTAACGTTATAAATCATTTGGAGGTGCGTCGCCGTCACCCGTTGTTGGGACACTACTCGATTATATAAAAGATATTTAGTCAGTCATTTATATTCTAAAACATCATAGGGGAGTAACGATCTAAAGAAGTACTCAAATTTTAGTTGAAAAACGTTCTTAAACTTAAATTAAATTCATTAATTATTTGCCTTTCTTCTTTCTGACAATTTAGTGCACTTTATCTCCATGTTGTAAATTTATTTTTAAAAAACTATGTTAAACTTAAACATCTTCTGTATATGTATATTGAGGATGGATCCTGACGTGGGTAAGAAATTTTAAACATCTTCTTTAAATTTTTGTAAGTAATTTTTTCTTGTTAGATTTTTTAGGGGCAAATTAATTTTGATTACTCTTACTTACACCTAAAAAAAATTCACCAAGAACAAATTACTTGTTCAAATTGTAGGGCTTACTATCGATGATTTCTGGATTTGATGATTCAAAAGTCCGAATTAGGGTGTGCTTTATCACAAGTAAAAGAACATTGAACTCAGCTCTACAACTCTTATTTCTTTAAATAAACTCAGGCTATAATATGTGTCCTTGAAGAAGCTTTAAAGTCAGCCAGTATTCTCCTGGTACAAGTATTAACGTTGTAGCTTGTAGTATATCCCTTTATTAAGATCAAGTTCAACAGGACTGAAACTAACTTTTTTTCCGTGGTAAACAGACTTTTTAAGCCGTTTGTAGTTAAGTTTAAATAATTTATCGGTAGTTACCGTTTTAATGCAATTTGTAAATATTTAATTCTTAGTTCGTGACAAGGAACCGTTTCTGTCTTGGTGATAACAGCCAATGATCCACCTGAAAAAAATATACCTTTCCCCTTCCGTGTTTTTTAGTTCCGTTTAATGAATTGTTAAATTGATTAATAGGCCTATTTTTTAACCTCATGTTTAATCGTAATTAACTAATGGGTATAATTTAAATATTTCATCCGGACGTTGTACAATTACCTCTTTCTAATTTGCTCTTTGAGTTGGTAAATTGCTTGATCTAAATAGCTCCCCGGTGTTGTTTTACCGAGGCATATTGTTTCACTTGGCAGGTTAGAATGTCATTCATTATACGGGACGGCGGAGCCCCTCCCCCTCCTTTACTGGGCTAGATGGAGTAGAAAATTACATTGGCTCCGGCTCAAAGTTTCCCCTTTTAAAAACAATCTAGTATTAATAGTCTTACCAAATATCAGAGTACCTGTCCTATCCTATAAATGGTGTTTTTAATGTGCCAACATTCTTTTGAATGAAGCTTGTTGGAATGTAAATATTGTGTAGTTCCGCATTAAATAATTTTGATGATTTATTTCAAGCATTGTTCAAAAAATTATCTTTAGGAACCATCTACAAGAATATGAATGTATTATTGAGGACGAGCGATTAAAATAGTATAAGACTAGGTTGTACTATAAGTTATGTGACAGAATAATCTATTCTCTTTGTTTCATTTTATTCGTGATTGGTTTCGCATGTTTAGAATATCATCAAAAATATCAATGTATGTAAACTTCTATCGATCGTTGTTTTTTCCAAGGGAGAGAAGTCCGTTTCAAAATAATAAATTAAATTACCAAGCTTCTTTTTATCATAGGGAAATATCTTCTTCGTATAGTTTTGATCATAATCTGAACCGAAATGGAAATTATTTAGACACATTATTTGATAAAAATATTTAAGACTGTGTATTCTTAAAACAAGGTTATAAATAACAATTATGTGAATGTTGTGAAAAATAAAATTCATTAGCTAGATAGTAATACTAGCCCATAAATAAGTTTTTATTTGTGTATTTTTGATTGTGTGTGTTATCGGCAAGTTAATTAATAAAATTTGTCAAGCAATTGAATTTTATATATTAGTAATAATTAATTGTTATTAAAAATTAATTAAAATTTAATAAGCTTTTATTAAAATATAGCTGTTTTTGGGTTTTTATTTTTTTATTAATTAAATGATTAATTTTAAATACTGATTAGTTAATTAATTGAATAGGAGGTTGTTGTATTGGTTGAGAGGATATATGCCAAGTCTCGATTGGATGACTGGAAGAGGATTAATTAGCACTCCAAAGATTTTTTCGGCAGGCTCAAACAAATATCGAAAAGTTAATAGCGAGTGTTAATGGCAAGTTAAATAAATATTATGGATTTGAAAAGACACTTGGATCCTCTTAAATATCACATATTTATATATTTGATTTCTAAAGGTGGTTTAGCTTTTGAAACAGACAATTTCTATTGATGCACTGAAACCTTGCTTACCTTAAGGGAAAATGAAGCCTATAAGCATTATTTCATAGAATTATACCTTTTTTTAATTTATTTTTATGTAACAAGTCCTTTTCCTATTTTAAAAAATTACTTACTTTTCCCTTTAATTTTTTTCCTTTTCTTTAAGAAAAATAAAATACCTTAATCCAATATTTATTTAGGAGAGAGAGAGAGAGAGAGAGAGAGAGAGTGAGTGAGAGAGAGTCAGAGAGCTCAATTTCATATTATAAATATAAATGCTCGTGGTTTAATATTTTTAGTTACCGTAGAAGAAAATGTGAATTTTCTTCTTTGAAATTTAATCTTCTTGCATTAATCGTTTATGGTTTTTGAATTAGGGATATATTAGGATCTCAACAGTAAGGACTAAAGATTTATGTAATTATAAATAAATTAGTAAGGCGTGAAGTGTCACGTAAAAAGGGTTTCGTTGATTGTGAACAAAAATTATTTAAGGGGAGGAGCGAGGGGGGGGGGGGGGGGGGGGGGGGGAGGAAGGCACGAAAAATTTCGATGTTTTTTGACAAAATGGCGTCAAACATTAAACACTAACCCTAAGAAGTGGTATATATATTTGTAATCTACTCTTCAATACCTTTCATTTGATACCCCACTCAAAATTAGTAAGGGGGGGAAGGGGGGGGGGATATTTTTATTTTTTTGACAAAATGGCGGAGAGAATAAAATATTACCCAGAAGTGTTATATATTTTTGTCATCAAATCTTCAATTCCTTTCATTTGGTACCCCACTCAAAATTTTAAAAAAATATTTTTTTTCGTGTGACATGAATTAGCCGCCATCTTGGATTTCCAGTAAATCAGATTGATTTTTTTTTGGAAAAATCGCGCCGAAAACTAAACACTTAACCCCAAGTGGTATATATATTTGTAATCTACACTTTAATACCTTTCATTTGATACCCTACTCAAAATTTTAAAAAAATATTTTTTTTCAAGTGACATGAATTATCCGCCATCTTGGATTTCCAGTAAATCAGATCGAGTTGCTAATCTTATTTTTTCTATGGCCCAGAAGACCGCAAATTTTGCATATTTTTCTATATTTTTAGTAACAGCGGAAGTACGATGTAAGGGGGGGGGGACACGAAAATTGTTGATTTTTTTGGGAAAATGTAGCCGAAAATTAAACACTAACCCTAAGTGGTATATATATTTTTAATCTACTCTGCAATACCTTTTATTTGATACCCCACTAAAAAATTTTAAAAAATATTTTTTTCTCGCGATGTGAATTATCCGCCATTTTGAATTTGAACAGCTGATTATTTTGAGTTCTCTATATTTTTCCTGTTTGCGCGTCAAAACGATCTTTTATACTGGAAAGTTTCATGTTTTTATCTATTATGGTTCATAAATTATTGGAACCATACAGAGTGACAGACAGACACAGGAACGAAACTATAAGGGTTTCTTTTTTTTTGGTTTTACCAACGAAACCCTAAAAAGCAATCTGGCGGATCTGTCTTTCTATTGCTTTGTCGAGCTGGTAACGTATAAAGGGGGTATGTTTATTACGTCTCCACTTGCCTTTTGCATGGCCAAACAACTATTTTGAGGTTTCGAGGTTCGGGAAAGTGTGTATCTCTCTGAATTTTGAAAATTGTGTCTTAGCTCCTTATATATTATTTGCTAATATAAAATACTAGCTGGATACCCGTGCTTCGCTACGGAGTGTTTTTAAATTTGATAAGTTTATAAACTACCAGGAAAGCATACATTATTTTACTATACGAGAATATCTAGATTCTATCCCTCCTAGTTATATCCCCCACCTCTTTGATGAGATCATTTGCAAATATCCTAAATTTGCCCCCCTCCTAAATGAAAATATGACAAAACTGTACATAACAACAATTACTGTACTCTTAAAGAGCATTTCAACGATATGCATCATGAGGATAAAGGGTATTCATTACTTGTACCCCGTGCCCCTTTGAACCAAAATTTATAGTTCGAAAATTCATGTAAACAGTTACCTTCCCCTTGCTTTGAAGGTCAAGTGTGCAAATATTCTTCGAGATCGGACAAAAACTGCAGATTTGTATAAAGAACATGCACACACGTTGACTTTTATATATGTATGACCGCCATCTTGAATCAAAATGCCCGATTGGTAAACTATTTATCAAAAGTTACTAATTTCATAAAAGGAAGCCAACTTCTGAATTTCAAGGTTCTAGTACAATTGGTTCCCGAGATATCGTCTTGTCGAATTTTGTATATAAATGGCCGCCATCTTGAATAAAGATGGCGGATTTTTAAAATATTTCTTAGCGAGCACCTAGGAGGTAAGAAGAACACACTTACAAAATTTCATGGTCGTAGGTCCAGTGGTTTCAGAGATATCGTGATGTGTCAGTCAGTTAGTCAGTGAGTGGTATTTGGATTTTATATATATAGATTTCTAACTTTTTTGATGAAACTTATTGATTTCTAAGGTGGTTCTCTATACTAGTCAACTTTTTAAAGTAGTGTGTAAAGTATAGTGTTATTTATAAACTAATATTAATTATATTGTTTTATGGGAAATCGTGAGATTTTTATCCAGATAGACGAAGCTGAATTTCTTATGTGTATAAATATTCAAGAAATCAATGCAAAATTAAACCTTCATCATTTACATCAAGATCTTTTGGTATTTGTAATATTATGAGATTCTTAGTTCTGTTCATATCTAAGAAGAGGAAATCAGGCCAAGAATGTCTAATATGTATAAAATGCAGTTTATTTGTAGACTGCACTACTGAGGTTAAACAAGAGATCTTATTTATAGTTGTTGCGTTTAGTTTTTGAAGGAACTAAATGTGTCAATGATACCCGTAGAATGCGATAAAATACAAAGACATTTAAATAATCATAAATATTACTGATAAGGATAAAATAGCTGTATTTATCCGTTCTTATCAATTCCCAACAAACTATTTTATAGTTATAGAAATATATGATGTGTTTGGCTCTATTGAATAAGAATAATCAATTAACAAAAGAATTTTATTTGGTTTATTAGTTCAAATATGATTGTGAATTAATAAAATATTTGAATTGAGTCGAGAGGATAAACTATAGTTATAATACGTTTCTATTACAAACTTTGAAGCTATTTAAAATATTTTCGTAAATTACATCGTATTATTCAACTATATTGATATTTATCTAAGATTACCCTCTAGTAGTGTCAAAACATGTATGTCTAATGTTAGAACGGTTCTGATCATTGTTGTTAAAGTTTAAATTGAAATTAACTTCTGTTAATCAATTTCCTGTGTTATTCATAATTCAGATATGCTAATATTACATTATCATTACAGTATTATGATACAGCTTCAAACTGGTTTGTAATGTACTTTTAACGCCGGCATTGCATGATAGGCCAACCATTAACTGCAGATTAGGGTAAGGTTAAGTTGAATATACTTAGGTACAATCAACATCGACTTGTGATTAACTTATGTTATGAACTTATTTAAAATTTTTGATAAAAAGAAAGCTTCATATTAAAATGTATAAGATGATATCACCTTAGTGCGTAGACTTCCGAGGGTAGACTTGCAATAAAAAGCTTAGTTTTCCGGTGAAATCCGCGTCTCAAAGGAGTTTCCGACGTACATACGTATGTCTTGTTGTTGTTTCAAGTGAACATCACGATACTCCACACCCCTGAAGATGCTTCCTGTAGTGAAAGCGAAACGTCGGACTTCATCCCCTTCGTGACGCGGATTCCACCGGAAAACAAAGTTGTTTATTAAGATAATATTTGACTATATATATATATTTATTTAAGTGCTGCTATTAGTTCATTAGTTATTTAATTTCAATTGTTTTCTGTGTTTTGCCATACATAAGAAAAAAAAATATGTGTGGTGTCGCGGGACACCCGGTAGGAACGAAGTTCCTTACAGTTTTTATTAAATATAAAAACTGTAAAAGTCTCCCAACCCCAACCCCAAAAGTCTCCCCCCCCCTCTTAACTTTTGAACGGTTTGAGATAAATTAATGAAACTTAGGGGATCTCTACCATGCCAAGGGAAGTTTGTTTTCATGCTATCGCCCACTAGGGGCAACCACCCACTTTGCCCCCAGGCCACCCAACTTCAAAATTTCAAATTGCAACGTATATTTGAACGTAAATTGAACGTATATTTTTGATAGCATTTTTGGATTCTACGGTGAAAAATAATAAACTTTTACTTGAAACTATTTTTTCTATCACCAATATTTTGCCCCCTACAGGGGGGCAAAGATAGC
>KZ651326.1:504728-530858 GCA_001010745.2 Gerris buenoi | reverse complement strand
GGGGGCAAAATATTGGTGATAGAAAAAATAGTTTCAAGTAAAAGTTTATTATTTTTCACCGTAGAATCTAAATATGCTATCAAAAATATACACTCCAATTTGAAATTTTGAAGTTGGGTGGCCTGGGGGCAAAGTGGGTGGTTGCCCCTAGTGTGTGATAGCATGAAAACAAACTTCCCTTGGCATGGTAGAGATCCCCCAAGTTTCATTAATTTATCTCAAACCGTTCAAAAGTTAAGAGGGGGGGGGGGAGACTTTTGGACCACCCTGTATATTGAATAGAAGAAAAAAGTTAATCCTGATGAGTTTATAGTTAAAGAGTATGTTTGTTAAATGATGTTGGATTCAAATAGGACTATGTTTTTATCTACCTGGCCTGCTAATTTAAAATATAAAATATATCCCTTCCCCTACTCTAAAGCTTCTGCTTGTATCAGGTTGACATTTTACATGCCTGTTTCAATTGTACTTAAGACGATGTGTAAGAAGTTTTATTAAAATCGGTTAGAACGTAAGATATCGGTAAAAACGTTGATTTATTTATGTTAAACGTTTAGGTCCGCTTTAATAAATTTAGCGATCTTTATCACTTCAGTGTCGGTGATCGTTTTAATAAAACAAAATTATTTAACAAATTTGTTTGTCCCATTAAATAGATAAAGTTAGATTTTTTTCTTGGATCAAGTACGCAGTATTGCAATAATATACCTAATACTCGCCGGCCTTTGCTGCCGTAAGGCCAGCCTTTGCCCGTCGATTGGCCAGGTAGAAATATGCCAGGTACTTGTATAGTAGTTGGTACTTGTAAGATCTGGTAATGTTGTAGGAGGTTGTGGGATATTGTAGCCAGGTGGGTTAATTAGACAGTTTATTCACAGTCTATAAATGAAAAAGTAAGCAAAAATTGCAAAGGTAGGAATGTGAGCTAGTACCTTAGGCTGTGGAGTTGTAGAGGGGATTGAGTAAGATAGGGTGATAGGAGTGACGAGAGGGAATGAGAAAGTTGGACATATTCCTGTCTCAGTCTCTTCTTACGGCGGCACTGGTCCAGTAAATATTTAGTAACTTTGGTTCTAACCAACATTTTTCGGAGAGACAAAGCCTTCAACAAGGACCAAATGTTAACTCACATATAATAAATTTAATAAATAAAAAAATAAATAAACAAAAAATTAAAATAACAAAAAATTTTAATTAAATGTCTTTGTATTATTATAAACTCTTTAACCTACAACAAAATTATAAATCGGTACAAAAGTATATGTAAAAAAAAATTAAAAAATAAACAAATAAAATAGCTTTAATGTACATACTAAGGTCTTTCAAATGATGAAACACAATATTAAAAACCAAAAAAGTGTTCACGTGACACGGCACACTGGAAAAGTAAAAACAAACTGTGCAAAGTAAGAAAGCGATTGGCTGTGGAGTTGTAGAGGGGATTGAGTAATGTGGGGTGGCAGGAGCGACGGGAGGGGGATGGGAAGGTCGGATATTGAAATAGAATTGGTTTATAAGGATGATTCGAAATTTTATTTTCAATTTTTTGAAAAGAACCATGTGTTACTTGACCTCGCATATATATAAAGTTAAGCATATTCTTTTTGCTATAAACGGTTTCCTCCTTAATTCATCGAAGGAGAATTAGCCTCTGCTGTTGACACAAGCATTTAGGTAGGTAAGCCATACCTCTCAGTTCCAGTAATTTTTTTATGGTACCCATAACCTTTCTGAGAATTTTTTTTTTAAGTTTTGCAAAGTATGAAATATAAAATTCTTGAGAAATTTGTTTAATGGATAGAAGTTTTTTATCAAAACTTGAACAAAATGATGTGAACAAAATGATGTGAACAAAATGTGATCGTTCTGATAAACAAACATTTTTTATTTCTCCGATTTCAAAAATTCTAAGACAGAAATCCGTTTTAGACATGGTAGGCTGTAAAAGCATAAAACCATTTAAGTATTCAAAATAAGACGTGAGAAAGCTATAGTTGCCTACTCTAATTGGATGACTATTTTGAAATTCCCTTTGTTATCCCTATGATAAATATCTATAAAGCAAATTATGAAACTTGTAAATCCCATCAGTTAGTTATACCTACTATCTGCACCCTTCCACGTGAGTCTGGCCTAGACTCACCTAGTCAGCCAGGCCAAATGTTCTTTGACTTGAAAGAATCCATTAGATGCTGGAGACTAGTAGCCTTTCAAATGCCTTTCCCCACACGTACACCTCTTTGATGTACCGACACATGAGGTACATTCATGCACGTGCCTGATTTTTTGCTTATAAATACCTCCTCGAGTTACGCATGCTTGAGAACAATTAATCTAAACCTTTTGGGGGGGGGGGGCGAATTATTTCATACAAATTTAAAATTATTTATCTTTTTCAATTAGCAGAAGGGTTGAGAGTGATATAGACGTACCTTGAATTAACTGCAGCCACATATCTGCCTAATTAAAAAAAAAAATCATCCCCCAACTATTTCTAATAACTTTTTAAAAAACTTAATACTTACTCCTTTTCCTTATTATTATCTAATCACAACGATCAATTAAATCATTTCTTTTAATAAATGAATTCAATCAACTTATTTTTTTGGTATTATGTATTTTGACGTGAGGTTAGATCGTGTTGCCTTATTTCATCGCTTTTGAGTTATCCTATCAAGATATAAAGCTCAAGTATAATAATTATAAATGCATATAATAAAAGAGTAATTGTAAATCTTTTCACTGTTATTTTATATAAATAACAGTGCCCTCAAATAACATTTAATATAATATGATTTATATACATTCTATATGTTAAGTTATCTCATTGACTGCGAATGATTCATTTGTATGTTTAGTGTCAACATTTCCATAAACAGTAATCTGTATTTTCCACGAAGTTCGTGACCAACATTTACAATTACCACGTCGTACAGATTAGAACTTTATCCTTTAGACTTGATATCATAATTTAGATTAATAATGATTAAACTGTTTTGATTCTTATTGTTAAATTGTAAGCAGAATTAGCTTCTGTATGGCTGTTATGAAGCTGTAACCCTCATCAAGCAGATGTTTGGTCCCATTAAGATACAAATCTGTACATTGTATAATGGATAATGATACCAGTTATAATTGTTTATTACCTTCAATTGGATTTATTTTAACAGCTCCAAAAATGGGGTTTCTCTACAGGCCATTTCGAGGTTACCTAAATATGGAATTTCATGCCGGTCTTAATATCAATTTATTTTCCACCTTGGGTTACGATATTATTTTCATAAGGAAACACCCCAATAATTAATTTGATATATATATAATGGATTCGAACTTAACTGTTTGAAATCTTGGCTGTGGTTTCACCTTTGGACTTTTATTTAATTTTTGAATATTATGTCGCCTTACTTGTCTTAATTGCTTATTCAATTTTATAAATAAAAACTAATAACGTGATAGTTAATGAGTTGTGAGGTTTAGATGTCGTTTCGATATATTCATAGTCATTAAGATTAAGAACCGGTTATGTTACTGAAAGCAATATTACACGTTGAAAACAATTATTTCCAAATTATGAAATTTTATTTATTATTACAATTTTAATTAAAAGTTAATTTAGAAATCATTTGCATTATATGACATTTAATTTGACCTGATGTTTATTAAAACAGTTAAAAAGTAAATTGCTTTTATTTTATTAAAGTAAAAATTAATGTGTGATAAAAAAATAATAATCAAAATAAAATATAATTTTCGGAGATCGACCTGATAACTTATAAACAGTCTATAACTATTATGTCAATCAATATTTTAAATTAATCTTTTTTTATATCGAATATCTCCAGTTAAGGGTAAGACCCGATCGTATACTCGACTCCTCTCTCTGTTTATCGGTTCAATTAACTATAAGCTAATAATTTTTATAGTTATTTAATTATTATTATAGTAATTTATACTAAAAATACTAATAGATACCAAAATATGTTTTATTAGTTTAAAAAAAAAAATTTAAAAAAATTATATAAATTTTGACAATGGGCTGTAAAAGAATACACTCATTAATGTATACGATATAGGATATGAAAAAGCTATTTGCCACACTAATTAGTTGAGTATTTTATTTGTTGTAAAGTTTACATTTCATTATAACTTGGTTTCCATTATAATACGACAAGTAAGCCTTCCGTACATTGACACTAAATTTATTATTAATATACTTTTGCTTCTGAGCTTACCGGAGGTTGCGGAAGTATTGTGGTCGTTCTGAAGAACATTTTTTTTTCTCCTAGTTCAAAAATTCCTGGATTTATTTCAACAACTTGCTCATATTAAATATTGCTAAATTGATATTTTTATACTTGTTACAAGACACTACAGTTTTGACGGATTTTTAAAAAGATGAAGTGAATAATAATTAATATAAAAATTCCATTTTTTAAAACTGGTCTTATGTACTTTTTTTTTTTTTTTTTCTGTATTCTTCACATTAGTTGTTTCTATCCGGGGTATGGAATACCCCCTAAGAAAAAGATGAGTCCTAGGGAAAAATTTATAAATTTAGAATTGATATTGGTGTTTTACTCTTAACAAACTTAAGAAAAATCCTATATTATGATTACATTTAAAGGAAATACGACTCAAAATCTTTCGAATAACTAAATTTAATTATAACTTAAATGAAATCATTAAGTTTTTATACCAATGGTATAGTAAGGTTTCATGATTCATAGAAACAAACTAGAATGTGCAACAGGACGGCTGATTGGATTTCCGGGACCCTGGGCAAGTTAGCATGAGAGCCACTTTGAAAAAATAATGGCGGGGGGTCCGGGGGTTCATATCCTTTTTTTATTTATTTCTTTGTTTAAGTACTTTTTTCATTTTTTTTTCTTCATGGTCTTATTTCTAGTCATGGTCAAGGATGTGGTCGACCTTAGTTGTAGATGTTGTCTATAAAGCGGACCAGATGATTCCCGAGTGAGATTCGACTTTTTTTTGTGTCTCGAAAGTAAAATAATAAAATAATAACATAGCTATGTGATGACAAGAATTAAAGTTATTACTATAAATTTATTTTAATTTTTTTCCCGTTGGAAAATCTAATCTAATTACCGGAAATGAAACTAGCTTTGAGGATTTTTTTTCTGGTAAATTGTTTTTTAAATTTATTTTTTATTCCAATCTTTACTTTTACTTTCACATATCCGTTGCTTGTTGCTTTACATTTGTATTAAAAAGGTAAAAGCCTTCTCGACCTTTTCACTGTAAAATGAAAATAAATGGTGTGCTAAAAATTATTATTTTCATATCTTTTTCCAACCGCATTGAATCCTCCTTTTTTTAAAAAAGAACATTTGTTTACACGAGGTCAGCTAAAAAATCTTTATTTGATTGCGGCAACAGCGTTTAATTTCTCACGTTTACCCATTTTTTACAACTCCGCAAGGGTGTGAAGATAAAACCCCATTCTATTTTTTTCCCCGCTATTTTTAAGTGATAAATTTTTTCGCGGAATTTTTATATAGTCTGTGATCCGCAATTACTAATCTTTAGATAAGAAATCAATTTTAATTGCCCTTATAAAATAATTTGCTAGCATTTATTAAAAAAATAATAATATAGATATAAAATATAAACTATGAAGATATGTTTATGTAGACATATATACCTATATTGTGTGTGTATGAGTGAATGTGATTGTGCGTTTGTAATAAATTTTGTTGTGTTGCGATGTATGATATATTTATAAACTATACATTTACTACTGTATAATAAACGCCGCTTTCTTTTACATATCAGGAGTATTTTGTAGTAAAATTCTTAGGAACTGACCTCGCACAATAAAACGTACGATAACAAAATTATCATTGTATTAAAATCGATTAAACAATTAATATAGTGATAGTATTAAATTTCCTGATATTGCAAAAATGTTGTACGTCGTTCATAGCTTTAATAAAAAAGAAACAAAATAGACTGCCAATAGGTGTGGCACATAGCTTCCTCCCATCCTATCACGTACTTTATTGATTTTATACTTTTACAAGCCATTATTGTCTAATTTGTTTAATTGTTTCCCCCGTTTTTTTATCTGTCAAAATTGTTTGGGGTTTTTACGTAAATTAAGTATCAATTTAGCAAAAGTTAAATAGCACAGACGAGACGGTTCAAATTGTACTAGGACCATCTGCGGGCTACTTTCAATAAACTATAAAAGTTTCATACAAATTAGATAAGTACTTTTTAAGCTATAGGTGTAAATAAATGTATGTTTGTGCGTATGTAGAAGAGAAACAAATGATCGCAGAAGGTTGAAACTTATAATATGGGACCAACAATGAGCCAATCATGACCTACCATCGGACCTAAGCTTGGAGGCACTAAGTACATATATGAAAATTGTATAAATTTATACTCTTAAATGCCTTAAGGACGATGTATGGGTGCCGCCTGTTTGACGTGTATGACCTAAATATTCCCGACATTAGGTTTGCACAAAATGTTTGATCGTGTATGGGGGCCTTTAGGTATTTGATTTAATATACATATTTTTTTATTTATAATTCCCAATCATACAATTCTTTAATAAAACTTTTTATGGTTTATAACACTAGAAAATTCTAAATATAGTAAAGTTACTAAATTAGATATTTTACTATATTATTTTTTGAAATTTAGTTACTCTTCTAAGGTTTTAACTGCAGTCTCTTCACTTATAGCTTTATTAATGCTAATTGTAGAATTTTATTAGCTAATTTATCCGTTAGGACAATTATTGATAGAGATACTAATGATTTTGATTAGGAAAAAAAAAAAAATCTAGTACAATTAAATATCACTAACTGTATTGTATGAGTCTGTTTTCTGTGACAATTTAGTTAATGAAATATTCAATAAAGATAGGGCCATGTGAAAACCACCTTTCAATTTATTCCTGGGTCACATTTATTTTTTAGAATTATTTTTGGAATAATAATAATATTTAAATATTTTGGACGTGAATGTTAGTGTGGGTGATTTTTTTGTTTTTTATAAATGAACCTATGTGTTAATGAATCGATTTTACATAGAAAATATTTATGTTTTTATCAAATCTTTTCCTATAAAACTATGTAACTTATTAACTTTAAAAGTAAGTGTGTGAAGCTTAAACGACCCCTCCGGTCTATTTTACGCCTTATCTTTAGAAGAAGTTGCACTTACCCCAATGGATTGTAGGAGTTAGTGTGGATCGTTACACAGTAGAGTCTGAAGAACGATAAAGCGTGGCATTGTTTGAGGAAGTTTTGCTTAGTGTTGTGGTATGTTATTGGATATGGGTTAATGCTAGTCTGTTAAAGAGGAGTGACCCTGACCCTGGAAGGCTGTGCTTCTACTGACCTCCTATAGCTCTCTGTATCGTAATCTCTCCCACATATTATCTCATATACATCTCATTCAAACTATACGTTCTGTACATAACATAGTCTGTAATTAATCTATATAACTCCCACACATATAAACATAAACCCGTTGTAGTTGTATAGTTCATTATCGTTCTAAAAACTTGCCGTGACAATGTGCTCTCTTTGTTTTATAACTTGTACCGACAGTTGTCTTATTTTTATGCAGCTACATCTTTTAATATGTTTGTAATTACATTTTTTTTTTACTATGGTGTTTATTATTGCTTCATTCTGGTACAGTATTTTTAACTACTAGTTTAAAAATGAACTATATTTATAAAAAAAAAAAAAAAAAAAAAAAAAAAAGTATAAGAATTTCTTCTATTTTAAAAACATTGTCTGAAATTATTGATAAAATGTCAACACCAACTAAAATATAACATACAAGGCATTTTCACGTTAGTGTCAAAAGAAGAATAAATTGAAATGAATAATAATATAAACTGTTTTATATGCACCCGGATATAAAAACTAAAAGAGAGTTCATTGACTTCTATTATAATGTCTTGTTTCTTTTCATAAAAAAATAATTTTCTTGCTTCTGTTGAGTGGTTGAAATTACCCTTAGAAAAGGATCAAATTAGACACATGGCACGTGTGTGCTCTTTACATTCTTTGGTCACATGTAGGATTTTTGTTAATATTATTAGGAGGTGTAGAGATATATATTAATAAATCAAAAAAGTCAGTAAAGTAAACATGCTTTTCAAGAGATTAGGGTTGGGGCATCGATAGGTAAACATCGATGTTTTCGATACATCGACATCGAATGAACCAACATCGATGTTAGCTAAAACATCGAAAGAAAATATCGATGTTTTGGATACATCGACATCGGTCCTCCAACCTGACGAGCAAAATAAAAGGAACCACTTTCAAAAAATTCCTCCTTTCCGTCCCCGATTTTCGTTGTCGTCCATTTTTTAGGGTGCGTTGCATCGATAACATCGATCTTTTTGATGATCTGGAAACATCGATGTTGACCGATACATCGAAAGATCAACATCGATGTTAATCATCGATGTTTTAAAGTCCGATACATCGACATCGATGTCCCAACAAGAGATGTCTTTCACGCAATCAAGCTTAAATTATGGCTTTATACAGAGAAACTATTGATGGCAAAAGTGGCTGTGTCCTCTATTATTTACTTACCAAGATTGGTTTAATTCCTTAAAAATAGTAGTAGAAATTTTTTATGTCATATTTCAAAAAATTCAATACAGAAATCCGTTTTGGCCATCAGGGAACATTTTTGGTTACGTGTCTGTCTGTCGTTCAATGCATATGAACCAACGTATCTTAAAAACTACTCGTCCGATTTTAATGAAATTAGCCTATTTATTCTACTTCTGGACCTATTGTGTTTCGCACATGTACAAAAACATCCATTTATTTAAAGAAAAAAACAGAAGAAATAAAATCAATTTTTAAATAATATAGGTTGTAAAAGTATACAATTATTAATTGTATACTTTTACTTAATTGTATACTTTTACTGAGATTTTAATTAATTAAAATATCAGTTAAAACAACCATTTTTTTTTTCTTTTAATCATTTGGGTAATGAAATAGTTTTAGCTTCAACTGTGTTTAAACTATTTCAAATTACCTAGAAACGAAACTAAATAGATTACCCTACACATCTAGTAAAAAAACAAATTACTCCTAAAATTCTTTATTAATAACAAATTAATAGATGTAAAATTAAAGTGAATTTTTCTTTTATTACCTTTAAATATAGGTTTTAGTTATCGACACATTTATTTCTTGCCAGTGAAACGATGAAATATTTATCTTGATTGCTCAAATTTAATTTTCAAATTAATTTCCATGTCATCAATTTGAACTATCTCTGTGGAATCGTTACTATTTAATGGCATTAATTATAGTATGATGAAATTTGCGAAATGAGAGTTAATGAAGCTTTGTATTATTATTAAAGCTGTTATTTGTGCTAGGAATAGATTCAATGTCAGTAGTTACTAAAATTACATAATGAATTAATTATTAATCTCTCAGCTATTAGTCAGGCTATAAATAAATTATGTTCATTTAAAAACTATAAGTATATTATTATTTCTTTAATCTAAACTTGTTAATAGATAAGGATATNCCATTTTACTCCAAATTTACAGTATTTTTAACATTAAAAACCTGAAGAAGCCCAGGTTCCCTGGGCGAAAGCTTGTTCATTAAAATATAATAAGAAAAGAAAAAAGGACTTTTATTCCAAACAACAACGAACTCCATACTATATTTTAAGTTTTAAAATTATTTTAACAGACTGTGATTAGTTTTTTTCTTATTCAAAAAATGTAGACAAGTTGGTATAAACGTTCATTTATAATGTTCATATGTATAATACAGGGTGGTTCAAAAATGTCCCCTCCCCCCTCTTAACTTAGGGGTGCTACCATAAAAATAATCGCTCAATAAAAAAAAAAACATTTGAAGAATATAATTTCTAAAAAAAATTTCCGACGACTTTTTAGTTTTGATGACATACAGGGTGGTCAAAAGTCTCCCCCCCCCTTGAACTTTCGAATGGTTAGAGATAAATTAATGAAATTTGGGGGATCCGTACCATCTATAAAGGGAAGTTTGTTTGAACCGCCTTAGTTGAAACCGCCCACTTTGCCCCCAAACCACCCAATTACAAATTTGAGTGTATATTTTTTATAGGATATTTAGATTCTACGATAAAACATAATCGAATTTTACTTGAAACTTTTTCTTATTTCTACAATAGTTGGCCCCCTGTAGATTCTACAGTGTAGAATCCAAATCTACTGTCAAAAATATACTCTCCAATTTGAAATTTCGAAGTTGGGTGGCCTGGGAGCAAAATGGGTGGTCGCGCCTACTCTGCGATTACATGAAAACAAACTTTCCCTTACATGTTACGGATCCCCTAAGTTGCTTTATTTTATCTCAAACCGTTCAAAAGTTAAGGGGGGGGGGAGGTACTTTTGACCACCCTTTATATCATCAAAACAAAAAAATCGTCGGAACAATTTTTTAGAAATATTTTTCTAATGTTTTTTTATTGAGCGATTTTTATTACGGTAGCACCCCTAAATTTTTGCGCTCGTAAGTTAAGAGAGAGGAGGGGAGACTTTTAAACCACCCTGTATACATATGAACATATAAGAATTATAATTGAACGTTTATACCAACGTGTCTAGATTTTTTTTTTTTTTTTTATAGTAGCGACCCTAAATTTAGAGCCAAAATTGATTTCTTAATCTCCCCTAAGTTTTATGAACATTTATGCCAAATAATTAAATTAGGCCCAGTAAGGCTCCACTTGTCTTCACGCACTACAGACAAACAACTGAGAACTGAAAAACTATTTTTCAAAAATCACTTTTTGGACACAGGTAATCTTAAAATTTTATATCCATCAAAATATAAAATCGAATTTTAGCGGCATCACAGTACTTTTTCTCTATGGGTATTTACTGCGTGTCTGAGAAGGTAAATATCAAATATCTAAAAAAATTGGTGGTTAAATCTCTTACAATTGAATTTTCTCGCTACATCGATAGTCTTCTTTATAAAATAAATGTACAAGGAAGTAAGTGTCCATTTATTCATTTATATTTTATGCACTGATCTTTACGTAGTAAATATTTATTTTTTACAAATTTGCTCCTATAATTTTATATTTAAAAACCTGGTACATTGTTCGATTTGCCACGTTATAGTCTAGTTCTCTGATGCACTGTTAAATTATATTTTCTATAAAATATGTTTTTAGAAGCCTTTGCAACGTAATAACCAATGTATGGAAATAGATAGTAGAGCGGGTGCTGGAGCATTAAGATAAGGTGAGCGAGATTAGCATTTATATTATAGCTTGCCGTACTTTAGCATTAAATTACACCTCTATCGAAACCCTGGGTTCTATACTCTAGTACAGTATAAAATTTAACATCTTCTCTCATTTGTACCTTGGGAAAATTGTTTTAACATTTTCTCTCTCTCTCTCACTCTTCACTTCACTTCGGACCTTGCAAAGTATCCTGTATTACAAAAATTGTAAGCTGTATTTTTATCTTTTTTTTATATAGATAATTTATACTGATATTACATTCACTTTAAATTAAACAGCTTAAGCTTAAAGTGTAATATGTCAAAGACTTACTTTAAGCCTTCAAAGTGTCTTCCATCTTAGGTTCCTGTACGAAGTACGAAAAGAAACCTTTATAACAGCTCTGTCTGTCTATCTGTCTGTTTGTGCGTTGGTATCTTTCAATAAATAAACTACTATATCTAGGAATATAAAATTCGGCACACATGTGCATCTCGGCGTTTGTGGCAACTGTACACTTTTTGGAATATTCACACTTTTCTAAGATCACCATGACATGTTAAAAATCAATTTAAAGGTCTTGAAATGTAGACAAACAATATGCAACTATTAAAATTTTAACTTAATGGTACAGAAACCGGTGATTACCGCCTCACGTACTTACGTCAAGCGCGCCTTACCTACTATGTTAGTTTAATTAGAACGCTTTCCCAAAACTAAATTACAATTTTCTCGGCTATTCAGGACAAACGCACATTGAGACGCAGGGCAGAACACCACTGTTTTTTTCAAACGCTGAAATATTGAGACCAGATCCACCAGAGTTGGTTAAGCTACGAGCTACATATAGCCAAGTACTTCCCTGTCCTAATCGGCGTCTCAATTCGCGCGTTATCGAAATACTTATGCGGTCGATAAAAACTGTGCTGTCCTGCCCTGCGTCTTAATGTGCGTCTAGGTTCATCATTGCCTTGAGAAGTCATATCTGAGTCAAATATTTGTTTTTCTTGTGACTCCTCGTCGGGTTTCACCGAGGGATATGCATCCTAATTGGCTGATAATGTTCTTATTATAAATTGTGATTCATGGAGATTGTATTGTTGTATTGTGAAATAATTAGGGAAGACTGTTGTACCTTGGACCACTTTTTACATTTCATTTTTTTTGTCAGTATGTAATTTAATGTTTAAAGATTTAAATGTCTCCAGCTGTACATCAAACCTTTCTGCACTACATGGAATGTTTATATATGTTATAATTACTTAACAAATACCTCAAAAAATAAAACTCAAACTCCTTGCATAATGGCCCAAGGTACACTATGCTCGTGTACCTTGGGACAGGCGTCTTGTACCTTGGGCCAAGTAAAAACAAAAGGCATTCATAAGAAAAACATCAATTTAAGGTATGATATAATTGTTTATTTGATTAACTGATTATGAGCATAAAATTGTGGTATAAAATAAAGGTTGTGTTTGGTAAAAAATAAAATTTATGTATAAAAAAAAAATATATATTTGTTCAATCTATGTTTGCAATAATCGCAAAAGTAATGCTTCCATTCGTCCCCCTCTACACCTGCACACAAAAAGTGTACCCAACGGCCACAAGAGGTGCACTTACACGACTCTTATCACTAAATTTTGACGAACAACAGTATAGGCATACTTCTTCATCACCACTATCTTCGTCATCCGTTGATACAAGTGGCAACACTTCGGAATCCGATGAGGAGCTTGATGCCTTTTTAACGAATTTACATTTTTTTAATTATTTTTTTGCGGCAATTCCTTTGTTCTTTCTTCTCTACTGTCTTTCATTTTGTTTTTTGATTTTTGTTCTTTGATTGAGTTTTTCTTTGGCGTGTCAGTGGCAATCATGGTTCCTGGTTT
Source organism: Gerris buenoi (assembly GCA_001010745.2). Taxonomy (NCBI): domain Eukaryota; kingdom Metazoa; phylum Arthropoda; class Insecta; order Hemiptera; family Gerridae; genus Gerris; species Gerris buenoi. Next base: position 517,707 of record KZ651326.1, on the reverse strand, counting down.
TCTTCCCTTTTTTTTCTTTTTTCGATCCTCCTTTAATATAAGTAGACCTGATTATATTAAACACTTTGGCTGCTTCTCGGTAAGTCATTTTCTTTTCTGGATCTTCTGCACTGACAGCCTCGATTGCCTTTTTTAGCGATCCTTTATCTATTGGCTTTCTTTTTACACCTTCCTTGCTCCTAGGCATGCTTAAGAACAGCCTGAATGCCTGAAACAAAATTTAAAAAAAAAAAAATTATATATGATTCAACGTCTTTTATCATGAGCCGCCGGCCCAAGGTACATGATTGCGGTTGGATCCAAGGTACACGATGGTCTAGTTTTTAACAAATATAGCTACCTATAAAAAACTAATTAACCTATTTCAAAACAAAATAAGAATTTTACTTACCAGAAAGAATGTTATTCACGTGCCGTATTACAAAAAAATCCTTTGCGTGTACTCTTCGACGACACTCGCACTGAACTGATATTAAAAAAAATACTTTGACCTCCTAAAAACAACTTTTTATCTCTCAAACTAATAATCACAGCAGAAGCCGTTGTAACTCAAAGGGCAACTAAATTAGATAAGATTGGAGGAGGGGGTTCACCGAGAGCCAGGTAGGTGGCAGTACAATCCAGATACGCGACCTAGCCCAAGGTACACCATGGTCTTGGTACAACAGTCTCCCCTAAATAAATATTTTATACTATCTTCATCCATTTATTAATTGCAACATAAAGTTATGAGTACAAGAAAAGAAAGTAGATTAGTATTTTAGTGTTTAGTTTGGTGTAGTTTATTTCATGTATGAGTTAAAATACAGTAAGGAGGTGATAATGACACGATGTTTACTCAAGAGTTGGTTTAAGAGTTCTCTTGTTCAAACCAGTTTTATTTTTATTTTTAAGCTAAAGGTCAGTGGCCTTGACATAGCATAGGTGACTTTATCTTCCTAAGTTAGGAGTAGGTTAATGTCTTCTTCCTTGAGGCTACCCAACATAAAATAGAATTAATAAATATTAATAAATTTAAAAGATATTTAATACATTCGTTGTAACTTAAGTGTTTTGAAGATCTAATCAGACATTCTCCTTATTTTAAAAATAATAATAATAATATATAATATGATAATATAGTTATTTATATTATAAACTTTACATTATACTTATTTTATCTTTTTCTCTCTTTCTGCCTCTTTAATAATTAATATTCATATATTTCTAATAACGTTCTTTTCTTTTCTTCTGTTTTATTTTGGCCTGATCCTGGTAATGATGATAGATTTTATCATAAACATGGATATGTTTATAGGCTGAGAAAAGACTTATACATAAAAAATAAGAAGCTCTTAAAAATAGAATGCACTAAGAAGTTCGGATATAAGAGGAGATTACTTCATTGTCACTTTTTAGTTCTATATTTTGCCAATAAGAGCGCATCATGACAACCGGTTTCAGAGAGGAAGATTTAAAGTTGGCTTCACTGGCTTCAATGTCCAAAAACATATCCATCATTCATGTTTTCCCATAAAGTGGACAAAATTTCAAGACTGTCTTACCTTTGATTTGATTTATATTTTTAATAAATCTTAAGTTAATTCTACGACTCGACGTATTTTTTGGAATATGAATTCTCCTATGTGCAAATCGCACTTAAATTATTTCTTTGATTCATGAATCATTATACAATGTAGTGTTTGACACAGTGTAACAAAAATAAATTATTATAGTATTTAATGAGGATATCCCTACCGTCGGACACTTGCTTGATCTGGAGATCACTGGACCGGTTTCGGCAAAACGCCATCATCAGCGTCTCTCGTAGCACTGAACACACTCATCGAGTCTGTATGTATCTTCATTCTCTCATGTAGACTCGATGAGTGTGTTGAGTCCTACGAGAGACTTCAACTCTGCTGATGATGGCGTTTAGCCGAAACCGGTCCAGTGATCACCAGATCAAGCAAGTATTGATGGTAGGGATATCCACATTTGATAACTTACGATCTTGCGGTAGCAACTAACAATTTGACTTTATTATAGTATGTCTTAATACTAATTAATTATTAACCGTAGCATTTACGTAATATTAGCCCAATTATGTTTTATTATTTAAAAAAATATATATAATAAAACATTTATAACAACCATAATTTTATACTTAATCGGCTTTGTTAGGTCTACCATAAGCAAAGAGCCATGTGATGGCAAATATTCAAATAATCGAAATTTGCAAAACATAGAGTTTAGAGTTATTACATATTGTGTGAAGAATTTAACTTACTCATAGTAGGTATAGAAATAAAAATACAAAAACGAGTGTTCTAAATTTGTTTTTGAATGAAGGTTAAGGCTTGAAACAAGGTTTGTTTTGAAGGGAGGTCTGAAAAATACGTATTTATTCAGGAAGTTGTCAGTTCCGAATCACTTCTATCATATGATTCATTCCTAGCTAGATTTTGTTGTTTGAATCCCTCACCCACGCATTGTCCAATAGAATAACACTTGCAATGTTTACAAATCTCCTTTTTCTTACTCTATTATCTACTGTATACTTTTCATCTAGTTTCTCTTTTACTTATTTTTTTTTATAAAAGAAGTATCTCTATTTCGTTTATGTTCTACAAAGAGAGAAGGTGAAGTGTTTAGGGTTGTTGTTTATTGAATTTAGACTCCAACCTTATTCTTTTGTTTTAACCTTCAGCTGTTAATGACCCACAACTGACACTGACTTAAAATAGAATGGTCTTATTTCAACAGACAACTACGAGTAAATTAAATTTTATCAATTCCTTGCTACATAAAATGAAAATAATTAGGGTATAATTTATCTTATATTATAAAATGTGAAAATAAGAAACTAATGACTTTAAATTTCAAATTATTTGTGATTGTGTGTTACTATTTTAACTTTCTTGGTTCGTTTGCAGCACTTACTGTAATTAATAATAAAATTTATTTTTGTATCACGATAAATTTACTCCATTATTCAAGTCCTACAAAAACTTTATTAAAGAAGGAGCTTCCTACATTTAACAATTTATGTTTATTGTTAATTTCATAAATTTAAGTTAATTATTAAGTTAATTTATTAAGTTAATTAGTTTATTTAAGTTAATTTCATAAATTTAAGTTTGTTCTGTCTTTCAGTAACGTTTAGGCGTGTGTTGACAGATTAAATAGAATTGACTGATTTATTTGAAATTTGGTTCACATATTTATTTTACTAATTCTAAGACTAAGTTCCTTGGACAGATAACTCTGTCCAAAGAACTTAGTCTGTGAATTGGTAAAATAAATATGAGTACCAAATTTCAACTGAACCAGTTATTTTTTATGCAATGCATTGATTCTTTTAATGGACATTTTCAAATTCAATATTCATGTGTGTTTGTTGCGTACACGTTTTTACTTCTCATTTTCTTCCACCCTTTTTCTGGTACTCGGTATATAGAATATTAAATAATTAGATATTAGTATGCTGTGTTGTCTACTTAATGGATATTTCTATCGATTATTGTAGATTATTATCCATATTATATTATACATAATTATCCCATTAATAATAACGCTATACCACAAACAGCGTTATCCTTCCAACCATTTGTGCGCAATACTCGCGTATAAGTGAGCCTTATGTTGAAAAATTGCAATTTAAGGTCAAGAAAAGTTTTTAATTTCATCTATTTGATGATGTATTTAAACATTTTTTTTTTTTTTTTTTTTTTTTTTTTTTTTTTACTATTAATCAATCATATGACAAAGTGATGAAAATCGCTATAACATATCAAATTGGATAAACGTTTAATAATATAACGAGATATTTTAATCGGTTAACGTTTTCTGCTCCCGTCCTGAAACTCGGTTTCTTGGGAGAAGCTTCGTACTAAAATGTAGTACCTCAATGAAACCAGAATATGGTTACTTAAATAGTTTCATTATACAGGGTGGTCCAAAAGTCTCCCCCCCCCTCCCCTCTTAACTTTTTAACGCTTTGAGCTAAATTAATGAAACTTGGGAGATCTCTATCATGCAAAGTGAAGTTTGTTTTAATACAATCGCTCACTAGGGGCAACCATCCAGTTTTCCCCCAGGCCGCCCAACTTCAAAATTTCGATTTGGAGTGTATGTTTTCATAGCATATTTAGATTCGGTTAAAAATAATAAACTTTTTTCTATATATCTTCAAGATATGCTATCAAAAATATACACTCCAATTTAAAATTTTGAAGATTGGTGGGAGGGGGGGGGGTGCCCCAAGAGATTGCATGAAAACAAACTTCCCTTTGCATGGTAGGGATCCCCCAAGTTTAATTAATTCATTTGGGTGAGAATTACACTGAAATATGGATTTATATGGGACTTCAACAAACTTATATGAACATGGTATACCACAACAAATATTTACATCGTTCTATAAATGTAAAATATAGTAGTTTTGATTATAGAAGCCTATTTTTTAACTATTAAATTGTTTGAAAGGAAAATTGTTGGTTTGAGGGACTAAGGAAGCCTTCCGATCGTGACCAATAATTTATTTGGTCGACATGCGATAATGTCTTTAATCCATACGTTCGCAACTATTATCGCTTCAGATTTCTGACATATTTCTCTGGTTGGAGGTTGTTTCTCATTGTTGCCCTAGACGACAATCTGTTAAGTTATATTTTTGTAGATTGTGAGTTATTATTTTAGGTGGTCATGCGATAGTATAAATTGACAGTCGGAAAATAAAGTCACGCAGTAATGCCTTAGATACTTTTAGTATAATTTTCGAATTCAATATCGATGTGTGGACTTTTTTTCTTCCGCCTTTGTTCTTGTACTCAGTATTTTAAATGTTTTAATAATAGGATATTACAGTCTGTAAGGTTAGAGTTGGCACAATCAAAAGGCGGGAAAATTTTGAGGGAAACGATTTTATTGGTCCCCTATGCTGAATGCAACTTCAGAAAAAAATGCTCTACTCTACCCCTGTTCCACAAAAAAATATGACATGGCAACACCGATTTTCCCTTTTTATAACCCCAAAACTACCTCCACGTTTGTTGTTTCCCGCCTTCGATTGTGCCAACTCTAATCTTATAGACTATAGTGTGGTATAATGTCTGCTTAATTAATATTTGTATAGTTTATTGTAGATTTTAGTTACACATAATATCCTAGTATTAATATTAAACGTATTCTTCCTTTTATCTTTAAAATCGCTTTATGTAACAGCATGTGAAAGTTATAAATAATGATACAGCATCCTCCTGTGTTCATTAAGCATAATTAGTTGGGCTAAAAGGAATTTAAATTGCTGAAACTAATTAAAATAACAGGATACGCACGGGTTATATTTAAAGTTTGAACCTTCTTGGTATTGGTCAGTAGTTTCCTTGCAATATACATAAAGTTTATAAATATTTACTTCTCACACATATCAAAAGGTAACTCCTGATTAATTAAATTTTACCTTGTTAATAAAACTGATTTGTCATTCTAGCTTTTGTATTAAAATGAAAAAAAAAATAAAAACATAAAATATTAAAACATAATGTAATGTCAAAACTATGTCTTGGTTTATTTTCCAATATATCTAACAAATTAATATCATAGTACATACACTAAAACTGCGAATATGTCTTAAAAACAATGAATTAATATTATAACTATAACTAAACAATTAACTAAAAAATCATGAAACATTCTAGATTTATTTAGCTTTTATTTTTTTATATCGTGATATAAAAAGGGAATTGCTTTGTTTTCTGTTAGATTCATTTGATACATGCACTCCATTTTTAAAATTACAAGATAAAAAGAACTTTATTTACTAAGTTTTTAAATTTTCTGTTTATACAATTCTGTTGCATTCTGTTCTGAATCATACAATTCTTATTGTTATATTAATTTTAGTGAAAAAAAAAAAAAAAAAATAGTTCCGAATTTATTGACTTCATATAAATGACAACCAACAATAAGTAAACAAACGTAAGTACAACAACAAAAATAAGTAAAAGTAAAGAAGTACAGTAAATTATGGAAAAGTTGCGTCCTCCCAGTCATGATATACGCCTGCGAAACCTAGACTCTTCCTAGGAAAACTATCCATAAATTAAGAGTATGCCAAAGGAGTATGGAGAGAAGAATGCTTGGCATATCAAGAAAAGAAAGAAAAAGCAATGTATGGATTAGAGAGAGAACTGGTTTAGAAGACATAGCATCGACCATCACAAAAAGAAAATGGAACTGGACAGGCCATATCCTAAGAACGAAGGACAACCGATGGAGTAAGGCTATGATGTACTGGTGCCCAATGGATGAGAAAAGAAAGGTGGGAAGACCTCATCATAGTTGGGACCACGAGATGACTCTAAGTTGTGGAGGGAAGGCATGGCAGAGGATGGCATGGTACAGAATGGATTGGAACAGAATGAGAGACATTTATATTAACGAATGGCTAGATAAAAAAGACGATCAATGATTAAACCCAGTGTATGTATGTATGTGTGTAAGCGTATGTATGTGTGTGAATGTATATGTATCTATGTGAAAATATAATTATTTAGGTACTTATTTACTTGGGTACATACCAATAAGTATGTACCCAAGTAAATAAGGTGCCATAGGGAAAGAGTTTACCTAGGTATATACCATTTATATATTGGAAATAAAATAAAATAAATTAATAGACAAACTTAATCGGGATGTTGAAAAGCAGTGGGGCTTTTGTATGGGGTTAAGAAGTGGGAAGACAAGAATAGAAAAAAGGATGTACCCAAGTAAATAAGGCGTAATAGAGGTAGAAGTTTACTTGGGTACATACCGAAGGTATGTACCCAAGTAAATAAGGTACTATAGGGCAGGAGTTTACTTGGGTACATACCTAGGGCAAGTATTTTTTTTGACAAAAATGACAATGACAAGTCAAAGAAATCATTTTTAATGACATAATTCATTTTGAATAAAATCAAATCTGGAAGGTTGGAAATAATTACAATTTCAAAGAGAAAGACATGGATAAACTAGAGTTGAGGCATTAATATGAAACAAGTCAACTGACTGAAAGGATAACGAAGTAAGAGATGTTTTAATGGTTTCAGCGTAAGTAAAATTAAATGGCATTTTTTATATATTTATTTAGATATATTTCAGAAATTGGAGAAATTAAGAAAATTTAATATTTTGTACAATGTACAATGGGACAAAGGAATATCACAGTTCTGTAATGTTAAGTGACAATATCTGTTAGACAAACAATCAAATAAGAGAAAAGGACATTTGTCCAATATATTTTGGGACAAAGGAAAATTACACATATGTAACAAAAAGTGACAAAATCAATTAGTCTAAACCATTAAGTTAGACAACTACATTAAGTCCAATGTATTTTGGGACAAAGAAACATCACACTTATGTAACAAAAAGTAACAAATTCCATTAGTCAATGTATTTTGGGATCAGGGATTTACTTTGGAGTAGGAAATTTAAAAACACTTTTTTTTATGTTAAACCCTTATTAATCCATCTGAGTGTCAATATAAGTCTACCCGGATGGATAAAAACAAGTTCACCTCATTTTTTTAGGTGAATTGGAGGTATGTACCCAAGTAAACAAGTGCCATTATATTTATATATAACAAAAATAGAAAAAAAATAAAAATGAGTTGAGCAACTCAGAAACCCTTCAAGGGTACCACGGCTAAGTGCCGATTTGTAGAATTACATTCAATATTATTGTTAGTATTTAAAAATTATGATTATTCTATTTATTTATGTGTAATTCACAATAAATGGTTATTATTATTATTATTATTATAAAGAAGTACAGATATTGAAAAAATAAACCGATATCTAGTACACAAGTGTAGACAAACCTGGTTGCCATATGTCAATTAATTTATTTCATTGTTTACTTGGTTTACTTCTTCTTTTTCGCTGTCATTCAATGTTTACCTTTTAATAAAAAATCACAAATTTGAAACCCGTCAAAATGAAGATAGTAAATATTATGGGATATGACAAAACAAATAAATAACTTGCGGATTTTTTCCGAACTAACTTTCCAAACAGCAAATTTGCTAAAACGAATTAAATTCTGCTGAAACATGACTAAAAGTATTAAAATAATACATTTTCATCGTGCTCTGAGCTATGCTAAAAGTTTTAAATGTCTAGCTATTCGGGAAATTAGTGAGAAATCGATTGCCAGATTTGTACCGGACAAACAAACAAGAAACCAACCAAGTTAATAAAAACGTAGTAAAAAAATCGAACTTCGTAGATTCATTATTTAGAGAAATAATTAGAAATATAAATCCATCGAAATCAAATGAATTCCTCTATCTAAATGCGCTATGAATATGAGTTTTCTTCTGTAATTTTTTATTTATTTGATATTTTTTTTTTTTTTTTATACAAAAACACATTAAAAATGTTTCGCTACTATATGTTTATTCCATACTGCGACTCTTAATATGCAGTTTACCCTGACTAATCTGCTTCAACTCTATCAAACTAAAAACAAATCTATAAATGAATTGTGAATAAAGATGACTCAGAAATAGTGGCAAAGGTGACAATGAGAGAAATATTACAGCCTCACGAAACATTATTAATTAATGACCATAAGGTTAATAATAAGATAAAACAATGGATTACGATCAATCATTGTCACAAATATTCTCAGATAAATTAGCATTAGCAACGTGAACTTTGTGCTAACAATTAACTTTAATTCAGAGAAGTTGTTTGTCTCTTTTTCTGCTGAAAATTAGATAAGCTGAAAAGTTAAAATACAATCAATAGTAGAAAATGATTGTGAAACAAAAGATTTATGATTGTTGAATACCAAGTATAATTGCTGATATCATTTTATAATTTATGCTTTATCTAATTAAATAAAAATTTGCTTTTTAAAAGATATTTTATACTAAGTTTTAAAAATAATTGTTTAGTTTGTGCTTAACTTCGAAAAAAGAAATAAACGTTACAACTTTTTAATAATTCAAATATGCCATTCGATTTTACAAAAAAAAAAAAAATTAAATTAAATATTCATTCTATTCATAAGTGTCGTAGAGCAATCTATAGACTGAAATATAAAATAGTGGATGCTAGATTGGTTCCAGTTGGACTGTTAGCTCTTAACAATATTACTGTTTTAAGCGAAATGTTTTGGTGCAGCTGCTCTAAAACACAGGCGTCAGGGTAGAAATTGTAAAATCGTGTTCAAAGGTGTTTGAAATGTGTAATACCTTTTGAAAAACAGGTAGTCGGATTTTAGATCACGTACGTTTTAGCTTTCTCTTCTATTCAGGTGAGTATACGATATGGGAAAAGCTATAAACTGGTTTTCGACTTAAAACTGTCAAACACGGATGTTAAGGACCTTACTTTAGTTTTTCTATGAATTTTTCCTTCTTATAAGCTGTTTTTTTTTTAGTGGATTTTTTTCTTAACATTGTCGGGATTTTTTGCTGTATATAAGAAGAGCCGATATTGAAGTAAAAACGTGACCAATTTTAGAGAAGCTTACTACATAATGCACGTAATGGAATTTTCCTTAACTCCGGAATTTTATCCTCTCCTATCCCTTTCCTGCTAAACCATTTTTTTTCCATCGGTTCATCAGTGAGTTTCCATATGGGATATAAGCAACAGCTGATACCAGTTTTGTGTAAATAATTCATTACCCAACATTTTCGATGCTGTAAATAACCTATGATGATTTATATCTATTAAAGTAGACATATTTATTCATACCTTAGACCTCAAAGTTACTCATATTAGCTTTCCAATGAAATTATATTATATAAATGCCAAATAAACATTACTTTTCGCCTTGCATACCTTCTAAAATGTTAACCTGATGTCTCCAACCCGCATTTCCTTAATTCCTAAAAAAACATACTCTATATAATTTTTGATGTATTAAAATACTCTGGAAAAAGAACAAGCTTTGAATTCAAGGCTGCATATTCCCTATAACTCTGCATTTATCTCTGATTGATCAAGTCTCACTTCTGTGACTACTTACTGTTCTTAAAATAATAATCTCGACGTGGACATGTCTTCATATACCACTTTAAGTAGCGGCGTCCTCATAATACTTAACATGCAAAGCTTCAAGGTGAAAACATTTTTAGATCTTAAAGTCTGCATCTACACGTCTTGTTCTATCTTTATCTCTTTTGAGGGTCTTAAATATACTTAAGGCGCAAAGAGTTTTGGTTCAGATCATATACTGGAAATGTTTTTTATATCCTTCTTAAATGGTTAGGGTTTTAAGTACTCCTTAAACTCACGTGTTTAAGTTTAAACTTGGAACATATTATTTAAAATAAATTGGACATGAACTTATCTTTCAATCTTATATTTTGTAAAGTATACATTATTCGATTTGAGTTTAAATCGTACTTAGGGCTTAAGCAAGTCAATATATACACGACTCATGTGTCTTCCTTTTTCAGGTCCTGTTATTCTTTTTCAGTTTTATATTTACATTGTACTTTCTCTCCAAGTTTGTTTAACTTCACAAAACTTGCTACTATTAAACATTAACTTTATAATAAGTTTCACATCTATATTATAAATGTATCACTTCCAAAATCAACCTAATTTCTACGATTTTACTTTAAACTTCTCTTTTAATTAAATGTTATAAACTTTCCATTTTTGCTGAAGGTGATAAACAACTTCTTTGGATTACCTGTTATTTGTATAGTAAGCATACAATTTAAAGAGGCTATTGCTAATTTATCTAAATAGTTGTGTCACGATGATTAATTGCAATCCATTGTTTTACCTTGTTACGTACCTTCTAGTTATTAATAATGTTTTGTGAAGCTAATATTTCTCTCATTAATAGTCCCACATTTTCCACCTTTACTGAGTCATCTCTATTCGTGTTTCATCTTAAGAATGCCGTCTTTGTCTTTACAATAATTTTTGAAGCTATATTAATCATTATATATTTGCATAAGGAAATTGCTATGGTTTAGTATCCAGCTTTAAACCTATAAGCAGTAAAACCAGCATTCTTATGTAATAATAATGCTGAACTATCATTAAAAACATGACTTACGGCAAACAAGAGTTCTCACCTATATCTAATAATATGGGTTATAATTGTTTGGAACAATTATTGATAAAGAAAAAATCGGTCCGAGATATCTCAGACAAACTTTCTCATACATACGAGTTAATAATTACTTAGCCCAGTGTTTTCCATTTACTATTTTTCATATGTAAATTTAATTATTATTGAACATTTCACAAAATTTAACATAAAAATAACTTCTCCTAGGCGGGGAATCGAACCTGGACTCTCTCCGTCCGCGTTTTAAGCTTTTTTCTCAGGAACTAGATTTTTCCTGGGAAAACTGCATATATCATTAGATTCGTATTTTAATGGACTACATTTTATAATTTTTTAATCAAAATCGTCGGAACCGTTTTCGAGTTTTTTATAATTTTTTCACGTTTTTTCAGAGTTTTTGGGGGTTAGCGCCCCCAAATTAAAAGCTAAAATTAATTTCTAGATTTCGCCTCGGGGTATGGTTTTTCTAAACATTTATGCCAAATTTCGTCAAAATTGACCCAGTAGTTTAGGCTCCAGGCGTCTGCACAGACAGACCACGGACAGACATTTTTTAAAAACCACTTTTTTGGACTCAGGGGACCTCAAAACGTGTAAATCCATTAAAATCTCAAAATCGAATTTTCGCGCCATCACAATACTTTCTCTTTATATGAGGAAGTAAAAATGTTCCTCACAGACTTGTTCTATTATTCAGCACAGACTTCGTATAACTGTGATTATTTCCTTTTTGTAAATATATATATTATTTGTATATTGTTTTCTATAACACCTCCCTGTCCTCTTATGTTCGGGTAGAGAACAAATTAAGCTACATATTTTATAAAGATTTTTTTTTAGTGGATTCATATTTAAATAGACTACATTTTAGATTATTTTTAATCAATAACGTCAGAGAAATATGTTTTCTTTTTTCTTGGGGGGTGGTGCCCCCAAATTTATTACTAAAATTCTTTATTTATCTCTGGCCATGATTTCATTGAAAATATATTTCAATTTCATTCGAAATCAGCCAAGTAGTTTATTTAGGCTCAACGTGTCTGCACAAAAAACAGATAGGCATGTTTAAAACCCACTTTTTGGACTCAAAGGACCTCAAAACGTGTAAATCCATCAAAGTATCGAATACTTTCTCTTCATGTTATTATACTACGAAAATGAAATAGTATACAAGAGTGAGACACGGTAATGGGAATTGTAAATGTAATTTTGTGATGCTAACGCAATGTTAAATATATTATTATTACTTACCGTCTGACATTATTTTATTTGGTTTATACGGGAGAACCCATAATTGTAACATAAAGGTTTTAAACTGTTTTTTCCCCCATTTTATTAAAATGTTAAATTCCTGAAACCACGAAAAGGACTGTTTTATTATTTTAATTTGAATTTTATTTCCAAGTTTGCTTTAAACATTTTTTAAAATTTTACTTAAGTTTAAAATTACGAAACACATATTTGTATTGCAAATAATTCTTATAAGGTTTTTTTTAACCTTTAATGTGTAATATTGGCGATTTGTTTTTGTTAATTTAATTTTGAAATATCTATAATAGTCCAGTTAACAAGTACATTTTACCTTGCAAAAGGTCATAAAAAGTTTTTTTATGTTTGTAAATATAAAAAATAACACTTTTCTGTGTCTATTTTTCTAACAGGTCTATTTTTTTTTTTTTTTTTATCCCTCCCCCCACAGTCAGATTTTTTGGGTATCCTACTTATGGAAGTACAAATAACCACCAATAACCTCCGTAACGTGGGTTTTGGTATACCAAAACTCACGTTATACAATTATATACATATAAGAGTTATTGAAAATTTAGTGCTCTACAAGAAAGATAAGAAGACTTTTTTTCAGGACATATATTATAGGTAAAGAGTTATAAAGAAAAAACTATATAAATA
>KZ651326.1:482001-504695 GCA_001010745.2 Gerris buenoi | reverse complement strand
ATATAAAATATATATTATATGTTTTAGCATCTACTGTTGTGTACAGTCTAACTCGTTTATCTATAGAGGTTCTGTCCCACATGAAATCTAAATGAGAACATACTAGCTTTTCAATTTACTATCTTAAATTATGTATCTGCCTCTTGTTGTTTTGACATTTAATTTCTAAATGTTCGTCTAAATGCCATTCTCCTTTTAATTTCAACACCTCTTTGAAACTAAATAAAGAAAAGTTGCCCTAATTAAACTTCTTTAAGTGAGATGCACTATAATAATTTAAATCTTAATGGAATATTCTTCGAAGCATATTATCATTTTTGTTTTCTAGTGCAGGCTTGAGTCTAATATATTCATATATATTTTCCGGAGAAGACAAAAGGCATATACTATCAGTATCAGATATTGTATAACCCCATGTTAGTATCCAATACCAGAGACTATCCGTAAGTTACCTATACATAATATGACCAAAATCATGATAGCGTTTTCATTCAGTATATTTCCAGCAGTAGGTTGGGGCATGGTTAGGAGTCACACAATTTCTGGAAGATTTTTCAGCGGAAAACGACCTGTGTAATTCCAATATTGGTTTCATGCATCTTTATGGGTTAGGGCTAATTCATGATCAGGCCGCTTATTAAATATTTAGGTTAGACGGGTTTTAACTTAATCTGTAAAATATGTTAGCTACAAACGTGCTGTTGCTGTGTTCGAATGACATCTAATCTCATAGATTTCGCCGATGCTTTTTATTAGTGTACAACATGTCTCATCAATGAATTTTCTTTTTTTTAGGCCTTCATCATCGTGGTTTATATCAATCTATTAAGTGTTTGTTTGTTTTTTTTTTTTCACTTTCTAATTAATTAATATGCTGTTATATCATCTGCGCTAGATTAATATCTAAAATTTAAACTATATTAATTAAATCATTAAATTAGAAAAATAATAAATTCTCAAGGTTATCTATATATTTAAGAGTCACCCTAACTTTTTTTTTTTTTTTTTTTTTTTTTTTTTCACATATAAGACCTCAATAATAGCTGTTGCTTAAATAGCTTACTCTCTTCATGAATTCTTTAATCGAAATAATAATAATTATAAATAGAAAGAAATAAACAACCCAAATATTGCCCTAATTATTAATACCTATCGTCCGAGATAGGCTGTTATAGATGGATTGTTCGGCACCTAAATATCTCCCATCTCGTAGCCATTTGAATTAGCATAACATTCAATTAATTCAATGTCGGATAATTATCCCTTTGATGTTGGGAATCTATTATCTCTTGTATAGAACTTTGGCATTGGACATCACCTACATGCTCTTCCACCCCTACCACCATCATTAGTTTGAAATTTGCCCTCCTCAGAACGCTAAAGCAATCTCCACCAAATACACCCCTCTTATCCTAAAGGTCATAAACATTTTTTCAACTTTACATCGTATAATTAAATATGGAAAGGCGATTCTCGATTGGATAAATAACAACAAAGCCTATTTTTGATTTTGTTTTAACTTTGTTTACCATTTCTATAGATCATGTTAATTTCACTTCTAAAGCCTTTGTGTGCCTGTTTATTAAATCTTTCGAAATTGTTTTTATTTTTCCTTATAAATTATTAAAGCATCAATTTAGCGAAATTTAAAGAGCCTAGACTGCTGAAATTAATCTGGGGTTCTCTGCGGGATACTTTCGATAAATAATAAAAGTTTTATAAAATCAGATAAGTACTTTTGAAGCCTTAGGTGAAAATAAATGTATGCTTATACGCATGTGTGATAACACCCAACAATGGATAATTATGACTTACCATCCCAATTTCATTAAAATCGGACGAGTAGGTTTTAAGATATGTTGGTTCGCAAAAATTTAATTTTTTACGATTTTGGTAGTATTCGTACTACGGAAAGATTAAATTTTAATTTAAATCAAATTATAATTATTATTAAGTACGGGTTCAAGAGGCCCGTGGTTCAAATCCCGGCGCTGGAGCTTGTTTTTCTCTGTCTGTTTCCCGTAGTTAATAATAATTATAATTTGATTTAAAATAAAAATTTAACACTAAACTAAAAATGTTCCCTTGTGTCTGAAATGGATTTCAGTCTTGGAATCTTGAAATTGGAGACATAAAAATGTTTTGTTCTTTCTGAACGATCGCATTCCGTTACCTTCGCTAAACTCTTAAGCAAATAAGATTCTTTATTGTCGAGTATTATAATTACTTTTTAATATTTTTTTATAAAATATTTAAATTTTTAATTACCTACTAATTTATCGCAATAAAAAGTTGATTTTTTTTTTTTTCTTTCTTGCCTGTTGTTAACCAAATGTTTTTTTGTAAAAACTTTTATAACTGTAACAAGGATTAAACGCCCACTTAGATTTTTTAAATGATGTTTCTTGAATTGTGCTTGGCGACTTTGTTGTTTTTTAAAATTCTACTTTTAAAAAAATCATGTTTTAACTAACTTCTGTAACAAAGTAATTATGTCCTTCTCTCCTCAGTAAAAATAAAGCAACTGATTAATGACAAATAAATTGAACGAGACAATGCTTGATTTCTTAAGCTGAAAGCAAGAGAAGCAGTAATAAAAAAATGTTAAGTTTGTTGAAGATTTTGTAAAAATCTATTTTTTTTTTCTTCACTTTCTAAAATAAAAAGCATAATTGTATTACTTCCAATAAAACGCGGGAGGAAAAATAAATTATCGCTTTTTGAACAAGGAAAAAAAGGGGTTTCGGCGGGGTTTGTCGGCCGAAACGCTCCATTAAACAAATAATTCAATAAAACAACTTAATAGAAATTTTGTAAAATACAAAAAAAAAAAAATAAAAAAAAGTTACTAAGTTTGTCTCTAGATTTAGTGCTTTGTGTCCTAAATAAAAAGTTAAATGAGCCGTAAACTTTGTTCAGAACTTAATACGATAAATATTAAGAAAAAAAGTGGTGTGTTAATTAAAAATAACTTCCTTAATTTATCCTAGTGTCTGTCTTAGAGGGATTTTATAAATTAAAAAACAAGGTGATAAATTTTCACCTGTAATTTTTCCATTTTCTGATTAATATATTTCTATCTTAAAAATAAATAATTACTTAAGTTTTAAATTCATTTCTACTTTATCAGGGTGAAGAAAGGAAACTTCGATATTTAAATGTAAAAGAACAAGAAATATTAGTATGGTGAAAAAGTAAATTCAAAATTAAGTTTCGATGGATTTTGTAAAATTTATAATTTCGTGAACTTATTACTGAGTATTGAATAGTTATCGTTAATTCTTAATCTTAGCAAGTTTCAGCTTTCTAATCTAGGCTAACATTTAAGTTGCAATACAATTTTTTCAGTCTAAAAAAAACAACAAAACTACAACAACAAAAAACAACAACTCTTCGATATATAGCCTTTATAATAACGGCCGCCCTGCAACGCGGTTGTTTTTCTGAAGAAAAACAACCCTGCTGCATATGCATATAGACCAGGTAGAGGTCCAAAGCGATAGACAAAATTTGATAGCACCATACAATTTACTTTAGCCAAAAAGTGTGTCTTAATTAATTAATATTTATTCAATTAGAGCTTGTTACTGGCATTTATTTCATACGAGTCATAAAGATAAGTTATTCGGCACTAATATATTTGTATATATGTGTATAAAAGACCTTTTGGTGAGACTTTTTTGGGGTTTAAAAATAAGTTGAGATATTAATAATTGAAGTGGCATTTACATTTATAATCCAAGAGAACTAAATTATCGAATGTTTATCTTATTAATGTAGAATTTTTTTTTGGTACTCGTAACTTTTTGGTTTCTCGTAAATTTAACGTGATTAATTCTAATGCTTTGATTCTATATTTGTTTTGTGTTTTGAGTGGAATGGTGTTGTTCAATTCTATCTGAGAGTCGAGTTGTGTATGAAGTTTGCGTGTGGCCTTCTCTTACAGTTATGGATGTCGATGATAGGGTGCTCAGCATCTGTAATGTTGCTTTGCTAGGTGTGGTGAATACGGTTGTACGGGCCCCTGAGGCCCGAGGCTCCCTTTTGACTTGAACTCAACGCTAAATACGGAGTGAAGCGAATCCACAGTTCTATATTATACCGTGAAAAGGCCTAGCAGCTTTCTCTAAAAGGCCTTTATCTTCGTACACGCCCTCAGTTCCTCCAACTCGTAACTAAATTGAACCATACATAAACATTTGAAGTGTCTTCAAAAGGTTATTTTAACATGTGAAGCAATTTGTTATGTGCATGAGTTTAGTTGAAAAAAAAAAAATATTTACTTCTGTTTACAATGCTTATTCGGTTTTTGTTAAATAAGTCTGTTGACTAAATCGAAGAATCCATCATTCTAAATAATTTGAATTATCTTAACCTAAGAAAGCTTATAATCTTGTAAGCAACAGATTGTTGACTACAATTGTTTTGTTGTTTTCAAGATTGAGTCATAAATTTATCTATTATAACTTTGATTTTTATACCTTATACTTGTTCGCGTTTAATTTTAAACTAAGGCTTTCAAATAGTTGATAATATTTTATAAGGTCACAGAGGTTTTTTAGACACTCTTTTCTAAAAGTAGAAAAAAAATCTTGTAATTCTTTGCGATATACTTCTCATTTAACTTAAATTTATTTTATGATTTACTGATATTACATTAAAATTCATGTTTTGTATGTAACAATAGGAAATTTTTACATTCTAAAAACCACCTTGTACCTTCGTGAGCCTCACTGAAGCCTGATTATTATTATAACTGATTATACTAAGACTAATAAAGTGGTTATACATTTTGAAGGTTGTCCAAGTCCACAAATTAATTTTATTTCGGACTCGTTTCATTTAATATAAGAAACTACTATACATAGGTATATTGTAAATATACGTTGCTATATTAACTTTATTTTAAGTAGGCGAGGCAACCCATGGCTCTATCATTGAAGCGAGCTTGCTATTTTAATTAATATTGAATATTAAAGAAAATTGTTTAATTGTGATGAGTGTTGAGATGGTTAAAAATAATGATTGGAATAGAGAATAGAGAGTTGAGGAGTGGGGAACCTTTCAATTCTGACTTACGCATCCAGGCCATCTCTTTTTTAAGTATAAATAAATTGAAAGCTTGGATTCGGGACTAGGTATCGGTAACAACAGAAAAAATCACAGGGAAGTACTTGTGTCCAAGTACTTTTTAGGGTTTTGTAGATGATTAAGCATACCCGTTGTGTAATTAGGCATATTTTGACTTATAAAACCAATAAAGAATGAAACATTTAAATAATCAAATATATATTTGAATCCTACTCTTCAGTAGCTTTCATTTGATACCCAACTCAAAATTTTTAAAAAATTAAATTTTGTGCGCACTTTTTCGCACCCAAAATTGGCAATTTTTGAAAATTTGGGATGAACTCCCGGAATTTTCATCGCCCTACAATAAGGTATTAGCATGAATTATTTCGAAATTTTAGCACCAGCCGATCTATAGTGGTTGGAGAGGGGGACATTTTTTTTTGGGTATATTTTGATTTTTTTAACCAATAAGGAATGAAAAATTTAAAAAAGCATACATATATTTGTGTCCTACTCTTCAGCAGCTTTCATTTGATACACCACTCAAAAATTTAAAAAAAATATACATTTTTTCGAATTGCGCATGCGCAAATCTAGTTATGAACTTCTGTATATTTTTCCTGTGGTTGGGTTAAAAAGTTACACCAGTGTTTTAAATTTCAGCACTTTCGCTTGAACGGTTCAGGCCCTATGAACCAAAGAGCGACGGACGGACGGACACATCACCCTCGGCATAAGGGTTTTGAGAAGTATCTACAAAACCCTAAAAATCATTCTCCAGTATAGCTCAGTTGGTCAAAGCGCCTGTACTGGATATATAGGAGGACCGTGGTTCGAGTCCCTGTGCTGAAGTCTATTTTTCTCTCATAGACTCGCGAATGTTTCTAACGATGTGTAACAAACTTAGCCTCGGCATTAGCGGAACATAATTTTCAAACTAAATCAATAATTTACTCAAACATGAAACGTCTGAAAGGTAAACGTTGCTGACAAAGTGGCAAGTAGAATATTTTGATGTAAGAAGCTCGGTTACGCTTGCTTCAATATATTTTTTAACTTTAATCTTCTTACTTATATTTCATTTGTTTTTTCTTTTATGAGAAAAACAATAGAAGTAAATGTTCCTTTAGTTTCTCTATGAAATATACCTTTGCTCGACCAATAGTTCCATTAATATCCGAGTTTTCCCGAACGAATCCCATGGTAGGGTGTTAATCGAAATTTTTTCGCTCGGTCGAACATTGCTGCAATCAGCTTTGATTTTCACACCCGAAAAATGAAAAGAAAAGGGGGGGGGGGGAAATACAACTGGACCGAACAAATCGTGAAGGCTGGATTAATGTCGTTGTGCTGGCACACTGGGATACTGTACCTCACCCTTTGTGCTAACTACCAAATCGGATTTTCACCAGAGGAAAAACGAAATAGGAAAAACAGGACCTGATTAATAACACTCTATTGTGTAAACCAAAGGAACAAATAGGTACGAGATTCTCTCTACTGCAAGATGAAAACTGATTTCTAGGACAGTGTTCTAATACTAGAAAGCTTGATAGGGTTGCTTGAGATAGAAAATTAGTCCAAAATAAATAGATGATGCTCAGCTACGTGGTAGAACACCTCACCTGAAGCACCTGTTTGGAATTTCAAATCAGCACGAGTGTCCTACTCCCCGTTTTACCTTCTTATTCATGGTTTTACAAGTGGGAGGGGGAGGGGACTCGCTGTGTCGTCCTGTTTCATATGACTATGGCTTTACACCTAATTCCATTTTCAACGATGTAAGCTTTACAAAGCTTGTACAAACACTTGTTTTTATTACATTTGCCTTTTGGGTTTAAAAAAATTTTTTTTTTTTTTTTTTTTTTTTTTTTTTTTTTTTTCAGTTGTGCTTCACCGTCGCTTCGCTTTAAGAATTCTTTTAAACTCTATAAAGAAACGTGATTAAATGTATCAAAGCCTTGTTGATGTCCTCTACCTAACTGTCAGGATATGTACAATACTACCGAATTCATTACCACACATTATCCTTATTTGCCATTTTAAGTTTAAAATGTGGATATCCAGATTTTATTTTCTTCTATTTACATGATTCCTTTTATTACACTTATCCTGTTGGTTTTTCCAAAAACAAATATTTTCTCATACTTTTAGGGTATTATATTACTAGCAAAAATATAATTAGCATAATATTTTTTAACACGCTAACAAACAACTTTTATTTTGTCTGTTGCAGGTGAGGGCTTGGATTCTGCATTATTGTTCTCTCTTTCATTTTAAAAACATTCTGTGGTCTTGTAAGTTACTTTTTCCCCATTTTAATAAATCACTTTTATTAGTTAATTTATACTCAGACATTATCTGCACATACAAATTTAAAATGGTAGTCCTGTTTAAATAAAAATGCCTACAGCAGATAATTCTGTTGGCAAACATAGAAATAATTCTGTACTCTTTTTATTTGTAAATTACAAGCAAAAGGTGCTAAAAAACGTGGGTATCTCCCCCATGTGTTTAAGTATACCAAAAGGGCAATTATGCCTCCACTTTCCCTTCTGCTGAGCATTTTTCACTTGATAAAAGGACTTTTATTTAACTGCCAACTACCCCTGTTTGCAACCGGACTGGGAATACGCGACATATTTTCAACCTACCGCCTAAACACCACGCACCCCCTTCTATTCTCTTAATTCATCGGGGAAAAACCAAACTTGGCTTCGACCGAACACCAATTGATTTAATAGCTCTTTTGAACGCAAACACATTTTTTAGCACTTAACTACGTGGTAGATATATACAAAAGGCTTTTAAATTAACGGTAAAACAGTAAAAAAGGGTGTTCAGTTACAGTTAGTAGGTATATTATATATTTTATTTACATATATTATATATCGTTTACTCACAGTGTACTTGTAATAAATAATGTTTGGTCTTCTTTTTTACTTACTCGTATTCAATAAGAAATAAAGTTCGATTTCGAGATTACGATGGATGTAAAAAAAAAAAAAAAAAAAAAATATCACTGTTTTCAGTGGAGATGCGGCCGATTTTGACGAAATGTGGCATATTCAGAATAACCATAACCAGGGACGAAATCAAGAAATTAATATTAGCTTCAAATTTGGGGGCTCTATACCCCCAAAAAACTTAACAAAACACTGAAAATAGATTAATTTCTCGTAAATGGTCGAACTTTTAGATTTAAAAAATTGTAAAATGTATAGTCTATTTAAATGCGGATATATTATAACGATATAAGCCGTTTTCCTGGAATAATCTACACTCAGAGAAAATAGTTTTAAACGTTGAGAGGCCAGGTTCGATTCCCCTTGCCGAGAAGTTATTTTTATGATACATTCTGATAAAATGATTTAATAATAATTAAATGTACCTTCACAAAACACGAAAACTGATAAATGGAAAACACTGGACTAAGTGATTATGAAGATGTCGTATATGGGTAAGTTTGTCGTGAGAAGTTGTTGAGTTGGCTCGGATCGATTTTTGTCGATTTTAGACTAGATAAATGTTAAAATAAATATGTAAAGAAATAACTGGTTGTTTTTTTTTGTTATCTAGTGTTATTTTTTTAAAATTCGGATTTGGTTGGAATAAGTAAGTATATTTTATGAGTAAACCATGTTGAATTGTTTACAGCAATCTCTTCCCTTGTCGAGTGTTACATTTTTTATTTAATATCGATTGTACCATCACAGAATCCAGCACATTTAATACGATAAAAATATTTATCCTTAGGCAATTTTATTACTACTTAAGTATTGCCTAGTATTGCTCTGTGTGTCTTTGTTCTCTAATATACTCTTCTGTTCTCGGGTTTAACAAGCATCTTGTCTGCGCTACAGATTGTATCTTTAATTTATCTGTAATTTATTTGTCCACTGTATACAAGACTGTATAAGAAAATCTAGAATTAATGACTAAGATTACTTTGTTGGGCGCGAAAAGCTTAAGTAATTTCCATATTTTATTTTGTTCAGATGTTTATCTAAATACATTCGTTAAAGGCCATCTTTCACCTTGACTCAAAGTAGTTCAGAAGTATGAATGAATAATCTGAATAGATTAAAAAAAACATCTCTTTGTGAGAAATGTGCTGTGGAAATCAAGTGTGCTAAATGAGCTATAATGTGTGCTAACATATGTTGCATGCTTCACTTAAAAATAATCGTTGATCTGTCCAATATTTAAGCTTTGATGACGATCTTAGAATCAAACAATAATTATCTTTGTCCGTGACATTGAAGAGGGTCTTCTCAGTATAGCGATAGCGAATTATGTCAAGCATATGATTGAAATAGATATGGGTATGGTGTAACAGGAAATTATGTCAACAGATGAACTGACCTCATTGTTTATCTGAGGATCGCCAACTCGCGTGTCTTTTTTTCTTTAGATACATCAAGACTAAACTTCTCGAACTTCTCTTTTTAAGAAAGCTTTTCTTTACAATCTCAACCTCTTTATGGAAAGAGGAGTCAAATGAATATTGTAACAATTAATCAAATTGCGCACTTGAGCTAATAAATATGTTTTGCATAAGTGTCCAACACCGTTATTCCCTTAAACTGATCCCCTGAATAGAATTTCATTTAGCCTCAGTTTAACTGGGTTAAAAGTGCATTCTAAGAGATGAAATCACGACAGTGTTGCATCAGTGACGCCGCGCCGCTGTATATTTAACCCCTTTGGCACATTCAGATGTATACAAACCTCTCTTCTTTGTATGCATATTTGTCATTACCTTACTCGTGTCAAAGCATTTATACTATTTATTATATGGACAATTTAAAACAACCTTGGATTCTATTCCAAATGACACGGCTATTAATTTGTCGTTTTTTTTTCTTTTTGAAATGAATTTCATTGTTTACACTACGTTAAGAAGTAATTACTTTTTAAAGAAGCACTCAAGAATGTTTTTAACATTTAAATTTATATTGAGTACGCTTTATATTCTGTCTTTTCTTAGTTCTTATATTTGTTTATAAACTGCGTTTCCTTTCATGCGTTACTGTATCCGTGTAAGTTCCACTTAAATGCACTACATACTTTATTAATATGTTACTTAGGTTTTTTTTTTCTATTTTCACATAATTTTCAGTTCCTTTTATAAACATCTAGTAGGTGTTAGCATTTACCATGTATAATCTGCTTTTTATTATATTACTAGCCGGATCGGCACGCTTCGCGTGCCTTTTCCGTCTAGAAGTTGGCGCTATGTGAAAAAATAATTAAATCAATATAATTAATACATCTTTATTGATACATAATTTCGGATTTTATTACTAGTAGGTATTTTGTTTTTTTTTTATGCTTATTTTTAAACATTTTATCTGAATTAAATATATGTCCAGCTTTTTTTTACGTTTATCATATAATGTGTTTTTCATTAAAAATTAATTTAACCATTAATTTTTATATTTATCTACTTTGCAGTAATTATTTAGATAATGCATTTTGTTTAACTGTAATATACACTTTTAATTAAAAAGGAATTATGAAATAAATTTAACTTTAATTTTTTATTTTATAATTTTTAATTATTCTATTTTATACTACCTTCAATTTTCAATTTTAGGTAGAATGAATCTATGAACCAAATTTCAGATCTGTATCTGTATGTGTCTAAGATAGTTGTCTGTGATTAAATCCAAGATGGCGGCCATACGTAGAAGTGAAAGTACCTTTAATTTTCTTTTCAGCTACTATAAGTATACGTACCGAATTACAGATCTCTAGGTCCACGGGAAGCTGAGATAATACGCCGGGGAAGTGTGACGTCACTTACGTAAAAAAATGTGTGTTGTTAGGTTAGCTGGCTCATAATATTGGATATNAAAAAAAAAAAAAAAAAAAAAAAAAAAAAAAAAAAAAAAAAAAAAAAAAAAAAAAAAAAAAAAAAAAGTACAATCAGTCTATGAAACAAATTTCAGATCTATATGTGCACTGGAAGCTAAGATAATTATCTGTGATTAAATCCAAGATGGTGGTTGTAATCAAGTATGGCAGCCATATGTTGATATGAAAGTAGCTTTAATTTTATTTTTTTAGCTACCACAAGTCTATGTACCAACTGTCTATGTCCACTGGAAGCTGAGATAGAGTTTTATTAAATCCAAGATGGCGGTTATAATTCAATATGGTGGCAATATACCGAAATCAAAATGGTTGCACTTTTCTATTTATGGTTAACTCTATCTATGTACCGAATTTCAGATCTCTATGACAATGGGAAGTAGGAGAATTACTGATGAATAAATTCAAGATGGCGGATATAATTCAATATGGTGGCCATATATCGAAATCAAAATGGTCGCACTTTTCTATTTACTGTACACTCTACCTATGTACCAAATTTCATATCTCTATGTCAATGGGAAGTAGGAGAATTAGGGATCAGTCAGTCAGTCAATCACTGTCACTCTTAATTTTATATATAGTTTTATAGAATAATGATTATAAACGGTTTAATTCTTTTGGGATTTTCCTTCAAGCAATTCTTGTTTTTTCCAACCATTCTTTCTCATATTCCTTTCGTGCATACCGAAGCGTAAAAGTATTGTGATCACTCTAAAAAACGAGTTTTCCTTATGACCGCGAATTGAAAAATTTCTAGACATAAATCTGTTTCAGTCTTCAAGAGAAGTTTTTGTTACTGTATCTTTCCGTCGCTTTGTCGTTCAACATATTTGCTAACCACCGTATCTTAAATATTTATTTCTCATCAGAATTTAATGAAAGATTTGATGGTAGATTACAATTAGCCCGCACGTCGTCCCATATCAATTTCATTAATTAAGAATCATTTAATTAATCATTTATTAATCATTCATTCGCTTGTTTCTTTACTCAGTTGTACCCGTTTTCATAAGTCAGTCTATACATAACTGTTATTGAAAATAGTCGAAGGACTGAAGCGATCGTCATAATTTGAATTTTTGATTTTGCGGATTGTTAAATATCGACAATTTACTTACTAATGCAATAAAGAGCTTTAAAACTTGGGCGTAAATAAGAAGATATCCCTCACGTCTAAAATTGAATAGTTACCTGCACTTTGTCATTATACGATCACAGAAAATAACTCGTTCAAAGTTATTGCATATCTATTGTCTTTTTGTTTGAACTGTCTGTAAAGAATAAATAAATAAATGGTAAATTAACCTAAATCGACCTCGTAGTTATAGATATCGATGTTTATCTCGAGCAGAGTATACAGGCTGATTGTTCTTTGCCTCAGTGGATCCGAGTAATTCTTGACTTCTCCGCATTGCTATCTCTGATTCGCAAGCAATCTGAAACTGAAAGCCAGAACCCACTGCTGATAATTAAATTCCATTGAGGTTTAATTCCAAACGAATTTTAAACACTCTGAAATAACTTTTAATCCAACTTTAACTCGTTCTGTATTAATCTTTGCTAAAATGATCTAAAGTTTACTAATTTATCATCGTTAATGCTTTATCGATTTGAAATTTGCTAGTGCTAGTTGGTCTTTGGCCAATAGAATCATCAAATGTTCGCTAATTTGTCATAATTAATTCAGTTGTATAAAACTTTTAAGTGTAGAAGGCCCGTTGCAAATTCAACGTAAACTCTCTTGAAACTACTCAGAAGTATTAATTAAAATAAATTCATTTAAATTGCTCAGCGCATGTATATTATTTGACTAATTGATATATAGTTTCCCTATTTTGAATTAAAGTTAAAGGCTTATACTCGGATTTTTCCCGGGAAAACTTGGATAAATTTATCTTTTTAATGCTAAAGTACAACAAAATCGGTCTGGCCGTTTTGGCTCAAAGCATCTGCACAGACAACAGACAGCAGACGCATTTTTTAAAACCACCCTTTTTAGACTCCGATGGCATCAGGACTATTAAATCCATCAAATTATGTATAAAATTAAAATTAGTATTTCAGGGTTTGAATCACTCGATTTTTTTTTTTTTTTAATTTTTGGTCACCCATTCAGCTGTTTACTTTTTATATTTATAGCAAATAAATAAATAAATAAAAAAAATGTCCATATAAAAAAATATTTCTGTTTATTTACTGTTTAATCGATCTTATAAAACAATATTTTCGTTTATTTACTGTTTAATAGATCTTATAAGGCAATATTTCCGTTTATTTACACATTAATCTATCTTATAAGAAAATATTTCCGTTTATTTACACATTAATCTATCTTATAAGAAAATATTTCCGTTTATTTACAGTATAATCTATCTTATAAGAAAATATTTCCGTTTATTTACAGTTTAATCTATCGCTTAAGATAACATTTACGTTTATTTGCTGTTTAATCCATCGTATTAGGTAATATTTTCATTTATTCAAGTTTAATCCATCTCACTAACTCTTGTTTCTTTCGACTTACTTTAGTTGATTTTTTTATATCTCTTCAGTTCCTAATATAAAAAACTTCACTGATAAAAAGGTTTTTTAAATTTTTAATTTACAGCAAAAAGCAATCTCCTAAACCTCCAAAAATAGATTTATAAATGGATTAAAATAACCTAGCTGGTTTTTTAAATTGCGAATTTAAATTGTTACTATATTAAAAAAAGGATATTAAGGTATTACTGGTGGAAAAGTAGAAAATGGTCTCTTTTTTTTATTTTTAATTAAACATTTTTAATTTTCTCTTTTAAAACAATTTTCTTTTTGTTGCCATTTCCTTTTTTCACTCCTCCGAGTTGATAAAGTGGTAGTGAAGAGGAAAAAGAGGAATCATTGTGTGTAGAAATTACTGTTGAAAATTAAACTTGACTTGTTGGTTTGGATTTTTTAAAAGAATCTTTTCTTTGTAGGGTGAAATGTAAGGTGAGGCAGTGTAAAGATGGAAGAGAAAAAGAATTCCTTGTGTTCTACAGGTCAGTTTAATTCTAAACCTTTTTAGAACTAAACCTTCTTTTTTCCTATTGGTCGTTTCTCTGTTTTCTTCTTATTTTCCTTTGATTACAGTTGGGAAGCAGTAATCCCTGATTAGGAAAGCGGTAATACTTGATTAGACCTTCTCCTCACCCTTCTCGTGACCTGAACTCTTAAACGTGTTTACCATGAGAAGGCCTGCGGGGTTATTTCAATGCTTGCTAACCACGTGTATCCGATACCTGTAACGCGCTTCTCTTGCTTAAATTACTTTTTTTCTCCATCTGTGGTTTTATTTTAACTTTAAAATTGTAATTGTATTTTCCAGGTTGGAGGTACAAAGTTAAGATACCAGTTAAATTAATTGGCAAACCCTAACTTAATTAAATGTAATTAAAATTTGAACCATATTAACAACTATCCTAAAGTATAATATGATAATTTATTTTGTTTAATTTTTTTTTTTTTTTTTTTTAGATATCTCAATTATTTAAGAGTGCTGCTGGGACTTATTAGATCTTAGATAGTTTTTAGAATTGTGATTCAACTTTGCTTAATATTGATAATTTAATTGCTGAATCATAAACAAATATAATTTTATTGTCAAAGAGGTTAGACATATTTAAAAAATTGGTTGAGCGTGAAGTCTCACGTAAAAAGGTTTCGTTAATATTGTGAACATGAAATTAGTATGGGGGTGGGAGGTATAGAAACTCAAAATGTTGATGTTTTTTGACAAAATGGCGCATAAAATAAATCACAACCCCAAAGTGTTAAATATATTTATAATCTACTCTTCAATACCTTCCATTTGATACTTCACTCAAAATTAAAAAAAAAATTCTTCCCATGACAGGAATTATTATTTAGCCGCCATCTTGGATTTCATGTTGGTTGGATCAAATTGCTTTTCTTATTTTTTCTATGGCTCAGCAAAATGCACATTTTGCATATTATTTTATATTTTTCGAAACAGCGGAAACATAGTTTTAGAGGGGGGCACAGAAGATTTTGATGTTTTTTGACAAAATGGCACGGAAAATTAAACGATTTCCACAAACGTGAATCAAATTAAACGTTTTATATATTTTTGTAATCTGCTCTTTAATGCCTTTCATTTGATACCCCACTCAAAATGTTTAAAAAATATTTTTTTCCCTGTGACAGGAGTTAGCCGACGTTTCATATAGCTTTATGATAATATGTGACCTTTATATTGTGAAATAAATATGTATTATTATTATTTTGGATTTCCAGTGAATCAGATCAAAGTGCTAATATTTTTTTTCTTTAGCCCATAAGACTGAAAATTTTACAATTTTTAGTAACAGCAAAAATATATTTTTAGGGGGGGGGGGGCAAGCAAAATGTTGATGTGTATTGACGAAATGGCGCTGAAAGTTAAACACTACCCATAAGTATTATATATATTTGTAATCTACTCTTCAATACCTTTTATTTGATACCCCACTTAAATTCTAAAGTTATTGGAACCTACAGAGTGACTGTGACTGCCGTAAAGGCAGTGTAAGAATAGAGAAACGTTTTACTGAGATATGACTGGTATATTATATTGAACACAGCTTTTGTTTATATAATAGACATCTCCTATAAATCTCGTAAAAGAAGTTTCCCTCTCCTACTTAGATCAGGACTGACCAAGATGACAGAAATGTCACTTACAACAACTCTGCCTGACTAAGTAGGATCAGGAAACAACCCAAATAATAAAAAATACTAAAATTTGGTAACACAAATTAATCCAAAATAAACTAAACAAATAAATTGACCACAGCGGCCACACTCCCACCTTCGGGAGAATGCTCCCGAACCTCTAATTGGATGCTTCTACCAGAAGGATCACAGCTGTGGTCGGGCGATCTAACTCCCGCCCGTCCGCAAATCGTAGCCTCACTTTCCGTACAAGACCGTCGTCGGCCGGGTAGGTGCAAGTAATCCTTGCTAAAGGCCAATTCGATCTAGGTTCCTCCTCTTTTACACAGAGAACGACATCGCCCTTTTGCAAGTTTCTCCGAGTTGCGTGCCACTTAGCCCTGGGTTGTAACGAATTTATGCATTCCGTCTTCCAACGCTCCCAAGTTAGTATAGTAAATCCTAAATTTCTATTTTTTTGAATGAGGCCTACCTGAATTTCAATCAATATCTTTATCTTAGCCCTTTTTAGTTCCCTAAAACTTAACTGTTTAATCTTTGGGTCCGAAATTTTTAGATCCCTTGCATTTATTTTTAACTCTTTTGACACCTCTTTGGGTCCCTCAAACCACCTAGACTGATCAAGGTATTCCGTCGACAGTCCTCTAGAAGCAACGTCCTCTAGATTGCTCTTTGAAGACACTTGATACCCACTATTTGTGTCT
Source organism: Gerris buenoi (assembly GCA_001010745.2). Classification (NCBI taxonomy): domain Eukaryota; kingdom Metazoa; phylum Arthropoda; class Insecta; order Hemiptera; family Gerridae; genus Gerris; species Gerris buenoi. Next base: position 488,346 of record KZ651326.1, on the reverse strand, counting down.
GAACTATCTCTAATGGTTTGAATCCTGTTTTTTGACTTTATAATAATGTTAATAATCTTAAACTTAGACATTGTGTCTATGTCACCTTCCTCCCACCATAGAAATTTTATAAGATTTCTATTTTCTTTGGGGACGACTACTCGTAGGAACATTCTTTTTACGTCATCTACAAATGCCATCTTTTCCTTTCGGAACCTAACTAACTCTCTCACCGAATTTGTGAGGTCTGGACAACTAATCGAATTATTAAGTGACACTACCTTGTAGATAGCCGAACAATCAAAAACTATTTTTTTCTTTTTCGGATTGTCTACTATCTGGTGAGGCAAATACCATTTTTTGCCAATATCAACGTTATCTATATGATCAGCATGTTTCGCATGCCTTTGATCAAACATATATTTCATTAAGGCTAAATTATCTAACTTTGAATAATCTAAGGTTGCAATTTTAAACTTTATTTTTATTGAATTTAGTCTTTTCATTATCACGTCTCTGTTAGCCAAAAATTCAAAGAGTGGATTTTTTAATGGGAAAGGAATTTCATAATGTTTATCTTGTCGCTGAATGACACCTTTAGTTTTAGTTACAACATCCAAACATTTTGTATCATTTACTCCCGAAAGTTCTATTTTATAATTTTTTAAGTCACAATATGTTGGTTCTTTTTCTTTACTTACATAAACAGGTATGATAAATGCAGAAGTTTCAGTGGAGCTCACCAAATTTTGGCGGGCAACCGATTTTGAAATTTCGTCTGTCACTAAATTTGGAGCTTTTTCTGCCCTCAGAGAGTGCAGTGCTGTTGGGTGATTTTTGCTACAATCTTTTACCTTACAAACTGCTCGCTTTGGGCAAAATTTAGACCTATGACCACGTAAAAGGCACCCAAAACAAATACCTCTACGTTGTACAAATCTTTGATTTTATCAGGGGATTCTTTAGCTAGCTTAGTACATTCAATCAGTCTGTGCTGTGCATGCCGTGACAGAATAGACATGCCTCTAGACTATCTGATTGTATAATATTTTTCTGAGGGGGCTTGTCTTCATTTATAGATGAAGTTATGTTGACTTCAATTCTACGACTTTTAGAATACTTAGTCGAGTAACTTAAATTTTGACTAATTTTATCGGGTTCTACATATACTGGGTGGTTTCTCATTTTGGCCTGAATTTCAGTAAAACTCGCTAAGTCATGAATACTCTCGTTTCCATTAAATTTGTCTATATAACCAATCCATTTGGGGAGAAGGCTAGTTGGAAGACGGGATACCATTTTCTTTAAGCACATCTTTGTGCTAAGTTCCCTCAACGCCTCCTCAGAAAGAACTCTAGTAGCTGTCCGCAACGATTCTGCATACGCCTCCAACCCCTTACTATCTCCTGGCCCAATAATTGGACCTTCTGTGAGTCTATTCCCAGGCCTCTGTTACCGCGACACTGTTGCCAAACTTACGTTCTAGTAAGGCAACACTGTCGTGATAAGACAGACCAAACTTTCTCTGATAAATTTTTAGAGCGTCACCATCTAAGAATTTGGCAAGGAATACACTTTTCTCCCCTTCCGGGAGAATACCGTCTTCTAAGTGGGTCTTTATTTGAGCTCTAAACAAGGGGAACTCTGCGCTATCACCCTTGAATTTACGCGGTGTTAATGAATTCAGCACTTGTATCTTAGTCATTAATAGCAGAGCTGTACTTGTTCCTGTATTTAAATCCGTATTTGTATTCCCAGCCAAATCCTTAGTAGTTGCTACCTCAAGGGCTGAAGGAGTGTGCAGAACCGGTTGCAGTACTGCCTTCTCTATACTATGTACATTTCAACATACCTCTGTGTCTCTGGGTAATTGAGAAAGCGAACCTAGATCTTGTCGGCCTTTTGTCGCTGTTGGTCCCTCCGCTGTCCATGGCTGATCCTCCTCTGATGTCTCCGGAAAAGAAGAACTACGAAGGAATTGCTTCCAGTCGTCGCCTTCCATCTTGGGATTCTTCAGTGCTTGGATAAGAAGTTTGTTTCTCTCCGTCTCGATATCCAGCAGTGCCTGCTTCGCAGCCAGCTGCAGCTCTTGTTGATTTCTTTCCAACCTTTGCAGCTGGTCTGCTAGCTTCTGTGCAGTTTCACTGGAGACCGAAACGCGTGACCTTCTTGATCCTTGCGACATGACGGAGGGGGATCGACTGCTCGAGGGCCTCAGGTCTTCCCGTGGGTCTGGACCGGATTGTATGTCGTTCATGCGCCCAGCATAGAAGTCATCTAACTCCTCTACGAAGAGCTCTTTTTCTTTTGCTTCCGCCGATTTTCTCCCTGCGAGTTTTCGAAACAGTTCTGTGGAAGTCCTTAATTCGTCTAGGAGCAACTTGAACTCACTGAGAGACGAACTAATAATCGGCCTTAAAGCTTTTTCTTTCATAAGCTGTACGACATTCTTCTGTTTTTTCTCAGTCATACGGCTTAAGATCGATAAAATGTTCCTTTGCTCTTCTAGCTCTGAATTAGCATCGCCGTTTTTCTTAGGTCGACCTCGGCGTCCACTCATTTTTTTTTCTTTTTCCTTCAAATGTTTTTTTATTTTGCTGTCACTTCAAAATTTTTTCTGTAAACATTGGATCTGTCACTTCCTGATTCAGATGGAGACTTCTTTAACTGTGACTGCCGTAAAGGCAGTGTAAGAATAGAGAAACGTTTTACTGAGATATGACTGGTATATTATATTGAACACAGCTTTTGTTTATATAATAGACATCTCCTATAAATCTCGTAAAAGAAGTTTCCCTCTCCTACTTGGATCAGGACTGACCAAGATGACAGAAATGTCACTTAAAACAACTCTGCCTGACCAAGTAGGATCAGGAAACAACCCAAATAATAAAAAATACTAAAATTTGGTGACACAAATTAATCCAAAATAAACTAAACAAATAAATTGACCACAGCGGCCACAGTGACAGACAGACACAGGAACGATACTGTAAGGGTTTCTTTTTTTGGTTTTACCAACGAAACACTAAAAAGAATAAAAGTGAATCGAATAGATATCTGAAGTGGCTGATCCCTTTGGCCGTAAATAACAATAAGGTGTTGTTAGATATATGTATAGCAACAAATATTGCTATTTATTTTATTAATGATATTGATTCAAATGGAAATTTATAAATTTATGCTGCTAAATATTATGATCATCGCCCGTTCCAATAAAAGAAAGAGAGAAACTAAAAAGATTAAAGATCTATATGTAATTTTATAAGAATCTTAATGCTTCTTATCATCCAGACCACAACCACGTCAATCCTCTTTCCTTTAAGTTCAAACCATTATTTTTTCTTGTTTTTTACATTATATAAGTATTATATACAGTGTTACATTTCTTGCCTAATTATAGAGCTATGTGTAATATGAATAAATATTTTTTTTCACCCATGAAGATGAAGATCGTAGTTCTGGCAGGATACAAAAGGAACCAAGAGGGTTCTTTAAGAAAAAGGCCCTAAATCAATGCCTATCAAGTGCTTATTAGTGTAATAAAGCACTAATTAATCAGTATCTAATTATATTTGATTAATCAAAAGTGCTATTGAATCTTCAGTTGCTATTAATAGCCAGCTCTTGACATATTTTTATTTTATATTATCGATTGAAATTATTAATTTTAATAATGAAGTCGTTACACAAAGAATTCATAAACCTATCTGTGGAGACCATCGAGTTAAACTTCTCTTCATTGAAAACCAGAGAGGGAAAGATTATCAATTTGACCTTGAATGTATTATTTATACGGACTACTTCGGTCTTTTAAGTCAAGGGTGCCCAACCTTATAATGTGACATAAATTATACAGGTCAAAAAATACATTTTTTAATAAATAAGCATAGCGTACAACACAACATACACATTTATTTATAAGTAACATATTGGTGGTATAATAATTTAATTATTTAGAAACTATTTTTTTTTTTAATATAAAATATTGCTACAAATTTTCGGGTTGTTCGTTGTTTGATGTTGAGAAAAGGAAGGCAAGATAAGAAATCTTCGCAGGCCGGAGGTCTCCCATTCTTGCTCGAAGGACTAGGACTACGAACTATTCCTTTAACTCCCCCCTGAGTCACGTGTTTGATTTCTTACCTGTACCTATACTGCTTACATTTGTATCTCAAAAGGAGTGTAAAAAAAAACTCTGCTTTAATATTGTTAAAAGTCACCTGACTATAAGAGATTCTTGCAAGGGAATTCACACAGAATTTTCATACTTGGGAGAGAAGGAATTCACTTTCTTATTATAAAAAAAAAAAAAAAATCGGACCTTTTAAATTAAACTAAACTTTTTTATATAGATATTAATGCTGCATTTAAATTCCATTAACTCTTTTAATTGATTTATTTTTAAAAGTATTTTAAGTTTACTACAGGTGGCTATTTAGTTTCTGTTTTTGATTATCAATAAAATCAGACTTATTTTTATCAATACCTCGAGAGCTAGTTTTTCCTGGGAATCGACTTATTACTTAAATGGACTACATTCTAGAATTAAAATTCTTGAAACCTTTATTCCGAATGTTATTAAAATTGGCCCAGTATTTTTGGTTCCATGCGTCTGCACGGATGACAGACGGACAATTTTTAGAACCACTTTTTTGAACTTATTGTATTTCAAAACGTGTAAATCTGTCACAATTGAATTTTCACTCATCCCGATACTTTTTCTTAATGCGAGTACATAATACGTATATGAGAAAAGAAAAAGCGTCAAAGTCCATGTGAAATGGAGGTGTGAGAGTTCATGACAATGAAATTATGGTTTTTGGTGGAATAATTCGATAAAATCATTTTCGGGAGGTTTAATAGGGGAAGCAGGAAGTTGTACTTCTTGTTGACGTTGCCGATAGCCTGACCTTTATCTCCGTCCCTCGACAATACTAGGGACTATGACCATGTTTCCATTCAGCCCGTGGTTTCAAAGGCCACTGTGTAAAACCCCCTTTCGGGTGCTTTCAGAGGGGAAGGCTTAAGGGAACGAACTCTGGCCTTTTGTCACGTGCCTCAGGAGGTGTATCCTGAGCCACGTGGCGGAATCTTGTCGGATCTCCTGATGTTATGCCGCCTAACCAGCTGTAGACCAGACATAGCAATTCTACCTTTTGTTATTTTACTGTTTTGATCACTTGAAGCTGAATCGTCACGTTACGTAGATTATTGCGAGTTTTTTCTTCCAACCACCTCTATCGATACTCTTAAAGATGAGCTATCTTCTTTTTTGACATCGTCCCACTTGTTAAATCGCTTGTAAATAATAAAGAAGAAAGCACGAAACACCTCCACCGTACTATCTATATTAAGTAAAGCTAAATTGAAAGTTTAAATATACTTGGTGCATTTCTACGAAAATATATAAATATGAAAAACAATTACCGCAATGTCCCTATTAGACATGGGCATCAACACCGATATTGCGGAATTTTAACTATGGCTTTTTCTCATTCTGTATGTTTTCTTTAAACTTTTATTGACGTAATTATTTTTTTCCCCCGGCTATGAAATTTAATTTATTATTGGTTGTAAGATATTATGAAGTGTTCGACAGGTGGTTCTTAACTTTGTATTTTTGATTTTCATCCATGTTTCGAGAACTGGATTTTGTACTGGGAAAACGACTTTAATGGTTAGGATCTTATTTAAATAGATTACACTTAATCAATCTTTTATTTTATTTTTTTTTAGTTTTGTAGGTAATAAGACAAATTTTGAGCTAAAAAAGTAAAAAAAGGAGTCATATTTTATGTATTATCAATTCAGTTCAGAGACCAAGTGAGAGGTGGGCAAGTTAAGAATCTAAATTATTAAATTAAACTAAAATTTAATTTAACTAGTTACAACGTAAAACACATATACACACTCGATCGAGCTATCTGTGCCAATTAATACTGTTAAATAATTTATGTTAAGCGATTTTTGCCCCCCTTTTATTATTATTTTGAATATCTGTTACCTTCGTTACATTTTACCTTTAACTAACTTTAAATAAAGTTTAGGTTACGTCATTATATCCTAAATACTTGATTGCTTAACTGTAATGTAACTTAGCGAGAGAAACTCAGCGTTGAAAGGTTGATCAATAATGGACAGTTTTGATAATTACGATTAAACATTTATCAAATCATTTATCGAAAGCTCTTTGTATCCACATAAGGAGTCAGTCTTCCTTTATATGGTTTGCTTAATCCACTATATAATTCAAGCCTATCATAACTCATATCTTATCTCATTGGGCTCATATTCATATAGCCCCTATATCATTATGTTTTGTAATAGTTTGAGCTAGTTTTAAGTTCTCCTGCATGTTTATAT
>KZ651326.1:470458-481863 GCA_001010745.2 Gerris buenoi | reverse complement strand
TATAATTATTATTGGAAATTAGACATGAACTATTATTTATATCCAGAACTGAAACACATTTATGACTTGCTTCGTAAATTATTTTCAGTATTTTCTTTTTCACTTTAAATTAAGATTTAATTTGCATATTATTCATTTGATTAATTTATTAGTTCATTAGTCTATTTTAATATTCCACTGAATATTGAATATACAATACAACCACCTTATATTATTATTAATAATAATATACGATTTAAAGATTTCATAGTCTTGATCATATGTTACTAATGATGTTTATATATATTATTATTATTATTATTATTATAAATATATTACTTACAAAAGGAAGTAACAACAGAAACAAAAAAGAAATAAAACTTACTTCGTAAAATATTTAGTTTTAACCTTCATAAAATATACATGTTTTATTACACTACCATAATTTATTGATTGTGTATAAAGATGTGTGTTTTTTTTATAGCGTTTTGTTTAAATCCATTGAAATTTATATTTCCTTCAAAGATTATAAGATGATTTGAAGTGTGAAGTCATAAAAAGAGTCGGAAATTTTCTGTTTGACCATGGCTCTGGTTTATATCTTCAAATGTGTATCCATTAATCAGAGCTGTAAAAGTAGAAGTTTGTTTGCCTGTCCTTTAATATAAGAAACGTCCGTTAGATAAATAATAGGTTTTTATATAAAAATGAAAAAGATGGAAAAAACAATAAAATGGATATTACGATAAATATCTATATTGAAATATTTTACGAGATCATGTCCAGGAGAATAAAAAACGTTGATTTAAAAGATCTCTGAATCAGGTCTTAATGGGGGAAAATATATTCGTGATTTTACGGATAAAGTAAATTTTAAATACCATTGAGCAGTTAGTTAATGTTATCTTTTTTCTTGTGCGTCTTTTCACTTTCTTATTTTCCCACTATAATGTAAAGAGAAAATACTAAGATGACATAAATATTCAATTTTGAGATTTTAATAGATTTACTCGATTTAAGATCTCCTGAACAAAAAAGAGTCGTTGTTAAAAAATGTTTTTCTGTCGTCTGTATACTTTGTGCAGAGGCCTGGAGCCCTAAATTACTGGGCCTATTAGTAAAATTTAGCACATACATAACTAGAAAAATCAAACCCCGATGCCAAATCAAGAAAATCTCTTTGCCTCCTAAAGGCCCCGGTCAAAACACGGTCAAAATGTTGAGCAACATTTTCACCTTGTATTAGAGCTGTTTGATGTTAGCGCAAACATAATGTTTGACGACTTTTATTTTTTTACATTTTGAAAACTAAAAAAAGAAATAAAACTTATTTCGTCAAATATTTAGTTTTAACCTTCATAAAATAAATATGCCTTATTACAATTCCATAATTTATTGATTGTGTATAAAGATGTGTTTTTTTACAGTGTTTAAATCCATTGAAATTTATATTTTTCAAAGATTACAGGTTCGAAGATCATCCACGTTACTACTCTAATCTTTATGTATTGATTATGCCACAGCCACAACCCTGTATTGAACTGTAGACGTTAGTCAAAAGTAGAAATTAAAATTGTGGATTTATTGATGTTTCGGAAGATTTTAGCGAATTTTCGAAGAAAATTAAGCTATTGCAATGACTTCAAATTTTTGTAATGCAAATTTTTCAAAAATTTTTCCATGGAAATCCGTTTTAGGCCATTCTGAATAATTTCCTAAAATGTAACACTTTTTTATGTATGTATGTATATATGTATGTATGTAATGTATATATGTGTCACTTCAGACGATATCTTCCCTTAGGAAGCACTTGAAAATTTCAAACAAATTTTAAAATGTCAATAATATCAAAAGAAAGGATGAGTTCTTTGGCCAGAATTTTTGGAGTTCATTTAGGGGTCAATTTTTGACAATTTAGGGTCAAAAATAGCATAAAAACGTTTTTTTTTTAATTTTACCCCCCTTTTATATGAAAATATGATAAATGTGTACATAACAACATATACTGTACTCTTAAAGAGCTTTCCACCGATGTACCTCTTGAAGGGCAAATATTATTTTGAATTTTTTACCCCGTACCCGTGTGTACCAAACATTTTTTTTCTTGACCTATCCAAATTCTAAACTAAAATTTTCCTATATTATCATAAGCAAATACGCAGATTTCTTTGATAATTTGCCCCTTAAGTCATGGTGCACGATAGGATTTTTTTAAATTTTAAAATCTAAAGCTCTTATTGGCACCTCATCCCATTTTTTCGACTTTACCGCGCTGTCGACGCACTTAAACTCATTTTGATTCAACTGGAACTAATCGTGTTTTTTTTTATGTAAACTGATTGTGTAGGTGGGTGTCGCTTGCTGATCAAGAAAAATTAAAAAAAAAAAGTATCCAGCTACTGTATACAACTAGCGATGGAAAGTAGTCTCATTAGTGAGGGAATTTGATTGATTTAAGTCAAGTGAGCGGTATCATACCGCTCCATGATGACCAAGAACTTTACATGATACCTAACTCAGAAGTCGAGGCAAACAATGATAATGTTTACTTAAAGTTTTATTCATTATAAACAAAATTATTACACAATTCAATACAAGTATTCCTCGGGAAGTGTTCGATTAGTTCTTATCTAAATATCCACTTTTGACATAATGGAAATTAAAAAGAATAGAGCTTTTTGCATTATATTCGTTTTGAAAAAGTTGCTTGCATTGCTTTCGACAAATAATGTCAAAGAGTGGACTACTATGAGTCCATGCATTAACCGATTCAAGAGAATGTGAAGCAGGTTAAACAGCCCGAAATGGATATACACAAACATAGTACATACATACTAGATAATAGCTAAACCTGATAATAAATCAAACAAGGTCTGATTATAGGGTTTAGATAGTGTTGCAATGCCGTCGGGGAGGAGCCCGGATATATTTGTGTAGACTACACACTCAGTTTGCTAATTAACCGGAGAGCTCTGTTTGTAATTAGAACGACAGGGTGGTGCCTTAACGGAAGTTCTACTCCAAGGTTAAGGTTAATGGCTTGTAGACCTAGAGATTGAGTAGATTTAGATACTATTAGAGATCATATAAACCCAGAGATCAGACAACAAACTTGCCAACTAGGTTATTAGAGTATCATAGGTATCCACTTCATTACTTAGTAGATTAACTATAACAATTGACTTCAACAACAATACATTTACATGCAATTTCTATGTACGACTTAAAGATCATTCATTTTCTATTTGCTAGCAAATGGAAAATAAATGCAATAATTAATATAAAAATACCATTTTTGAAAACTTATTTTCAAATTTTTGTATTCTTCACCTTAATTGTTTACATGGGGAAAATTTGGGGGAAGATTAAAAGACGGGAAGTGGTTCAAAATTGGGGTAATAGGTGTGCGATGAAACTTAAAAAGCTTAAAGATATATGACGCCATTTTTTTATTTTATTATTATTTTTTTTTTTTTGGTTTCAGTATTCTTCATCTCAATTGTTTCCATGACCAGTCAAAATAATTTTAAATTGGATATTTAAGAAGCCAAAAGCCTGCAAAAGGAAGACCAATCAACAATAAGGCCCTAACAAAGAATTTGTAGTATAACCCAGTATAATTCCATGAAACACCAGTCACTGCTTAAAACATCAAAAGACAATTAATTACCATCTATTTATTAAAAGACTATTTTAGTCTAGATACTATAGAGAATAAGGGACCAAAACTGGCAACTGAGTTCATAGTAGGGTTCATATTTCACTTAAATTTAATAGCATTAATGTTAATGTTTTTTTTTTAAATTTCCAGAGGCTATAAGCTCCTGGACTCCTTTTTTATTCACTATTTAGTTTTTTCGTTTTACTTACATTATTGCAATCTCGTACTTTTGACTTATGTCAAACATACACCGTTATCTCTGACTCGTTCTCTTAGCAAATTTCTACTCATCGGCATTAATGAAGATCAGTATTTGTGACTAAAAGCCGACTTTATACAATAGAGTAAGTTACCTTCAGTGGAGATTTTTTTTTTGTATTCCTAATCAAATGTCTTCGCTGCTCATTTTTGATTGTTTGATATTTATCTTTATTTTTACCTACGCCATTGTTTCTTATTCGTATTTCCAAAGTGAAAGATTTCGTCAATTATGAACTATTTCAAATAATTTTTCGAGGAATATAGTTTTTAAAATTTCTTTATGTACAACCCTCATTAGCTTCATGCTTTTGAAAACAACAAAAGTTGAAATCAAATACAAGTATATTTTTTTTCTAGTGAAGAGAAGGAGGGGAAAAGTTAATGACCTCAGTATGCAGTATTTTTGCAATGCCTTGCCTTGAGAAGACTTTCAGGTTATTATGTTTCTTGAAACGTACCTATCTAAGGATTATATACTTATGCAAATGCCAACGACTCGTAACTCAAGCGAGTAATGCATTACATTCATACTAATACAATAAACCTTAACAATATTCTGCAACTGCTTCTCGGAATTCCTTTTTTTTATGTAGCAATCCTTTTCAGACATTCACATAATTTAATATAAATCGAATCCTTAACTCATAATTGAATCACACTCAAGATAAAAAAATATTTATCTTCGAGTCAAAAACAAGATATACAGTAGAATCCCGATATATCGTATCTTCAAGGGGTCGAAGAAATAATATGATATATCGAGTAGTTCACTAAATCGGGATTATGAAATATTGATGGTAAAAAAAGAAAAATTAATGTAATAATTAAGACTTGTATTTATTTTGCACATAAAAATACACTGTGTATGATCATAAAAAAATTAAATATGTACTTGGTTTGAAAAAAAAAAATATAATTTGTTTTTTTTAATTAAACCATTTGTTCGGGTGTTATCCATAGCATTTTATCCGAGTAGAACAGAAGGAGGTAAACAATCAAATCTTGGAAAAGGGTCCTCTCCTTTCATATACGTTTAACCGCGATTTTCTAAGAATTATAAGAGTTATTCCTTCATCTAGAATCTAGGCTGTCCAGGAATTACATTTGGTTTGGACACAATCACACTCTCCCTCCTGAGTCTTTGATTTAATGCCGATCAAATGTCACACGATAGTTCTAATTTTTTCCCCGAAAAATGTTCCCTCCATTAGGTTCCTTTGCAATTAGGAATTAATAAAAAACCACTTAATTAATACTTCCTCTAATTGTAGTGCATTGTGAACTTTTTTATTTTTTTCTGAGTAGAGTAAAACAACAGATATAACCAGTAAATAAGCAAAATCTTGGAAATTTCCCCCACCATTCATACGCTTTATCGGGATTATTCTCCGAATTATACGAGTTATAAGACGTTTATGTTCACCTCAAAAGGGAAAAAAGTACGTTATACTGAGGGGACCAAAATACATTGGTTTTATACCAATTATCGGGATTTTTTCAAGGGACTGGCAATAATATACGATTTATCGGGATATATGATATAACGGGATATGAAATACCGGGATTCTACTGTAATATGTTATTTCTTTGAGAATAATAACAATAAGTACCCTATTGAAGTATTATAGAAGTATTATTGTTATTTGAATAACAACCTTGTTATTATTATGCTAATGTCTTATTGATCTGTCTCCAGAAATAATATTTGTCTAGTATTTATAAATTTATTTAAATTATTTTAAAAACGTAGATTTTTTTTCTCATAAAAAAGTATTAGATGATTATTTTTCTTAGGAATAATATATATATATTTATGGGGGGTGATTAAAAAAAGACCTCATACCTCATTTTCAAAATTAATTTATAAAAATCGTTTAAGGGTACTTGACATGTTTAAAGCAATTAAGTTATAAGCAGCAAGTTTAGCAGAGCAGCGGGCAGTTAAGTTGAACGTACAGTTTAATTTCTTTAAACATGTTAAGTACACTTCAACGCTATTTATAAATTAATTTTGGAAATGGGTCATTCTTTTTGAATCACCCAGTAATTACAAATACGATAGTAAAAAAAAAAATAGACTGCCAATTAGTGTGGCACATAGCTTCCTCGACTCCAATCATGTACTTTATTGTTATAATATTAACATTAACATTATTGTTATATTACTTTATTGTTATATTGGTTGTTGTCTAAAAACTATTAATAGTTTTAGCGATCTTTAACACTTTATAGCGGTGACGCTGTTGGCTGTACTAAAAAGTTGTATTTGCAAAAAAATGTTTGTCTCATTTAATAGATGAAGTTTGATTTTTCCCCGGCCTAAAATTCCAATTTTAAATTTGAAGTTCAAGTTTATGTGAGTGTTACGCGTGAACGCTTAGGCGGATAACTTTGTCTAACGAACTCGTCCTGAGGATCGGTAAAATGAACATGTATACCAAATTTCATCAAAATCAGTCAAGAATTCCTGAAGTTATCGTCGGACGTTTCAAAATTCGTGGACAAACAGACCGACAGACAGACAGACACGAGACCAAAAATGTTCCCTGATGTCTGAAACGAATTCCTGTCTTGGAATTTTTAAAATCGGAGACATAAAGTTTTTCGTTCTCAAAAGTGAACACAGTGCTTCCGTTACCTTCGGTAAGCTCGGAAGCAAAATAATAACAATAGAAATAAACATTTAATAAAACAGAAGTTAGCAGGTATTAGGTGTTTTAGCTAGTAGTAGTAGTTGTCTAGTACTTCCTACTAGAACAGGTAGGACGAACCACTTGTTCGAACCTTGCAATTAGGTCATCCTTCAGGCCCTTTCACACATCATACATTTGTACATTGTCCCGCCGAAGCGAGTATGATGTGATCAATAGTGAGCCATATAAATCAGAGCGTCACGGCGAGGAATCGAACCCCATCTTGTTCCTTCCACTCATGATTCAGTGATGGCCGAGCAGACGTGGTTTAACCCACACGGTCACGCTGGCTCTCGGTGTTTTAGCTAAGTTAAGATGTATGAACTATTTCTTTCTTTCTTTGACTCAGATGTTTGTCTGATTTTCCTTAAATCCGTTCTCACAATTCTTTACTCCTCCATCCTCCATTTATTTACTTACTCAGATTTAATCCGTTTTCTTCAGTTTTGATTAGCTTTAATTTAATTTGAATACTGTTAAATCTACCCGGGTTAAGTCGTGTTTATATATATTTTAAAAAGGACAAACAATTATACAGCAATTGAGTTATAAATTTTACTGTGAAACACGAATGCCACAATTAGTCATGTACAAGGCACAAAAGCAAATTTTATTACAATCAAAAAGCTGAATCGGGGGAAGGTTGGTAATTAAGTGAGGGTAAAGTCGTTAATTTAATGGAACTGGTTTAAAGGTCTAAAATGATCCGGGTTACCTCCTTTCTTTGGACAAAGTAGAAGAGAGATGTAAAAGTAATTACGATTCATTAAACATGCTAAATCATTAGTATTTTGACAATTAATGTGTTAAATTTTATTTTATTTTAGATAATACCTCCTGCACATTAAAATATCAAGGCGAATAATTCATAAGTTAAAAAAAAAAAAAAAAAAAAAAAACGTACGTGGGGCATCTCGCAACGTTCCCTCAATAAATAATTTCAAATGCGGCTAGTATAAGTTGAAATATGGAGTTTTTTTTTTTTTTATCTTATAAAAAAATATAATAGTGAAGTTCATCTCAATCGCCGAAATTATTTAGCGTTAAAGTTACAAAGTTCATAAGTTTATATTTTTCAAATGTCGGTAGATATTAAAATGAAATTCAGTTGAAATGAAGAAAAAAAGTGGTGCAAATTTCTACGTAATCTAAAATATTGTTCATTTTCATGATTTTTAAATATCTGCTGTCTTAGCAAAATGGGTAAATCACGTCACAAATTTATGATTTTCGTGGTGGTTCAACTTCATGTAATAAAAATGTATGTAATAAACCAAATTTTAACTCAAATATAAAGGAGTTTTGCATGACTCAGACAGATAAACAGATACACACACAGACAGCCAGCAAAAAATCGCTGATTTTAATACATCCGAAACGGATAATTCTTTTGAAATTTCGGTTTCAATTTCCTTATGTAATAATTAATATAAAAAATACCAATTTAAAAACTGGTTCTATTTTCAATATTTTTTTCTGTATTCTTCACCTAAATTGTTTTCATGTGCAAAATTTGGGGAAGATTGAAAGGCGGGAAGTGGTTCAAAATTTGGGTAATAGGTGTGCGATGAACCTTACAAGGTACTTATTTACTTGGGTACATACTTATTGGTATGTACCCAAGTAAATAAGGTGCCTTAGGGAAAGAGTTTACCTGGGTACATACCATTTATTTATTGAAATGAAATAAAATAAATTAATAGACATACTTAATGGGGATGTTGAAAAGCATTGGGGCTTTTGTATGGGGTTAAGAAGGGGGAAGAAAAGAAAAGAAAAAAAGATGTACCCAAGTAGGTAAATAAGGCGTTATAGGGGAAGATGTTTACTTGGGTACATACCTAAGGTTTGTACACAAGTAAATAAGGTGCTGTAGGGCAAGACTTTAGTTGGGTACATACCCATGACAAGTAATTTTATATTATTTTTTTAAAATATTAATTTAAAAAGTATTGACAGAAATGACAATGACAAGTCAAAGAAATCATTTTTATTACATAATTCATTCTCGAATAAAATAAAATCTTGGAAAAAAGTACGATTGCAAAGAAAAAGACGTGGATAACCTCAGAGGCATTAATATGAAACAAGCCATATTACTGACTGAAAGAATGACGAAGTGAGAGATGTTTCAATGGTTCCAGCGTAAGTAAAAGATTTAAAATTTTGTACAATGTACATTGTGACAAAGGAATATCACACTTCTGTAATTTAAAGTGACTATATCTGTTAGCCTAACAATCAAATAAGACAAAGGGACATTTAGTCCAATGTATTTTGGGACAAAGGAACATCACACTTATGTATAACAAAAAGTGACATAATCCATTAGTCCAATCATTAAGTTAGATAAAGGGACATTTAGTCAATGTATTTTGGGATCAGTGATTTTCTTTAGAGAAGAAAATTTAAAGAAGTCACGTTTTTAATCTTTAGAAAGAAATATGTAGGTGGAAGAAAGATGAAGATTGACGTACGTTTTATAAATATTTATAAAGTTTTTCTTTAACATAAAATAACTTGTATTTTTTTCTATACATACAAATATAAAGAAAAACTTAATGAAAAAAATACAATTTTTTTTATGACAGAAACGCTAATTAATACATCCGAGTTGACCAATATAAGTCAACCCTGATAGATTAAAATCAATTCACCTCATCTTTGAGGTGAATTGGAGGTATGTACCCAAGTAAACAAGTGCCCCTTACAAAGCAAATTAATATAAGACCAGTAATAAAAGTAGAAGTAAAGAGGAAAAGTAAAAAGAAGAATGATAAAACATTTTATCAACCAACTCTCTGTGTTCTAGCTAGAGTGTGGGGTGCTAAACTTATATCTTAAAAGTACTCATCTGATTCTAAAGAAATTAGGACAGTTTGTTGAAACTATTCCACAAATGTGCCACATGAATTTCAACCACATCCTGTTTATTCCTCTGTCAACATTTGATATTGAATAAAAATAAGTGTGAACGCACTGGGAATCGAAAACAAATCCAAATTTTATTTGACCATTCGCCCAATAATAGGGCAAGGAAGCTAAATGCCACACGAATTAAAATAATATTTATTACATTTTCTGATAAATATTTATTGCACATTCTATTTATGAGAGTCCGAAATTCACTAGTTCGAAACATGAGTGATGAATTCTTCACGTAGATAATATGCTCCTTCTTCCTTATTGGAATCAAATTGATTGGTACAGTGACAAAAGTTGGTGGTAATTCACATTGCTTTAACTAATAATAATAATTGTTTATAAAAATTTATAATCCGTGGATCAACAGCCTGATGGGGACGGCATACCTACACGTATAATCATTGGGATTACGCGTATAATTAGTGGATAACATGGGGTCGGCTTATTGCTCCATTAACCTTATATATACCGTATAATATAAATTTTGTGAGCGGATAGACGCCACTTAAGTATTAACTATTAATGTTAATACTACTATTGCTGTTAATTAAATTAAGTTTACCGGTATGCGCAGGTATTTTGCAAAAAGGTGAAATTAAAATGGCCTAGTACGCCCTATCATATATATATATATTTTTTTCAAGATTGGATGTGTACTTCTTAATATTATATGGTCGCTATCAAAAAATTTTGAACGAAGTTCGAAAGCAAAGTTTGAATTTAGATTTTGGGTTTTAATTTTTTTAATGAGTTCTTTCGGTTTAGTTAATACAGTCCATTATTCATTGTGTCCGCTTTTTAAAAGAATTTCTGCTATTCTTAACGGAAAATAAACTCAACGGTGAATAAAAAAAAAACGGTCTTCAAGAAGTAATATCTAAAAAAATAATAATAATTTTAGTCGATTAAACAAACAAGACAGTTTCAATTACAACCTTTTCTTTAAATTTTATAATTTATTACATTTAAAAAAAAAAAAAAAAAAAAAAAAAAATTACTTTAAAACATAAGAAAAATATAAAATAAATAGCATCCAACAGTTTAGCCTATCGTGAGTTATTCTAAAGTCAGAATTTTTTTTTTAATTTAAACGTGTAGATTGATTTTAGAGAGAAAAGTTTGAGTTAATAACAGTAAAATAATACTTTAGTTTCAAAATGCTCTTCTAAATATGGCTCATGCCAAAATTCAGCTTTCCCCTAATTTTTCCGAAGTGCGATGTCTAATTGCACTGGACTATTTGCTGCCTAGTTACATAAATATGTAACTATTGTTGGTTATTGGTTCAGTTTGTAATGAACTCTAACATAAAATTAATAATCTAAGAATCTTTAATAAGATAATAGAAGGGGTTGAAAATGCCTTGAGACGGTTCCAGTTTAGGATGGTACGTACGGCTGTGCTCGACTTGGCCGGGGCACAACTGTGCTCCCAGATTTATTTAAGGCAAATTTTATTAGAGTAATTAAACTAAAACATGTTTTTTTTTCTTTTTTTTTCCATAAATTTTTTGTGAAATTTTGGGTGGGGATAAAATATAAATCTATCATTTAAATTAGCCCAGTCAAATTAGCCACAAATTCATCAAATAGGAGAAAAAAATCCCGAAGTTTTGAAACTTGGCAGAGTTGTTGATTTGAGTATCCTGTACAACATACTAAAAGTCCCCGAGGGTGGGGGGCGAGCGCGAGGTGGGGGGGCCCCCTGAAGGGCCATTTTTTCAGTTTTTCTTATTTATCATCGAAAATATCGAGTTTAGCGAAAAACTAGTTATGTACAAAATTAAACTAGAGTAAATTCTCTACCAAAAAGGTCCTATTCATTTTTTTCGTAGTGCCAATATCTTTGGAGATAGAGGTGGGGGAAATATTTGGAAAAATTTAAAA
>KZ651326.1:421450-437514 GCA_001010745.2 Gerris buenoi | reverse complement strand
GGGCCTTTGAAACGTATTTTGGCCACATTCCCGGGTCCAACTCCCGCCATGAGGGTGGCTCCATTAGCGAATTTTTTCCAATGGAAATTCGCTAAAAAATGATATTTTGTTATTTTGTAATTGTTTATTATTTTTTTAAGAACAAACAACAAACAACTTCATGACCACACTATTCTGGTTTCCGGTTAGTCACACAATTCTGGGTCCCAGGAAATGAGAAGCCATATTATGTAGGTAGAGTTAGTTAAAATAGGATCTTCAACAGTCTTCGACAGGATAGACTGTATCAAGAAGTGGATCTTGGAAGAATCGGAGAGGACTTGTACAGAGTCATATGATTGTAGTCTAACATGGTACTGCCAAAACTAGGCTAAAGCAAAAAGAAATTGCTGTTAGTTCTGAACAGATTCAATCTGAGAAAACAGGACGTATATTCTGCTGCCATAGAAGACATCTGGCGTTATTAATAATCAAAGACTACTTGTCCAGTGTGCGGCGAACAAGAGGAAACAGCTTACCACCTAATGGGAGTAAGTGAAGGATGAGGAAGATTACGCTTCCATTATACCTTGCAGTTGTAAAATGGCACGATATCTTCTTCTTTATGATCCAATGAAGGTTTGACGGTAGGATGGTTGTGGTAATCCAGGGGTTGGCAAAAATTCGGTGTGTTTGCTGGGCCAGACCTCCTCACCCCCTTACTACCACTATTACCTTCGGTGGGCTCAAAGCATTAATACATAAAATTATTATTCAATTTAAATTCAGTCTTACTCTTTATTTGAGTTTTGTTCGAGTCTGCAACACAGATTTTTTAAAATTTTTATCAATATTATATGGCAAAGTGGTGTTTTTTCACCAAATGAGTAGTCGCACCGTCTGGAAAGTAGGAGGTTAAACAAAAATCTATGAATATCTAATGTTCTTCCAGAAGATTGTTATATACAATAACGGGGGGTAAAAGGGGTGAAGAAGGCAACTGAGGCAAGAAGTTTGAAATTATAATGATCCTATACAGACAGTAGGATGGGATTTTTATTTCTTTCTTTTTTCCCTTTTTTAGTATAAATTATTCATCGAGATATTTACCAAAGCTCTCTATTCCAGATATGGGTTTAGCAAGTTGCAAGGGAAGCTCGAGGTCCCGTGCTTTCTTTACCCTGTACTTCCATAGTCTAGGCATATTCTGGTGCAAATACCAAACCCATCCTATTCATAAATTTATTTTTTTTAGTATGTGCATAAACTATAAGGCAATATCACCTCTTTTTTCCTGTCTATCTTGTTTTGATTTAAAACAAATATTGGATTTGGTATTGCATATTAGTGAAGAAATATTAAAGAGTAACAAAATTTTCTTAATATATATAAAACATAAATATATCGTTTTTATTGCTTGTTTATAAGATTGTAAAATTATAAATAAAATATTCACTAATTCAATGTTGTTGTATTTAGAAATAGGTCATTGATCATACAAGATTATATGTGAAACACTTTTATTTAGTTAATATACGTTACGTGAAGAGGAAACATAACACTTTTATTTTCAAATAGGAAAAAAAAAACATTTAAACTATATAGTAGTCGATTAATGTACATTTGATAATATTACTGTGTTAATTAATTAACTGTTAATGTTTTAAAAAAAGCCGTCACATTAAAATCCATCTGCTCTACAACTTAGAGTAGAAGAAATAATATACCTTCATTGCATAGTGAAAGATACTGTACAAAAAATCAGAAACTATTATCAATTGTATATTTTGATAATTATAAAAATAATTTTACATTAAAAAAAAGGTGCTTTGGCATGCCTAAGTCAAGTGATCTTGTATCACGGATTATTATTATTGCAGGTTTCTTGTGTTAATGCAGTTGAATCGTAATATTTATTTCTTATTTTTACGAATGATTTTTTTTTTGGTTTGGTAGGGAAATAACTAAATTATTAATTATTAATGGCATATAAAATATTTTTTTAAAATCGGCTACAGACAACTGAGACAAATTTAGTTAATAATTACTTAGCTCAGTTTTTCCATTTATTTATTGTTCGAGTTTTCTTAGGTACATTTAATAATTATTGGACATTTTATCATAATCTATCATTAAAATTACTTCTCCTTGTGCAGAATCGAACCTTGTCTTTTCAGTCTGCGTTTAAAGATATTTTCTCAGGAACTAGATTTTTCCCGGGAAAACGGCTTATGTCGTTGATAAAATTTTGATAAAAATGCTAATGATAATATTTTCTTGATTTTGGGTAGAGGGTGTTCTGTTTTCTAAAAACTTTAAAATATGACCAAGAGTAAACTACCCTTATTATTGATGGTATCGAAAGATATTATTTAGAAAAGTGGTTCAGAATTGCAAAAAACGTACAAATATTAAATATTAATTTATTTTATGAATTATTAAATTTTGGTTAATTTTCCCCAAACGATACACACACACACTTAAGGTTTCTTAAAGGAAATTTGACGCTGAACAAAAAAGTTTCAATAAACATGGTTCCGAAAATGCTTCGTTTTCGAGATATTTGCAAAAAACATAGAACGAACACCAATTTTGGACGTTTTTCATGAAAATTCTCAAATAATGCACTACTTAACATAAAACTCCTTAAAGGAAACCTCGCAAGGAATATAATTTTTTGTTGAAAAATACCCTTTCCAGCGCTGCACGACAAACACCTGATATTCTGTGAAATTTCAAAATTTTACGTCCCACGTCCCTGTCACTTTATTAGTCAATCCATTAAGGGATCTCCATCAACGCTTAACATTAAAAGATTTTGTTGTAGAGAGCTGAAATTAGTATAATGCGACTCTCTATAAGATTTGCTTTAAGGAGTAATATGGTAGTAATTGTATTATTTGAGAATTTTCATGAAAAACGTCTAAAATTGGTGTTCGTTTTATGTTTTTTGCAAATATCTCGAAAACGAAGCATTTTCGGAACCATGTTTATAAGAACCTTTTTGTTCAGCGTCAAATTTCTTTAAGAAAACCCTAAGTGTTGTTGTATCGTTTGGGGAAACCTTTTTTGCATTTGTACTAGAACTGCTTGGGATCCGGACCAAAAAAATGCACGCCTCTGGTAACATTCAATTCACCATAATTCAAAAACTAGTCCGTTGATCATAAACTTTAATTATACCATTTGAAAGCTTATGAAAAGCAGAAGTTTTTCCTGAAATCGTCACACTTCTAGCATTCTTCAATTAAGAGTAGAATGCTCAGGAATTTTGGGGTTCTAATTTCAAAAAATCCAAATTTTTAAATGTAACAGGACTTAAAAGATGCTTAGCAGCTGTTAATTTGAAAATAAATGAGTGATTCTGAAAGGTTTTTTTATGCTCTTTAAAATTGCTCCTCACCCTGATTTCCCTATCTCATTTAGTTTTTGAGATATTTGGAATTTTTTGAAAATTTTCGTGTAACACGTAAAAAAAAATAAATAAACCGATATCTCGAGAACTATTGAGAATTGGGCATATGCTTACTCGACATTTTTTGTTCCAATTTGTTTGTAAAATATCCAATACATTTTTGCTCCAATTTGTTTGTAAAATATCCAATACATTTTTGCTCCAATTTGTTTGTTTTTGTTTCCAAAATATTGTTTGTATATTTATTTTTTCGCTGTTTTTTTACAACCTTTTGACTCATAATTAGATAACTTTTACTCATCAACTCGATGAATTCATTAGTGTGAAACACGAACTCCTTTCTGAGATTCGAACTCACGAGTCGTTGTAAGACCTTGGTCTCAGAGGATTTGTGAGAAGTGCTCTCGGTTACGCTGGTGCCTTTTGATAATTATTTTTAAGCTGTAAATTTTCTTATTTTAATTTACGACCATACATAAAACTCCTTTTTATAGTTTATTATTAAAATACATAAATAATTTTTAATAATATTCCTTTTTTATAGTCGAAGGAGTTTGTAGGGCCCTTATTATTTTATTGAATACATTTTTTTATTTTTTATTTGCCATTATTAAATTAAATAAGTATTTTTATAGTAAAAACTCGAGTATAGATAGTTATTATTTTTTCTTAATTATAAAAAATATTTTTAAAAAAATTATGATTTATTTATTTGATGGGTCTTTTTACAAGTATTTAATTTAGCAGACGATTTTGTTTTTGTTTTTGGTAAATGTCTTGCTAAAACTGATGCAAAGACCGTGCTAAAGAAATAATTATAGGAAATTATACAAACGAAAAATAGTCTTCTAATTAGTGTGGCACATTGCTTCCTCGAGTCCTATAACGTTTTAAATTATGATATGCTTTTGCAAACTATTATTGTATAATTTATTTATATTTTCCCTCCTTTTATTTGAAATCTTTTAAATAAAATCCTTGTTTTGTTGTATTACATGAATAAGTATAAGTGTAGCATAACTTAAAGAGCGCAGACGGTAAAACAAGTGGGCTTATCTGTGGGGTGCTTTCAAAGAACCATCCAAATTTGTTTAAAATCTGATCGAGTACTTTTAAATATATAGGTGTATATTTTTGCGCATTTGGAGGAAGAGGACAAACTAATAAGCTTTTTTTATTTGACAACTTTTATGGGGCAAACAATGGCTCATTATGACCTACCATCGAAATTGTATTTATTTTTGGACAACTACTTTTTAATATACGTTGGTTCGCAAAAATTAAATAGCAGGCAGACATATACCGATGTACCAATAGAGAGATACAAAACCAAAAATGTTCCCTAATATCTGAAACGGCTTTCTTGCTTTGGAATTTTAGAAATCGGAGACATAAAGAATTTTCGCTCTTCAGAACGATTACATAGCTTCCCTTACCTTCGGTAAATTCGGAAGCAAAAGTTACAAAATTGCACTATGATATGTTTTTTTAAGCTATAAGATTATAATTAGTTAATTCTAGTAACCGTTTATGCTTCACTTAACGTTATTTAAAACAAATTATAGGAAATTGTATGAAGCTAAGGTTAAGATTTTATACTTTCATAGAAGCTGACATTAATAAGAAATCCAATTTATTGTAAGACACTACACATAGCTTCAGATACCTTCTCTTATATTTTATTTGGTGTGACATATTTAAAAAAAAAAAAAAAATCAGTTTTTTTTAGAAATATATTGTTCAACGAGGTACAAACTAGTTTATGTGTTTTAAACTAGACTTTATTACTTTAATACAGAAGAAAAGTGTAATTTTGTGATTATTTGTGCAAGCTCGTGTTTCACATAAATTATAAATAAATAAATAATAATAATAATATATTATGCATGCCATAATGTGTGCTTTCGCTACAGAATGTAATATTTTAAAAATAATTTATCAAATTTTTATGTTAATTTATAGAAAACTACTGGTAAACAACGATAAAATCTTAGGTTATTTTACTTCGTTGACGTTTTATTATTTTCCAATATTATATCTAGTTAGAAGATGCCGTTCCTTGAGTAGATTCAAGGACCATGAACAACATTTTCGATTTTCACAATGTGTGAATTAAAAATAAATGTTAATATAGGTTCCGGTCAAGGATGAAACATGTTTGTTTCTCCTTTTTAGTTTTATGTTGTATACATAACAATGTTTAAAATAAATTAAAAATAAATGTATCCTAATATTTTCCTTATATTTTTTTATTTAGTTTTAATAATACATTTCATGGTAGTTCATTATCAATTCTACGATAAATCTACCTACATAACGGTTTATTGTTCCTTGTTCAAAGCTAACATTAATTTAAAATCCAATTTATTGGACGAAATAGACAAATCGCTTTTGAAATATTATTTATATATTTAAAAATTATTTTTTATTTGATGTAACATCTTAATAATAAAATATGTAAACTAACAATCTTCTGGAAAAAGTGTAAACTGAATTATGTGACTAACACATATTATTTTACCGCATGTAAATATTTTAGTGTTTGGGCATTTTAAAGCAAGAAAGTTATACTTACATGCATTCTAGAAAGCATCCCAACTTAACTATGGCGCTGAGGTCTGGGTACTAAAAGAAAAGCAGGTAGGAAGAGTGCAAGCTGTTGAAGTAGATGGGTAAAGAGTCAAAAGAGTATCGAGGTTGCAGCGTCTAAGAAATGACGATATCAGGCAACTGTGGGATGCTGAGCTATCAGTTGTTCAAAAGATTGAGGAGCGTTCTCTTTGGTAGTATGGATCATCCAAAGGATGGGAGAAGAAAGATGGCCTCGCCGAATATTACATTGGTAACCGCCTGGTCGAAGGGAACGATGACGCCAAAGAGCAATCTGGAGAGGAGCTATGATAGCCAGCAACTTACAGGATAAAGACTGGTTAGATCGTGTTGCGTGGAGAATAGGAATAGTAACTGCTGCTAAGTATAGAGAAACCTTCAAAAGTAGTAGTAGTAGTCTAGTACTTCCTACTAGAACGGGTAGGACGAACCGCATGTTCGAACCTTGCAATTAGGCCATTAATCAGGCCCTTTGTACGCCCCGAGGTAGAGAGTTGCAGCCACTTCACACATCATACCTCTGTACATTGTACCGCCGAAGCGAGTATGATGTGATTAATAGTGAGCCATATAAATCAGACCTCGTTATACAAACCTTCAAAAGTAAGTATTATATCTATTTGAAGAGCAACAAATCAAAACAAATACATATTTATTTTTAATGCAATGAATGAGATTGTCTTAGCCTAGCAATAACAAATCATTTCGAGGTGATTCACGTTTCACACCGTCGGGATACTATTCGATAATACATAATAGTACTTGTAGTACTTGTACGTTTTCTTTTGGGGGGGGGGGTATCGAAGGGGCACTAGCACTACTCCCATTTAGTATAATTAGTGCTAATTACATGCTTAGTGATAATTACATGCTTAGAATATATTATATGCCTCTCCCCCCTGTCATGAGTTACACTTTTAATTTTCTGGTTTTTGCAACATTATAGATAATGACGTCATATATAATTTAGTTGTACTTTGTACTTTATATTATACATTTAGATTTAGTCTTGAACTCGCACTCGTACAGGCAACACCTAACCCTTCCTACCTCTCTCACAGTTTCCTGCCCGAAGAAAATACCGGATGCGCCACTGTAATACACTTTTTAAATTAAACTAGTTGTCTTTGTCTAATGTGGTTAAACCAGTTAAAAATACTATTCATATATGTATACTATTTTATATCTCTAATATGTATATGCGGCAACGTCCTGATTGACTGATTGACTGACATAGAATCAACGTAAAAATCTGCTTTACCAAGAGGCTTGAACTTTTGAGGATATATACTCTGTTCATATCATAGACACCCACTAAGAAAGGATTTTGCGAAATTTTGATTTTGGTACCCAGGGGTACGGGGTACAAATGTCAAAGTAATGAATACTCTTCATTATGCATATCGTTGAAAAGTTCTTTAAGAGTACAGTAATTTAATCTTTAAATGTACTGTTTTGTCATATTTTCATTTATGAAAATACGTCAAAAACATTACTTTGACATTTGTATCCCGTACCCCTGTGTACCAAAATCAAAAGCGAAGTACGGGTATCCAGCTAGTTGTATATATATAGTTAATTTAATGAAATAGACGTTAGAAAGATTATAGAAGGTATATTTTCCGACCTCACTGACCTTACTAGTTTTTTTTTAAAGTCTGTTGTCTGTTCCCTTTGAAGGATTCAACTACTGTTCATCTATATACTTTTAGTAGAAGAGAATCACATTTGTTATTATATTGTATACTTCTAAAAGAAATCTGTTTTAAGGTATTCCTTGTGTGTAATGTCTCCCAATAGGATGGTACCTATCCAAGATAATTGAATTCCTTGCCTCGTCTCCGAAACCTTCTTCATGATGAATGGTTTTTTGATGGAAGGTTTATAATTAATTCTTAGTATGTCCGATAGGAGCAGTATAGTACAGGTGGTCTTATGTTTACTCTGGAGTCACGTTCGAGAACTTGCTTAGAGTTTGACGCGACTTCCTAACTAGTAATTGTGCATTTCTTTTGGGCGCTCACGATTATTTATGTGATACCTATTTCAAACAGTAAGCGTTCAATACAAATACGTTTCTTTTTAGTAAAATTATTACTGTTTCTAACAAATTCCATTATTTAATTCGTTTTAAATACCAAATGTAACATAATATTTTTCTAAAGCAGGCCACGTCCTTTTGTTAAATGTGTTTATACCTGTATAATTTAAAAAAAAAAAAAAAATAGTAATAAAAAAAAATAAATGAACTGTCAACTTAGTATCCTCTTTCTATCTGTTTCACATTTTTAACTCAAATTATTGTGTTCATTTAAAAAAAAAAAAAAAAAAAAAAAAAAAAAAAAAAAATTATACCTTTTAATTTTGTTTGTTTTGTCAGGTACGTTATTATTATTTGACTTAAGGCTCTACCGCTCTTTGAGGTTAGGAAAAACAGTAAAATTCAAATAACTCTGGTTCTAAGCAAGATATCAAAAATCTAATCACAGGCTTCATTCCTAATTTTAATTCTGCACAATTTGAGCCCTATTTTAACTTCCTATGATAAATAGTACAGGCGCCATTTTAATACAACGATAAAACTCGTTAGATTTTTTATATCTTTAATTTTTTATATCTTTGATATCTTGCTTAGAACCAGAGTAACTTGAATTTTACTGTTTTTCCTAACCTCAAAGGACGGTACAGCCTTAAGGCCCGTTTACACTTTGATTAGTGCGAGTGCGAGTGCTTAGTAAATTTTGCAAGTGTTTAGTGCGAGTGTTTAGTGTTTAGTGTTTGGTGATTAGTGTTTAGTGATTAGTGCAAGTGATTAGGATGTCTTTTTTATTTTGAGGAAAATTTTATATTTTATTGAACATTTATTTTTTATTATTTTTTTTTTGTGGGAGGGGTAGTGTTTTGTTGATTTTTGACACATTGTGACAGTTTTTGGACCAATCAAATAAACATTTTTACTTTAAAATTGTATAATTATAAAATAAAAAAACCCTGACATCTAGGTTGGAGAGGGGAGGCCTACTCGCAGATCCACTAAACAGTGCAAGTCTACTAAACAGTTAACAGTTTACTCGACAAATTACTCATCACTAAACACTAAACACATCGTCTCCAAACGGATTTAGTGATTTTACTAAACACTCGCACTCGCACTAATCAAAGTGTAAACGGGCCTTTATTTTGCTTCCGAATTTACTAAAGGTAACGGAAGCAATGTGATCGTTCTGGAGAACGATATTTTTTATGTCTCCGATTTTATACATCCCAAGACATATCCGTTTCAGACGTTGGGAAAATTTTTATTTTCTTGTCTGTCTGCCTGTCGCTCAATTTTTGAGAACTGACATATCTTAAAAACTACTTGTCCGATTTTAATAAAATTTTATGTTAAATTGCCCATGCTCATCCCATATAAGTTTCAATCTTCTGCGCGGTAAAATTGTTCAAAATACAATTATTTTGTGTAAAGAAGTTGTTTGG
This sequence comes from Gerris buenoi, assembly GCA_001010745.2. NCBI lineage: Eukaryota > Metazoa > Arthropoda > Insecta > Hemiptera > Gerridae > Gerris > Gerris buenoi. The sequence continues at coordinate 428,030 of KZ651326.1, read as the reverse complement.
TTTTTTAACTTCACTTCTTTCATGATGAATGCCTTTCACACATTGAAGAAAAACAATGTCAAGGATCTAAACTCAATTTTTTTTATACTTCTTGTACGATCACAAGAGATAGTTAATCTTGGTTTTTTTCTACTTCTTATTTTTCTATACAAACGAGTTTTTATGTGTTTCTTCAACTTACTGTACTATACCATGGAGGTTAAAACTGTGATGTTTCTACACATTACGCTGAAACAAGGGTATACAAATTATTGTTGTGTTTCTATACCAGATTGCAGCTCAATCGGTCACTTTTTATACTTGAAATGACCTTATATAAGAAGAAAAATGACACCTCCATTTATTCTCTGTCATATTTTCATAGGATTTGTTTTTCTCATTTGAATATATGTATAAATACTTACGCATATACATTCACACAGACACAGAAACATACCCCAACAATATAAAATGTGAGTTTCGTAGTATTTGTAATAATGCTCCTTGGCTCCCGTTTCTTTTTACCCTATTCTTTCCTGTTATTTAATATAAAGCGATTCATATTTGATATAAAACTTTCTTTTTAAAAAAATTCAAAACAGAGACAGCATCTCTTGAAATAAATTTTATTTCGCCTCCTTATAAATGCATCACATTTATTCTTCGCTATGACATGACACCTTGTTGTTCAAACCATTCTTTTTAAAATTTCAATTTAAATTTTTTTCCAAGAAATATATATGTATATACCTACATATTGTCTATTAATATCAACATAAAAACATTTTTAAATACTCTGATTACTTTTATGTATTATGAACTTCTACAGAATTAGTGTATTATACTTGTGGAGTAATAAATATTGAAAACTTACGTAATTCAATGAGAATTGAGTGAATAGGTTTTTATTGCAGTAATTGTTTGAAAATATGTCCTTAATTGAATTTATACTTTATTCTTATGTATCGTGTTTTTATCTTATATGTACTTATCTTATGTATCGTACTTTATTCTTCTTTCTTAATAGATTTGAAAAATATAAATTATACTCATCTTCTTTAATTAGGATTAAAATAAATAATGTATAATGCATAGATTAGTATTTGTTATTGATAATTGTGTATTTTTCTTGCCAAAATAGTCATGTCATTGTTTCAACCGTAATTTGTTTTAATGTTCGAAACTCGTTGGGTAATTGAGTACAGCTACCGAAAATCATTGGGTGATTTCTTAAAACGAATGGCTTCAATGTATGTAATATTTCATTTAAAAAAAAACTGGATAATTAAAAAACATTGTGACATCATTTTTATTTATAGTTTATAATTTATAGTTTTTTTATTAGTTAAGTAATTATTTGTTAAATTTAGTTTGTTGTTTTTACATTTTTAACTTCTTCATTTGATCGTCTTGTTATTTTTTAAATGAAAAAAATTCCCCTTCTTGTGGTTATAATTTATATCTGCCTCTTCCAAATTTGTTCACCTATTCGCTTCATGAATGCAGATGTTGTAAACATATTTACTGTTTAAAGCTTGCACTCTGTACGAGGCCCTTCCTAATATTGCCTGCATGATGTCATATTCCGAGAACTGATGTGTCCCAGTCAGTAGATTGTACATCTAGGAACCAATATATAGTTAGTTCACTTGCCAAGTAGCGTTTTACCGTGAGCATCTGTGTACATTTTTTAGCACTGGCATTTTTTTTGTTATCATAAAAGGTCAATGGACTTTGGCTCTTCTATTACATCATAGGATTTAAACATAATTAGCGATTTAAATTTATTTGTATGACGAATTAGGCGTTGACTATTTAATGATATCTTGTACAATAATTCCATGAAAGCTCTTCTGCAAATACTCACAAAATGTTCTTTAGATAAATGTTAATCACCTGTCTGCGTTTACTTAAAAATGTGGAGTATTATATACAAGCCACACTAATAATTATGATAATTGAAAAAGTAACTAGTTAATAATTCTTCATGTTAAAAATCCCTCTAACTGTAAACAATTCGAAGACAACTCACCTAACATTCTTTTTGACATTGATCATTATTAGTATTATTCATGTAACATGTAATTAAGTGTTAGTCCTCTTATTTTTAAACAAATATGTGACACCTGGAAAGAAACAACCATACTCCATTATGTTTACGACATTTTTTAAATGCCATACGGCATATAAATAACTCCTAAGTTTTAATTACAACTAAAAACTAACTAGGAAATCTATATTTTTATGTACAATTCATTTTAGGATTTATATAAGCTATGTGCTACACTAATTAACAGAGGTTTTTTTTGTTATAATCAATTTAAATAAATAAATAAATATATATATAAGTTGAAAATTAAACCCTTTCTAATTAAATGATAAATGATTAAATGGATGATAAATTTAGCTCACATAAATAAAAAATACNTATATATATATATAAATAACCTCTCAGGAAATATTACTGGTTCACGGCTTCATCCTCTAATACTCTCTCTTTTTCAAGATGAACTTAAGGGTGCAAATTAAAGAAAGATGTAAAAATATCCGATTACGGCAGAAGTTTACATTTTATAAAAGGCAACCACTTAGAACTAAACATGCAATTATATTAGATAAGGGTGATTATTCCCAAGTTATTGGAAACCTACCTATAACTGAAATTTTAGGAAAAGGCTAATTTTTAGGATTTATCTTTGTAAAATATATTAAAACAAAAATCCTAAATATTTTATAATTTCGTAGGTGAGAATGGGGTGATTAAGCTTTGGAAAGAGAGTATAAGTAAGACAAATCAAAAACCTGAAACTATGATATTACACATATTTTAGCAAAGCTAGAGTACACAACTAGTATATTACATTTTCGAAAGGTGTGAGTAATGAATGTTCACATTTAAAGCCCTAAAATTTATTTTCAACCCTCAGAACATTAGATAGTCATGTCCTATGAACTCTTCTCCACATAGAATAATCTATGACTACCATGTTTGTACATCCTACATATTTAGATAATTGTTTGCAATGCTTATCTAGAATACCTTTTGCGAGAAAATTGGCGACACTCTACACGCTGTATATGACTCTTGATCTGTCGTATGCATCGGCTTTTAATTTACCCATGCTTCTGGATGGGTTTCTAATGAACTCAGGGATTCAGAGTGTTCAGCTAGGTTGGTTCTTAATGAATGAGCAGGCGCCAGTATTTCATCTGACCTATGATATCACTTGACTTTACGAGACAAACATCTGCTTCATATGTCTCCTGCTCCGCCTTCCGTCTTCACGTTATCTCCCCTCCTCACACGACTATTTGTATTAATAATCATGATTAATTATAGTCATCCGATTTACATATTTTTCTACGTTACAGTTACTGCCGCCTTTAATGTTCTTTTGATTTATGGTTGATTCAATTCTTAATCTTTCAACTTCTGCTCAGTGAGTAGTTGGTTTCTTCGTTGAATTATTAATTTTTTTTAAAAAATTATTCATTATCCTTTAACTGCGAATTTTACCACTTACAAATATATTATAATATTGATAAATTTTGTATAGAAATTTAGTTACACGCTTATTTTCAATAAATTCGCACATATAATTCAATAAGTTAATTTTAATTCACAATTAATAGAAATTTTTAGATAGAGTTTAAAATGGTGTTTACTAGTATATGATCCTCTTAACTTATAAAATAATTTCAAAATCCTTTTTAGTGACACAAAGGCAAAAATTATGTTGGCCAACTAGTCAGCTTAAGCCTTACCTTCCATTGGCATTTACTAATTTTTATTGGATCAAAAAGTTTTTATTTTAAATGATTTTTATTTTATGTCAACTTTAAATGTAATCTCCTTTAAGCTTAAAGCTTATAGTTAGCATTATTATTATTTTTTAATGACATCAATTGCTTTTTCCTGCCTTATATTTATTTATATCTCATGTATTTTTTTTTCTTGTAATTTTCTATTTCCACTTGCTAAGTAATAATGGTGTGGAATATCGTTTATGAATAATCTGAAAATTGATTAGGATTCTTTTGCCAAAAGTTTCCTGGTAAAAATCTTTCTTGATTCCTTTTGGAATCTGACATTTCCCGAGAAAATTTCCCAGTTATAATATAGTCCCATTCATAATGTTAAGCTCAAAATTAATGGTGAATAGTAATAAAATGGCCTGATGAATAAAATATTAAACGTAACGGAAGAAATATGAAGCTTATGTAAATATATATATTTATATATAATTTATATGTAAAATATTCGGATTACAATAATGTTTCTAATGGATTAAATAGTTGAATTTACTACGGAAACAGCGATATAGCTCATTTTTATGCTTCTAGAACAGTAGAATCCCGATATATCGTATCTTCAAGGGGTCGAAGAAAAAATACGATATATTGAGTAGTTCACTAAATCGGGATTATGAAATATTGATGGTAAAAAAAGAAAAATTAATGTAATTATTAAGACTTGTATTTATTTTGCACATAAAAATACACTGTATGATCATAAAAAATTAAATATGTACTTGGTTTAAAAAAAATTATAATTTGTTTTTTTGAATTAAACCATTTGTTCGGGTGTTATCCATAGCATTTTATCCGAGTAGAACAGAAGGAGGTAAACAATCAAATCTTGGAAAAGGGGTTTTCTAAGAATTATAAGAGTTATTCCTTCATCTAGAATCTAGGCTGCCCAGAAATTACATTTGGTTTGGACACAATCACACTCTCCCCCCTGAGTCTTTGTTTAATGCCGATCAAACGTCACGCGAGAGTTCGAATTTTTTCCCCGAAGAATGATCCTTCCAATAGGTTCCTTTTGCAATCCGGAATTAATAAAAAAAAAACAATTAATACTTCCTCTAATTGTAGTGAAGTGTGAACTGTTGTTATTTTTTTCTGAGTAGAGTAAAACAACAGTTATAGCCAGTAAATAAGCAAAATCTTGGAAATTTCCCCCTCCATTCATACGTTTTATCGGGATTATTCTCCGAATTATACGAGTTATAAGACGTTTATGTTCACCTCGAATGGAAAAAAAATACGTTATACTGAGGGGACCGAAATACATTGGTTTTCTACCAATTATCGGGATTTTTTCAAGGGACTGGCAATAATATACGATTTATCGGGATATATGATACAACGGGATATGAAATACCGGGATTCTACTGTAGTTGCATTGGGCTCATCCCACGACCTTTATTTTTTGGGAACATAGGAAGCACCTCCTCCCGAAACAACGTTAGTTAGAAAAAAATTATTAATTTAATAGATAATTACCAAATTAATAAAAACGTAATTCTTATTGTAAGAACCTTTTACCCTAATTTATAATATGATATGTGCTTAATAGAAATGCATTAACTTAGATCCAAATATTTTTATCCCGACTTTGTTCTGTTTCAGTTAAAAATAATGTGTACCGTAGTATTAAAAAATATATATTTATACAGAGGTGAAGTGTGTGCTAGATACTAAACACATACGGCAAATTTAAAATTGATCGGACAAAAGGTGTAGCAAAAGCAAGAGCAGGCGACAGACGGACGGACTGACAAACAGACACACGTAGAAAAATTTAGGGGTTCTTGGATTTGCCTACGGAACCTAAAAAAATTGAACTTTGATGATGATTATAAATTCATGATTAATTTAAAAGAGGTTGAATAATGCATCTGATATAATAGAAAAAATGTGATATGCAATAGAGTAGGGAACCAAATTTATTATTATTTCTATAGTGGATGCATAAACATGTGTATTTTATTTGAATATCACATAGGTAAGGTTGAGTCCTTGACCTGTCTGCTCTTCTCTTCATTATAATGTTCTCTATGGTGTACAAGGTTAAGGTTTTTTGACCATGTTTTATTTTTATAGCCCGCTCTGGATGCCATTCAGTACAACAACCAACAACAACAAAAAGTGTAAAAAAAAAAATAAAAACCAAGGCGAGAGTTTACGACCTGTATTGTAGTTTATTTTTACACTGCTTCATATTGCTATAGTCGGGTTGCATCTAAGAGATATGCTATAATAAATTCATATAGGATCGTTTAACTCTTGCGAGTCGAGACCTCGGCCTCTGTTTCAGAGTGAAGGTACCTCTGTTTCTGTTATCATGATAATTTAATGCAGGGATCCTAAATCTATTAATATCTTGAGCCTTTACGATCTGCTTTGCTTTTAGGCAGACATGCATTATGATCTTTCTTTTTCTTTTTTTTTATGCTGATCTCTCCCCTTCTTTCGTTCCTTCCTACGAACTTATGTACGTAATAATTAAAAGATAAAAATAACTTTTTATATACAACTTTTTTAAATTTTCTGTTGAATATAAGTTATGTTGATAATATAATTTTCACTGTTATATCAAAAGATAGTTCCGAATTTATTTACTTCACATTAATGACAACTATCTAGAGAGCTGATTTTAAATAGTCCAGTAAAAATAGGATTTAACGTCTTAAAAAATACTGGTGAAAATTTTTTTATGCAAATACCTTTATTTTAGCACTAGAAATAACGTCCAGAAAGCAGAGCATATTTTAAGGATTTTTTACTGAGCGACAAACTAGGTTGTTCGGGGGGG
>KZ651326.1:407440-418187 GCA_001010745.2 Gerris buenoi | reverse complement strand
TTTTTTCGACGCCCATAGATGCACCGTGAGGGGGAGCCAAACCCCCGAGATCGAGTAAAATGTTCCCTTTTCTTTCCATATTCTGCACATGTCGCCATCTTCTTAAGTACCTGCACTATAGTTATATATAACTAGTACCATGGTATTTAGCGAGTACCAGGTCATACAAAAGTACCTGGCCTATAAAAATGCCCAGGCTATATCAACAGACCTATACAAGAACCAGCTCCTACACAATCAGCTGGACTGGAATATAAAAGTACCCGGTCTATAAAAGTACCCGGATTATACAAGTACCCGGATTATACAAGTACCTGGCAAATACAAAGCACCTGCCAATCCTAGCTGGGGATCGCGCATGAGACCAACTAGTTTTTCACTAAATGCAGGTTTTTGCAAAGTAACATAACTAACTGAAGAGCTATTGCAATAAAAACTATTTTTAATAAGGATTGTAAAAAGGGCCGGCCCTAAGCAATTTGCCGCCCTGGGCAATTTTTTTCATGCCGCCTCCTTGCCACTTACCGAGAAAATTAATGAGCAAAAAAAAAATTGAGGCTCTTGCTCTCACGCATAATTCTTTTGATTTGCTGGTCTTTAAATAGATGTAACACAATTAATCTGTCAAAATGTTTAACTTGGACGAGTCTCGAATCGCAAACTTCGTTACACGATGTCACTATATGAAAAAATTCACTCTACCGCCGCCAAAGAAGTTTCACTTCAAAAAAATTGAATTAGAACTGAATGGAGCTCGTCCACGCCGATAGTGCTACATCCCTCGGACAATGACTATACAAGTGACGTACTGACGTTCTTTAAGTACTTATTTTACGTTACTTACTTAAGTTCTTCTTTACACTACAGTAAACATCTAGATATTTATACAATTACTTATTACACACTGTTACTAATCTATACAAGGTAATTATTATAATCATGTGCGACCATTGACTATTGGTATATTATTAAGGTGTAAGACTCCCGCCCTTTTCCTATCTCTCTGTACACGTCGTCCAAACAGGCGTAACCATCTTTAAATGAAAGGTTGGAGTGGCGGGCGTTGGTGCCACACCTATGGGCGCGCGTAAAAATAATACGATTTTATGTTTGTATTTTAATTATACTGTACTAATTTTCTACTATTTATTGTAACGTTTTTTAGTTATTCACCCCTAAATATTGCCGCCCCTAAATTTTGCCGCCCCGTAGGTGGCACGGCTCGCCCTTGGAGCCGGCCCTGATTATAAATAACAACTTATGGCATTCTTCAAGATCAAAATTATTTAAAGATGAATGAAAACCAACTACTTGATTTGAAGAATTTATTATTGTAAAAAAAACATTGCTAGTAACAGGATTGAAATTTCTATTAAATAATAACAGTGAAGCATTTTAAGTGAAACTAATTGAATCCTGCTATTCAGTTGAATCAGCCGCTTTTTGCTTATAATTCCGTTCTTGGCTCACCTCACATTACTTTCACGGATTTCTAGTAACTAGTATCAGAAAATAATTTTGACTGATAGTAAATTTTTGATTTACCGCATAAAAAAACTGCTGGCACTACCTCTAGTCACTGGGCGACAAAACCTTAGGACTGGGCGACACTAGTGTCGCCCAGTTAACATGTTAAAATATGCTCTGCCAGAAAGTCCATTTCAAAATGTTGTACGCTAAGCGAATTATTCAAGGTCAAAGGTAAAAAAAATCAGTTTTTTTGCGAATATCTCGGTTTCTATTGTTCTATGGTTGTGGAACAATTTATTGTGTACTTCATTCTCTCTTGGGTTTATATCTCGAAAAATATTGGTTGTGCGTAAAATTTATAAATAATCTTTTTTGCAGACAATTTTCTGATGAACAATTTTTCTAATAACTAAAATTATCGTACAACCAATATAAAACGAGATATTTGCAAAAAACTGATTTTTTGACCTTTGACCTTGAATAATTCGCTTAGCGTACAACATTTTGCAATGGACTTTCTGGACGTTATTTGTAGTGTCAAAATAAAGGTATGTGCAAAAAAAAATGTTCACCAGTATTTTTTAAGAGGTTCCAACTTTTTTTCGCCTAAAATGACTGGACTATAAACCAATAAAAGGACAAATCTTTGTACAACGGATCTCACCAACACCGAATCTAAACTGTGTCGTTGATATGCCCTCGTGTAGGGAAAGTAAGATAAAAAAAAAAGTTTAGGTACAAGTAAATGTAGGGCACAAATGTAAACAAACCTGGTTGTCACACGTCAATTAATTTATTTCTTTGTTTAATTTTCCTTTTTCGCTGTCATTCAATGCCTCATATAAAAAATCACAAATTTGAAGCCCGTCAAAATCGTAGACCATGTCAAAATGAAGATTGTAAATATGGGACATGTCAAAACAAATAAAATAACTCATGGATTTTTTCCGAACTAACATTCCATACAGCAAATTTGCTGAAAACGAATTAAATTCTGTTGAATGATAGCTGAAAGTATAAATATAATGTATTGTCATCGTGTTCTGAGCTATTCTAAAAGTTTCAAATGTCTAGCTACTCGGGAAGTTAGTTAAAAATCGATTGCAAGATTTGTACTAAAAGCTAAAGAAGAAAGCAAGCTAATAAAAACGTAGTCAAAATATAGTCAAATCCGTCTATATGCACGCAGTATCTTATGTGTCTACGGACAGATCTCTTCATGGTTATTAATGTGGGTAATTTTTTCATTTCACCCTTTTTGTTGCACTTTTATTTTAAAATTTAAAGTTATCCGTCTACATTTTAATTGTGTATATTATGTCTTATCTTATAAGCTTACAAAAATGAACATATTACCTGACAGACTAAGTGCATTTTATTAGCATTATGGCCATTATGTTTTGATGTAATGTCAAAATGTTCATTTTTCTTTACTAGAATTACACACATTTATATAAATAACCCGAAAGCCTTTTATTCGTTTTTTCTTTTTAAATTCAAATGTATTACACTTCCAGGGTTGGAACATAAAATATCATATTTTATATTTGTGGTTCTTAAAGATATTTGGCTTGTCTACATGGCTATAATACATTCTTAATGTATGTCCCAATTTTTATTTCTTATGTTCTACGGGCCATGAAACTTTTATAATTTAATTTATCATAAGGATAAAAAAAAGAAGAGGTATAGTTAAAGAAAATGTTATTGATTTCTAAATTTTATGTATTTTATGTTTTAAAGTTAATTAAAATAATTTAATATTATCAATGTTGTTTAAAAAAATATACTTAATAATAATTAAAAGATGTTATTCTATAATGGTTGCAGTTTAATTTTAGATTTCTCGGAAGAAAATAACACTAAGATTGCATGACCCATAATCCATTGTAGCAATTATTATCGAAAAATATGCTCCTAATATAAAATCACAATTAATGCTATCTCAAATAAAGTCTTCTCCAGAAAGTCTAAATTAATTATGATATACCTATTTATTACGATATTTCCTCTTAAAACACAGAAAAGTCAAATAGATTTGCAATTATTTTGCTTCAAAGCTTACTGAAGGTACTCCAGGCAGCTGAAATGAGATACCTCAGGACAGCTGTTGGGAAAACGAGAAGGGATAGAATAAGGAATACTGCCATCAGAACATCATCAAACGTGGATCCGCTTGTAGAAAATGTTAAGTCCTCGCAACTGAGGTGGTTTGGACATGCCCAACGAATGCCCGAAAATAGGTACCCTCGGCATGCACTTGAAGCTAGACCAGAAGGAGGAAGACCCCGGGGAAGAAGAAGAACAACATGGTCAGACAATATTACAACCAGTCTGAGACAGAGAAGCTGTACTTGGAGTCGAGAAGTCCTGCTGGCTCAAGACCGTACAGCCTGGAAAGCCTTTTGCCGCTCCTCTAAACCAGCTGGTAGATGAGGATTAGGATTAAGTAAGTAAGCAAAGCTTACTGAAGGTAACTGAAGCTATGTGATCGTTACGAAGATATACATTTTTATACGTCTCCAAATTTATACATTCCAAGACAAAAATCTGATTCAGACATAAGGGGACATTTTTTGTTCTGTTATTGTCTGTTCAACAGATCATAAAAACTATTTCTAACTCATGATTTTTTCAAGATGGCGGCCAATGTGGCGGATGGCTAAACAAAGTTTTTAGTCACCATGGCATGTTATACATCAATTTAAAGGTCTTAAAGTGTAGAAAAAGAATATGCACTTGTTACACTTAATATTTAAACGTAATCGTACATAAACCGGCGATTATCGCCTCACGTACTTACGTGAAGCGCGCCTTACTTGTTTATTATCAGTATGATTTTTGAGCTTATAGGCCAAATTTGGGCAAAATCGGCCCAGTAGTTTAAGCTCCACGTGCACGCACAGACGACAGATGGCCATACATTTTTTAAACAAGTATGGCGTGTTTCATATTATATAAATATGAAACAGGAAGGAATCTGAAATGGTCCAAATTGGTACACTATAAAATAGTATATGTCCATGATGCATGTTGTTGGAAAGCTCTTTGAGTACTTCATTTTATATTTAGTAATATAAATATATGTTGTCCCCTTTCTTATGAATATTTATATGCTCTTTGTGTCCTTAGGGGTGAATAAAAAACTCATGTTTACTCTTTGAGTACAGTTATAGATGTTCTGTTCACTTTTCTCATATTTTCATTTAAGAGGGGGGATGAAATAGAAAAAGAAGAACAATAATGGAAATATTACTATTTTATATCCAATTTCAGCGGTTTTTAAATACAAAAGTTTATTGTTTTAGATTAAAATGCACGGTTAGCTCAACATTGCAAGCAGACAACTGCATTACACACCTAGTTTAATTACGCGATATAACGAGGATTCTACACTAATTAGCAGATTATTTATTTATTTATTTTTTTTTGTATACATCGATATTATTAATCACCATTATTTATTTATTTTTTTTTTTTTGTATACATCGATATTATTAATCACCATTATTTATTTATTTTTTTAAAAGAAACTTTTTATATGACCTCTTTTTTCTAAGAGCGTAATAGAAAATTTTAGGGCAAGACATGTTTTATTTTGGTTTAAAACAATTATTATCCTAGTAGATAATTCTTACTTCCCGATTTTGTCCGCATCGCCATATATTATTGCTCGACGTTATTTTACTACATAAAAAGTTATTATAGTTGTACTACAATATTATAATTCAAACTTATTACCTTCGGATTTATGAATTGTTCTATATCTAACTTTCTTGTATATTTCTGTTCTAGTTAATCAACTTCTGTTTTGTAATATAATTACAAAACAGAAAAAACTTTTCTGTTTTTTTTTTTTTTTTTTTTTCTATTCATATTTAATAATATTAGATGATTTTTTTTAATATATTAAGATGGATTATCTAATTTTTAGGGTATAAAGGATAAAAAAAGCTAATGAACCTTATTGAAGTTTATTAAAAAAAGCAATCATTGTTTATTAAAATCCATTTTCTTTATTAAACCCAGAAGGGATAAGAAGAGTAATCTATAAAAGATTCCTGCTTCACTATACTTATGAAAATTCTTTCTCCACCCTTGGGAGAATTTTCTATCGTTCGAAAAAAAAAGGCAAGTATTGGAAGGGTTTTCCGCGAAATCTGTAGTAACGTAACAATTTTGGAGTCTTAGAAATTGGAGGTCGGACTGGACCTCTATAAAAAGGTCCCTTCCTATTTACAGAAACTGCCTAGCTCACAAAAAACTCCACTGTATATACGGAATAAGTACGGTGTAGCTAAGGGGTGTTTGTGGCTGGAAGAACGAAATTGAGGTAACCAATCATTGCAAATTATCCGAGCGAGGTTAAAGGTTGAACGGAAAAATTGGGACCTTTAAAAAATAAAGGTCTTAGTGAAATGTTTATGTGTTATTAACTTTATTCTTGGAATTGGGAAAACATGATCGAATCGCAAAAGAAAAAGGAAAGAGGATGTAGTTATATTAGTTATTTGTGCAACTAGTGCGGAAAGTGGCACTTTGCTGCACTCGAGAGAAATATTTACGCCTGAGCCGCAGGCTAGGGCGGAAGGGTTTCTCGAGTGCAGCAAAGACACAGCTCGAATAGCACATTACATTTTTCCTACAGTTAGTTTTTAATCTGTAAATAAATTGAAAATAATAGTGTTTATCATCATGTATAAAAGATTTTACAACATCGAGTAAACCAGCTGTTCTGGTTGTAGACAGTGTTGCCTTTTTTTGCCTGATTATTTTTTGCAAACTTATTATTTTTCATCATAACACTTACCTACTCATTACATTTGATTCTTTATTTTAGATTGTCTATTTTTACTTTTTATGTTTCAAAATTTTTATATTTGATATATATTGTTTAAATCATGTATTTAGTTAAAAAATAATCATTAGTTGTCATTATGTTCGTAAGTTGGAACACTAGAGTGTGGTAAAGTAAAACGAATGCGGTAAAGTAGAAGGTGCAGGAATCTGCTGTTTTGCGTACTATTTTGAGTGCGATAACAACCACTTTATTGGTCAACTGTAGAACAAAAATATATTATAACTATACGATGATAATATTAATAAATAACTAGGGGACTCCGCCCCCTACTCGCTTCGCTCGTCAACCCCCGAAAAGCGGCCGCCGGGCCACTGCCCGCGGGCCACTGGCCGCTGCCACGTTGAGGCACTCTAAAGTGAAGCATTAAAATTGATCTCATGTATCTTTTCAATGTTGACAAACACATACATGCTGTAAAATAACACTTTAGATATAGAAAGTACTGAAAAGGACTGTTGAGAAAATTCCTGAGAATGACTGATTTAGCGATCTTTTTGCAAGGTGTGTGCATAGTAATGGAATAAGAAGGGTGAGGTGGAGAGTGAAGATACCTGAGTATGTAGTTAGAGCAGTGGCTAGCTGGTGGGGGAAGACCCTCTACTATCTACTTTCTTTGTCTCTCCGACATTCCTATATAAAAGTTTCAACTTCTCCCTTACCTCTCTAATCACCCTCACTCTTTCTACACGTAGTTTAGTATCTCACTTTCAAGAGCCCTCCTTTCTCCCCCTTTTACTCCTACCGCGTTCTTTAACACAGGTTTTGTATTGCACTCTCACTGAACTCGTTTGTTTACCAAACTTTTTTAATATTATAGATAGATATGACTTCATTCCTCATTAAGATACGGGTATCTTTATTAATTAAGAAATCTGGGGGCACGGTAGTACCCCGGTCAAGTTGACAACGTAACATCCTTTACTGGAACCATTTCAAGGTATTTTGGGTCCCCCTTATTATTATCTTATTAAAGATATTTAGATATGTAAAATTAATTTTGAGTTAGATTTCATTCACATACTGAACCGAAGTAAAAAATTCTCACCTCTACCCATAAGTTTATAAGATACATGAGTCTAAACTTTGGTTAGTATGTCACTGATCTATTGACTCGTCATAATTCTAAGGCACTTGTAGCAATCATAGAAATTTTGCAATTAGATAGAGTTTTACAAATTAAGGAAGTCTCCCCTTGTCCAAGTAAGTTCTACTAGGTCTTATATGTATATCCATTGCAAGTAAGGGATGTCTGTCCCTCCTCTCTATTCTCTGTACCTCACAAACTCAAACTTTCTTACTCAATTCACTCTACACGTTTAAATTTAAATACATTTTCTGACTTGGCAATTACGTAGCACGAGGATACAAATTTGTATACGACACTGCATATCATTTTATTTTATTTTTAAATATCTTGATATAAACGATTGAAAAAATATATGAAGTAACATCAAAATGTTTAACCTATTTGTGCTGAATAATTGCCAAGTCAGTTTTTTTTAATGTCAGAAAAAGTCGTGAAAATTCGGGTTTTAAAATAAAAATTGTGTATTACATTTTTTACTTCCATGAAAATGGAAGTATGGTGATACCCTCCAAAACGTGATTCCGAGATCTCTATGAAGGAGGGGTCTTAAGAACCCGAGGGTATCATAGAAATCCGTTTCATATACATGTATGTCTGTGCGTACGTATGTATGTATGTATGTACGTACGTTCGTTCGGAACTTTAAACCTCTATAACATCGCTTCAAGACATCGTATTGAGATGCGTTTTGCGGCATTTTTTAGAACTTTTGTCGGCAAAACTGATGGCACAAACCACATCATCGTAGCTTACGACGTTTCGGAGCTACAGTCACTTAAGCTCGAAATCGGTCTGTCGAAGATAACTTTAGTAAGCTTTATTTAATTTCAATTTCCTTTGGGGTATATATGTGACCTATATGTATAGTAGATTGTACCTATACTTTTTGAGCACAATCGGACAAGCGGTTTAGGAGATATTGGCATTTAAGTGTTTTTTTAAGGGTTTTTTCGGAACCAAATTGCGGGTAAACTGTAAGTCGTATCGAAAAGCGGATAGCACCAGAGGTAACTGATTTTAAAAGATCTACAACTTTGGTCCTATGACTTTTTGTCGTAGGACCATCCCTTCTACCTTAAATAGAGACATGTTTTTTATTTTTGTTAAATTTTTGACTTTGAGCTCTTATATCATGTGCAATAATTGACCGATTTAATTTTTGATTGGAGTGCTGAAACCGCACATTAATGCCGTTTCAAAAAAGTATTTATTATTGTAATTATTTGTAGTACTTATAAAGAAGAATCGAAATTTAAAAGTAAAAAAATACCGTGTTATTTACTTTGTAAACAATCATTTCTATCAGCTGATTTTAAATTCTTTTATTATTATATTCTCATATTCTATAGTTAATAACAAGTATAAAGAAAATATAAACAAACATTGAATAATAAAGTTTTTTGTTATAAACAAAAAAAGTTAATCAATTTGTTTTGTTTTCGCATAAACTCTCCTTGAACTCTAGATGTAAACAAACCTCCTTTCTTTTACTTCTGTTTAGCTCTAAACATCGGAACGGATCACATCATATCCTCGAATCTTTTTACACACTACCGACATTTATTAGGGTAACATTTTTTTGTATGTTAAATATATATATATTTTATTGTGTGTATTATCATTATTATTTTTGTTGCAAAACTATAATCAATATTAGCGGTTTGTACGATGTAGTTTATACAGAGTTCTCTCTTGCTCACGTATTGACACGGCAACATTTCATGGAAGTCATGTGTGGGATTTCCACACCGGTATTAATATTTAATTTATGAAAATAAATCAATTAAATGAGCAGTACAGTAACTATATATCTTTGTGAGGAAGATGGTATGAAAAAATGTTTAGCAAATAGGTGAAGTTGTATTGTATTTGAAAATGAATACTTCTATATTTATTGAGTATGACGTATAGTTTTTACTGCTATACTATTTGCCATTCTAGACTTTATTGCCGGAATGCTTGATAGCACTATTAACATTGTCTATTTTTGCTTCGGATGTCCGTTACTGTCTTTTATTCCTCTTGACTGCTGCAGATAGGGTAGGTTTTTTTTCTTCCATTTTTGCTATTTTTCTGGAAGTCTCCCCCTTTCCATCCTGTAATTTCGAACTCGTAGAAACTCGAGAGAACTCCCATCTTCTTCCTACCATTTCGAATAACTTCCTTCCTTGAGTTTTTTTTTTTTCTCCAACACGGAAGTCTACTTTTTCACTAAGTGATTCTTCATATTTTCTCTCTCTACGACCAACTTTGTGTCTAACGTTTACACATTATAGGTATCGAAAAAGAATTCGAATATTTTTGAATTTTTGCTGGCTAGAAATCTCAGGTTTTTTCGCTTACAGTCCTTGTCTTAAAATATACTATCTAAATAAGTAATGTTAAGTTACCAAATACTTATTTATCCTTTATTACTTGAAGTGGACTAAAAATTATTTTATTTTAGGTAAAATAATAAAAGGATTTATTTTTCATTTACGAACTTAAGAAATATAATAACGAATTACGTCTGTTAACTAAAATTAACTATATTATATATACAATATCTGTTTATATATACAAAGCCTGTTTTAAACTACATACTTGGTTATGTTTAGTGATGATGACGACGAGTATAGTATGTAAGGCAGGGTATAGTATGAGTCAAAGTAGGGTTTGAGACATTGTGAAATAGTCGATTTAAGTTCAAATAAAATAAATCAGTAATGATTATGAGAAACTTTTTGGCCTTTTTCTCTTTCACATTCCTATTAATTATAACTGGGACTCAAGTTGGCGACTAATAATTTTTACTCATGGTTCTTTGTTAACCTATGTAGGTTTCTTACTGATTTTTCCTTAGTTCGCAACTTATTGTTTGTTCGTAAGCTCTGTCATTGACCTTAAAGTGGCTTACATCGAACACTGACCACTAGTGACTAGTGCTTGAAAGCTGATTTTAACTCCTAATAATGTAACTTCTTAGAGGGAATCAGTAAATTGTTACTTGTCGTTTTCAATTATTAAATAGTTAGTACCTGAATTGTTTTTTAGGGTTTCGAGGTCGTCCTAGAAACCCTTATGCTTTTGGTAGTGCGTCTGTCCGTCCGTCCGTCGCAACTTGGATTATATCTCCCAACCTACTGACGCTATTGACTTGAAATTTGGTATATAAGTTAAACTTTTTTGCCCAAAAACAGAAAACCTATTGCGAACTTTAACACTCCAAATTTCTGCGATCTGCGATCAATTGCGATCACCGCGCAATATTTTACATTTTTTGTAATTTTCAAGTTGGGTATCATTTCAAAGGTATTGAAATGTAGATTACAAATATGTATCGCATTTTC
>KZ651326.1:329157-364719 GCA_001010745.2 Gerris buenoi | reverse complement strand
TGATATTTATTGTATTTTTCTTAATTTGGTATTTTCTTTGCGAGGAAGCTATGTGCCACATTAATTGGCAGAGTATTTTATACATGTATTTATTATTATTTTATATATATTTTATATGTTTATGTAATATTTTATATGTTTTGAATATTTTACTATTTTTAAATAGTAAAATAAATAGTAAAAGGTCTTTATCATTATAACTTATTATCCTTATTATTATTTATCAAGTGCGGCAGGGTAATTTTCTGTAATAAAACTACTCAAATATAATGTAATTTATTCCATGACATGGCCTACAATTTATCTCATCAACATATTATCCAATATGTTAAGACTCTGATACTGGCCACCTATTCCTAGCACAAACCCTACGGTTACGACTATCAGTTCTTTCTTATATACAGTAGATTTGATTTATTTTTTTTAAATGTTTGCTTTGAGCTCTCATGGTGTGTGCAATTATTGACTGATTTAATTTCCGATTCGGGTGCTTAAACCTTACTCAATGCTCTTTAAATAGGGTATTTATTATTCTTTACATTTGTCCTTTTTTCTGAGAAAAATTATTATGTATAAAAATCAAATAAAAAGAAACATAAATAACTTCATATTTACTCTTTAACCAATAATAATTTTTATAAGCTTATATATAGATAAATTTATTATTAGTAGTATTATTATATGTATAGTTATATTGTATTAAACTTTAGCCACGGCCAATTTACATCATAGTAAGTTTTGGAACCATCTGAAAGGGTTACAGATGGAATTGTTAAACACGGAATATTATTTACGATCCATTACTAAACAGTTAAAAGTATTTTGTGTAATATAGTGTTTGTTTTTAGGATTACGTTTTAGTTTTAGTCTGGCCTAGCTATATGTTTCCTCCGGATGGCGAGGAAATCCCTATTAAGGGAGTTGGAGTTAAATTTTATCCTCATTTAATAATCATTTTGGAAAAAGTCCTGCGATATTGTGGGAGGACCCAATTTCAAGTAATTTATTTTAATTTAATGATAAGCAATTTTCATTCTCCATATTAACCTAAACAAATTATTAAGTATATACTAATATATTTAATGAAATTGCCTACTCAATAAACTAATATGATAGTAATATATATAAAATAGTAATAATACAGAGCCACTGATTGCAAGCATGAACCCCGCGCGAAGCGCGGGGCGAATGCTTGTTAAGCAATAAATTGCTTAAACGAAACAATCCTATAAACAAATTATGCGGCGACTTCTTTCCTTTTTAATGATATTTACTTTTAAGTGTGAATGACTTACCTTGAACTCTTCATTCCACTTCATTTTATTATTATTTTTTAATCATTGAATATAATTGTATTTACTTATACAATGAATAAGTGAACTAATGTATTTTATAGATAGATTATATTTACCTATGTATTTTCTTAAAATCTAATTAATAAATTGAAATGAATTTGCATTTATAAGCCTTTTTTCAATTTTAGGCTTTGGTTCTTGTAATTTTATACTATTTTAGGCAGGTTTTGGATGGCTCTATTCTCATATAGTCCTCGATTTATCTTTTAAATCAATTATTGGAAGTAAATATTGGCTGTTTATGTAATAAACTCGACTTTGAGGTAGTTATAGGCCTTGCTTTATGTAATTTTTTAAGTTTGTTTTTACTATTTAAGGCAGATTGTGGCTTTAAAATGTGCTATTTTGGACTTAGATTGTAGCACTACATTTTGATTACATCTATATAGTAAGATAAACGGGACTTAAATATGTCATTTTAATAATAATTACCCTTAATATTATTAGTAAAGTTAAAGGAACAATGGACAGATATATTTAATTTACCAGAAGAGTAATGATGTTCGATTCGATGTTTTTTTCCCACTAATCATATTATAGGCCAAGCGCTGGAGACTGAACGTGAAAAAATTCCGATAAAGCGGAATTTCGGTTTATGGCTTTATTTTGATCCCCTGATGAACATATTAATTTTTCTCACTCGATAGAGGTCTGCTTTGGCCGCCATTTTGAAAAAAAGGACCAAAATTCGGTTTTTGGTCAATGTCTTAGTTCTCATCGATGATACGACAAAAATAGATATTTTTGAGTTTGTAGGGCTTTAAATTTTCAACAAAAAAAGGTTGAATATCATTATACGCTAAGTCAATAGTTTTGATGTGTTTTTTCTTTACCTTGGCAATATTTTCTGTCTCGCTTTACTCGCTTCGCTCGACAGTAAATGTAATTGCCGCGGTAAAGAAAAAACTCAATTTACAGCCTAGTAACATAATATACTATTACATTAAAAAACTATGGCTGAATTTTGTAGGGTATTTTTTATAGGGTATTTTTTTTTTTTGTTCACTCTCCTTTCTTCTTTTAAAATACTATATTTTGCTGTCGCTCAAGGGTTTAGGTTGTAACAATAATATATAATTTTAAGAATGGTCAACAATCTATTTCTAAAAAACTATTCTATATATTTTTTTCTTATTTTACAAATGAATAGTTTGATTACATAATCTTTTAGTTCTCAAAATTATTTTCTATATTAGATACCTACATTATTTTACTAACCATATCTAATAATATTATTAGAGGTCGGAAGATGTCATATGCAGTGAATAAAAAAAGCCGCATTGAAATTTAATAGAGACTTAAAATAGAAACGAAAATTTGGAATATAAAAGATTAATTATTAATCTTATAAATTAAAAGTAAATTGGTTGCAATGTTGAGATATATATATTAACCAATGGTAAAACTAGTCTGAGTTATATAGAGCATTAAAAAGAAGGAAGGAGAGGGAAACAATTTTTTGTAAGCCTTAAATGACCAAAAACAAAATAAAATAAAATAAATAGATATTAAATATAAAATAATATTTGATAATTTGTATTATCGATTAACCTTTTTAATTTAAAGTCATTATATTTACCCAAATATAATTATTATTAACATTAGACTTCCTCCGGTGAGCCACAGCGGCAGGTTTTATGTTTAACAATAATATTTAACATGAAATTATTTTAGGAGGTAAGGAAGAGATTAAGTAGAAGAGAAAGGTTATCTATTGAAAGGACAGATCAGGTCTATGTTATATTGAAATCAATATTTGCCTGGGGTGGTTTCATTCGTTATCTAGGCCAAATTAGGAGCTTTTATTACAAGTTCATAGCCCTTTGAGAAAGATATCCCTCTGGCGTTCAGTTTCCAAGCTCTATTGTATTCTATTATGACCCCCTTGAATCGCCTTTAGACTCGCTACTACTATTGCTCTCCTATTCCACTGCTCATTTCGTTTCTTTCTCTTGAACTAAGTGGAATCGAATTAATTCAACGACTGAGCTTGAATTTAAATTTTGTCGTTACAATTTGCTGTCCGTTCCCTCATAAACGTTTCGCAGTGTGATTGTTTGACTTTGTAATTTTGTACGTTTTCTCTCGTTTTATGTTCGTCGCCAAAATGCCAAATGTGCTTTGGATGAATGTAATGTTTGACCTTCTTTCTTATCGCACTGAGAAGCCAATTATTTTCCTCTCTTTTTAACTATTTTATTTTAATATAGCATTGAAGTACACAATTTTTTTGTGGGTAATTTATGTAATTTTAACGTTTTTCACTTGTAAAGTTAGAAATTGTTTTACTATTTGGGGAATAAATTTTCTTTTCTACAAGAAAAGAAAAAAAATTACAATAAAAGAATTACAAATAATTAAGAATTACAAATAATTAATTTAAACTCTAAAAGTTAAACTTGAATTTGAAACCAATAATGTCCACAAATGAGAGTTGGTTCATCAACTATCTCGATGTAGGCAATTTGACTACGCTCGATGCCATCAACTACCCTTTTATAGAGAAGTGTGGCAGTAAAATTAAACGGTTTTTAATTTTCCGGGGTTGAATAATGCCTTATACGATGGCCTATTAATGTGAAAAATTAATTGCTAATTCTCTATAAATATATAATGTTGCAGTTTGACTATGTTCTACTGCCGGTGTTAACCTTGAGTGTATAGACCACGTTTAGAGTAATATTGAGTGGTGAAGAAACAATTCAATGTTAACAAGTTGAGTTATTTTGGAATATAAACCTGAATAACATGGTGTAGATGTTCTCTTTTTTTGCTTTTCAAGGAAGATTATTTTTATCTTCTTTGTCAAATCTCTGTACTGCATTTTCTCACTTCCTTAAATCGTTCTTTTTTAGGGTTATGACAAACTTCTTTGAGTCGAAAATAAATCTTCAAACGAGAAGGAATTCCTTACGCTCTAACACTGTGGCCTATTTCGAGAATTTAGGAAAAAAGGATAAGAGACCAGACTTCTCTTGCCCAGGGGGTGGTGGGAGTAAATACTTTTTTGAAACGAAAGGTAGGAGAAGCAGTTCCCAAGAAGTAAATACTTTAAGAGGCTCCAGAAGGATTTTTTCTTCTTCGGGTATGGGGCGGGTTCATCAGCAGAAAAACCGTCGAGGTTACCTCCTTCTTTCCAAGCGATTCAGAAGCGGATATATAAATCACACTTTGTACACTTAGCCCCACCCACCGAGGAACAGCGGCATTTCTTTTCTTAGAGAAAAGAATCCCAAGGAAATTCTCGTGGATTGCCCCCTTCTCTCCTTATTCTTGAGATTGCAGCTTCCTCCCTTATACTTATACCTCGAGAATTGCCCCCCCCCCCCCCTGCTTCTTCTATTCCAGCGGCTAGAGCTTCTGCCTTTAAAAGCAGATAGAGAAAAATAGGAGAAAATGAGAAAAAATTCCCTTCTCCCCTTCCATACTCGCTTCTATAGCAAGGTAAGTCTTAAGATGGGCACTCACCTCCGGCTTATCGAGGACCAAGCTATACAACCACCTGGAAAAATCCTCGTCGAGTAAAAGAGGGGAAAGGAAAAAAAATCTTTTCTATACACCTTTAGAAAATCTCTGCAGTTGTAGAATAAATTCTTTAAAGTGTATTAATGTTGAGACAACAGAGCCTTACATAAAGAGCCAAGACCCACTTCATAGATTTAAGTTTGTTGATAAAAGATCTTTACTTAGTAATACTTTTAGAGGACGAAGGAGGTGATTGGATTTACCTTCGTGAATGTTAAGTCGAAAGAAGTAAGTTAAAAAAGATGATGAAAATCCAATTGCAGAAGAGACCTTTATAAGAATATTGTTAACCCAAAATATGCAGTTTATTGAGAAGGCAATTAGTAGATAATATGAAGTATTACTTTTTGATTTGGTTTCTCATAATTATTTTAAGTGTAAGTACTCACAAAAATGATATAATATTATGCATAACTGAATGAGGATTCTCTACCAAAAAATAATTGTATTCATTATGAAGTCATTAATTAGTTAAATTATAAATGCATTAAAAGTATAAATTAAATGGTGTTTTTATATGAACTAAGCTATTTAAACAAAATAAATAAATAAACAGCTGTTTTTCTGAAATCATTGATCGAATACCTCGAATGATGCTTCAAGTATAGTGAGGTGTAATGGGTATTTAAGTTGTTTCATTTGTTCAATTTCATTAAATAATTTTCGAATAAAACTTTTTCATAACCTGTCTTACATCTATCTTGAACGTGAAGAAAATTATTTGTGGAGTATGATTTATTTAAAAAATATTAGATTGAATCTTTAGACGGGTTGGAGAGAACCCGGGCGGGCGGGAAAAGATTCATAATTCATAGGATACACCAACTAGATTTTGTCGCTGTAACGACCGTATCCTAGTTTCTTCAAACAATATTTCGTCGTGAGACTGCTCTAGTTCTCCCATGTCCTAAATATTTTGTTCCAGAGGCTGCACTTTTGTCAATATTTCATAGCTGTCTGCTGTTCGGAAAAATACTGCCGAAGGAAGGATTTATGGATTAAATATTCCATTAAAATTGACTAGTTAATGGTGAATAATCCATAGTAAAAAGTGAAACATTCAATTGCATATCCTCAAGATGTGGTATTCGCAGGAGAAACCATTTAGAATTTGGTCAAATTTAAACCTCTTAACTCAAAAACTTATATTCTCTTTCTTACCAAACTTTATACTAAGAATACAAAGTGAGTTATCTATATTGGTGACAAATATATTTTTGATCTCACTAAATTTAATAACATTTTAACATTTTTTCTATTGCCACCAGCATGCACCGAAGTCGACCATTTGCTGTTTAAAGCCGTATTTTTTCAAAACAACTATCTTTATTGAATTTATTTATTTTCTTCCTTCAATATGCAGGTCGCATAGTTCTGGTAATATTTTCAATTAGTGTTTTTAATTGGGGGTCCTTAAACTATAATCTTTTAGATATGTCTTTTCTTGTACGTTTAATATAATTATAGCTTCAATTTTTATAAGTTATTGGTAGTATTCATACTATGGAACGTTTAAATTTTAATTTAAATCAAATTTACAAAGGGAGACAGACAAAGAAAAATAGACTTCAGCGCCAGGACTCGAACCACGGACCTCCCCATGGACGTCACGATTTAAATAATCGGTCCGAGACAAACTTTCTCATATACGAGAACATATAATTACTTCGCCCAGCGTTTTCCATTTATTCGTTTTCGTGAGTACATTTGGCTATTACTGAACATTTCAACAAAATGTATCATAAAAATAACTTCTCTTAGACGGGGAATCGATCCCGGGCTCTCTCCATCCGCGTTTTAATCTATTTTCGCAGGAACTAACGGCTTATATCGTTAGATTCGTATTTAAATGGACTAGATTTTGGATTTTGTTAATAAAATTCGTCGGAACCGTTTTCGAGAATTATTATTATTTTTTTTTTTTGACTTTTTGGGGGATAGCACCCCTAAATTTAGAGCTAAAATTTATTTTTCGATTTCACATCTCGGGGTATGATTTTTCTGAACATCTATGCCAAATTTTGCCATATTGGCCCAATAATTTAGGCTCCAGGCGTCTGCACAGACGACAGACAGACAATTTTTAAAAACCATTTTTTTTTGGACTCAAGGGACTTTAAAACGTTTAAATCTATCAAAATCACAATATCGAAAAATTTCGCACCGTCACAATACTTTCTCTTTAAACGAGAAAGTAAAACGACATACCACGTGCACATAACGTCATCTAGGAACGGTGATTGTTACCGATATCGTGGTATATACAGAAAATCTAGTGTTTTTTTATTATTATATTAAAATAAAACTAACCAAAATCGAGTTATCTATGAGATTTGTGATAGCAAAATCATCAAGATTGTGATAACAAGAAATGTAATGTGTGTAATGATGGATATGACGGGACATAACAAATTTGCGAAAATTAGACTCAAGATAAAAGGTAGAAATTGTAACTCAGAAGTTGTTAACTAGTCTTGAAAATTACTAGAATGGCGAGGTATCAACGTTGCCTACACCTAAAAAAATCCATTTAATCGGTACATCTTATCCTTATTTAAATTCTCACGATTCTTATGTTTAAGTATTGCCAAGCTTTGTATGAGTTCAGATTTCTGGGTGGGTCTTTACTGGTTTTAAGTCAATCAACTAATTATAAAATTACCTCAAATTCAAATTCCTTATTTTACTTACATATACGTATATGTATAAGTGTATTTAAATTTTTCCCTTATACCTAAAGATTTACTGTCAGCTACACGTGCTTAAGCTATTGTCACTCCCAGGTGATATTATTGATTTAAAACCAAACTTCTTTAGACTTCCAAAAATAAGGAAAAAAGTGGTAGCCCATATGGCCTAATTGACATTCAGGAGGAGATATAGAGTTGCTCTATCTCTTTACCATCGAGCCCAAGGTTCATCCATAATGGACATGTCCCATCCAACCCACTGACATTTCCCCTCTTACATCTTCTATCCCTTGACATTTTACAAGCCCCCAATATTATCTATCTTCTTGAAAATGAGCCATAATATTATATTTATATTATCATTTATAGGAATGGCTAACAAGAAAGATGTATACCTACAGGAAAAGGAGTTATAATTCTTCCATATCTATTTTATTTTAAGCATCTATTTTATGAGCCTTATTTCTTTATTTAACTCTTTTAAGTTTTTTTTTTTTTTTTTTTTTTTTTTTTTTTTTTTTTTTTTTTTTTTTTTTTTTTTTTTTTTTTTTTTTTTTTTTTTTTTTTATCTCTCTACTAGCATACTTATATTTTATAAAATGCATTAAGTCTACTAAAGACAGATTATAGTTTGATGATGATGATTATTATTATTTTTTTTTTTACAATATTTTATTTTTGTAAGGATGAAACTCTTACGGAAGATTACTGAAACCTTATTAAATTATTTATATCTTCGATCAAACCATATAAAAGATTGTTAAGTAATTTGTATACTTCTAGTGTATTGAATAAATAAATAAAATATCTTTTGAAATTACGAATTTTTTTTTTGCTTCATTATACAATAGTATATTTTTAAATTCATCTTGTATCATATTTTCAGCCAGAAAGTTTGTTTTACCTATTAATTTTGATCCATTTATTATGACGTGTTACAAACGTTTTTATATTCGTGTTTATTGTCCAAACGCATGCTCTTAAATGAATTGCCCAATCCGCCCTTGTTTTCCCTACGAACCCTAATTAAAATCAGTCTTTCGTCTATTTTTAATGACAATCTTACTTAGTCTATGTATATATTACATCATATTCAATACATACATAATGTACCTATGTATACAATACATATGTATTTTTTAATGTTGCCTTAACTACGCTAAGTACAAGTAGTTAGTGTAGTATATTATATTTTAATTTTGGCCCTTATTGTATTAAAATAAATCATGTTTAGTACTTATATAATTTCAGTAGGAAATTAAAAATTAAATTCAACTAAATATCGTAGTAACATCCTTACTTGGAGAACCGCCTTAAATTTCTACTCGATGTTTTCCTCTTTTCCCTCCTTTCGCCGCGTCAAATCAAGTCTACTCGCATCATTCTTTGAAATCTTCGAAGTATGTAGTTGTGCACCTTCCATATCTGCCTTTTCTACTCTAAGATTGTCGAAAGAACTTTCTGTAGCGTAACCGCATTTGTAGATTGAAGTCTTAAGATTTTTTTCTGCAATTAGGTCTGGTTTAATCCAATTACCAACTAATCTTGAAGCCTTCCCATTGTGTCCTCGTCCAAAAAAAGCAACGAAGTAACGAAGCACATCACTTTTAAGCTTCCCCCTTCCTTTCTAAATTGCTACGGAAACGAAGCGCATCACTTTTAAGCTTCCCCCTTCCTTTCTAAATTGCTACGGAAACGAAGCGCATCACTTTTAAGCTATCCTATTCTTTTCTAAATTGCTGCGGAAAGTTCTTTATATCATCAAAAGTAAATGTCGGTTTTACATAAAAGTTGAATAATATTTTTTTAACGTGTCGTCAAAATCTGTCTTTTCTAAGTCGGACTCCGAGAAGTGATCCATTACTATTTTAATCCCCTCGACGCTCGCTTTGCACATCAAGTTATATTTTAAAGACATCGTATTCCGATTTCTCTAAGCGCTGTACATCCCATTTCATCTCGAACCTGCGAAGTAGTACTCCCATGACTCTTGAGATTGATGAAAAGGATTAGAACGAGAATTCGATGCAATACTTAGATTTATATAATAATTGCATTTCTTTGTGCGTAGTCTTGAAATTCCTGTTTTGTTCCTCTTCGCAATCGTAACTTTATCCTTGTCGCCAAATATTATAAATAACTATACTAATATGTATACCTATTTATTGTAGTATTAAATAATATATATTTATCCACTTATTTAAATATATGTCAACATAACATAAAAAGACATGTTTGTTTTGATACGCCGTGACAAAATAACCTTAGCAATATCTTTACATCACGATAAAAAATACGAGGAGACGTAATACAGAAAATATGATAATAGCAAAGAAATGTAATAGAGCTTTTTTAGAGCTATGAGAAAAAATAATCAAGTAAATCCGCTTGGTCGTTTTCCCGAAACAACTCTTGATAGAATAAGCATAGCGTTTAAAATATATAGATTGGATTTTATTTTATTTTTTTTTTATTTCTTCTTCAGTTCTGTTGTTTCGAGTTTGCTAAAGATATTATTCAATCCTGACAAATATGTCTTAATCCTTGAGGGATATCCTTTATTCTTCTTCTGCTTCTCCAGCTTAAGTTTGTTTTTGTCTTTTTTCTTACTTCATTTTTTTTTTTTTTGGTATCTTGGTCGGAGAAAAAAAAGAATTTGATTGTGTGTTTAATTTTAATTTGTCGTTGGTTCTGTTCTTGCTCCCCTGGGCTTGTTCCGCCTGATTACTGTGGATGTTACCCCTCGGGCTTGACATTTTCGGATGAAAAATGAGCTAATTACGTCTGCGGAGCATCGGACATTCCTTGCTTTCTCTCAGAACTTAATGTCGTTTTCTTCCATCCTTATTTTTCTTTTGTTTTCATTGTAATTTTTTTTAAGAAAAAAGAAAGAACATTTTATCCTATTCAGTAAAAGTATTTAGGGTTTCTTTTTTTTTTTTATTGTTCTTAATTTTATTTTAAAAAGTAATTGTGATTAATTAACGTTCTCTTCAAGACTATATATATTATAATCTTCTTTTTTGAAGACACTGATTTCTAAAGTTTGCTCGAGGTTTTCTTTCGTTAAAGAAAGTTTTATTATTATTAAATTTACTCGTGTCAAGAGACTTCTCTTTATAATTAGACTATGATTACATTCTGATAATGTAAAACTGGTATATTGAGTCCAGAATCATATGGTAGTTTAAGGTTTAACACTTTCTTATCTACATGATAATGAAACTGGGATGACAGTGTGCTGTGCATCTTCACATTCATTTATTATGCTCCTCTATAGTCTATAAGATTAGAGTTGGCACAATCAAAAGGCGGAAAAATTTTGAGGGAAACGATTTTATTGGTCCCCCATTTTGAATGCAACTTCAGAAAAAAATTCTCTACTCTACCCCTGTTCCACAAAAAAATATAACATGGCAACACCGATTTTCCCTTTTTATAACCCCAAAACTACCTCCACGTTTGTTGTTTCCCGCCTTCGATTGTGCCAACTCTAATCTTATAGACTGTAGTTGTAATATTATTTTGCTGGTTTTGTGTTTAAGCATGATTATTAACCGAATATATTTACATCGTTTAAATTGGTGTCTTTGTCTTATCATGATTATTTCCAACCCAAATACTCACCTTACTATCCTGTTGTGTAATTTTCTGGACTGCCTAAGTTAAACAGCTTGCATTCAGTGAACTTTTGTTACCAGTGGTAATGTCTAGATGTTTGAACTATGCAATAGTTTATAATGTTTACTTTAGTCCTAGGTTTGTGCTTGTTAGACGCCGTCCAATCACTCTACAATGAAACCAAGTTTGCAGCTTCTCTCGTCAACCTCATGACCAAAAGGTTGATTCAGTGAAATATGCGAATAAGTTGTTTAGTTCTTATTAGCTTGTCCTAGCCAGAGAATACTCCCAACCTAAATGAGCATCTATTTAAGAACGCTTAAAGAACCATTTTCCTAGAAGAAAAACGTTATTTTTTACTATACGCGTTTTCATTAGCTTGCTTTCTTGTTTGTTTGAAACTATTAGAATAGTTCACAACACGATGACAATGCATTACACGTATTTTAACACTTTCAGCCATATTTCAGCAGGATTTAATTTGTTTTCAGCAAAGTTTGCTGTATGGAAAGTTAGTTCGGATTAAATCCGCAATATGGAAAGTTAGTTCCAAAAAAATCCACAAGTTATTTTATTTGTTTTGACATGATCTTTATTTTGACGGGTTTCAAATTTATGATTTAAGACAAAAAAAATTAAAAACGTAGTATATAACATGTTCTTTTCATCTTGTAATTATTGTTTTTCTTCAGAGCAATACAATCAATGATTGTTGGGGTACATTTTTAAAATCGTTTAAGCATTTACCCTTCTTGGGAACAGTTCAAATAAGAAATTTTATATGTATAATAGGCAGTCTGGTTTGCCTTTCATGTTAATTTTTTTATCGAACGTTTATATTCCTTATAAGGTATCTTTAGGTGTCCTGTTAGTTTGCATTCATAGATTGTGAAATTCTTTTTTGGACAGGTCCCAAATGATAGGTTGGCGCCAGCGAGTCGCTTTCACTAAAGTCTCAAACCGCAAAGCCTTCTTATTGCAGTTAAACTTTTTTTTGTAAATCTGCATTAATGACGTATATAATACTTATTTATCTGTTATATTATTCATATGGGTTCTAATTTAATTAAAATTATTATTGTCGATTCCTTATTTTTTTACTTTCTCATATAAAGAGTATTTCTCATATAAAGTATTGTGATGGCGCGAAAATTCGATTTTGAGATTTTTATGGATTTACTCCAAAAAAGTGGTTTTTAAAAAATGTCTGTCCGTCGTCTGTCTGTCTGTCTGTCTGTCTGTCTGTGCAGACGCCTGGAGCCTAAACTACTGGGCCGATTTTAACGTAATTTGGCATTCACGTTCAGAAAAATCATTCCCCGAGGCTAAATCGAGAAATAAATTTTAACTCCAAATTTGAGGGCGCTACCCCCCAAAAACTCTGAAAAAAAAAACGTAAAAAAATTATTTCTCGAAAACGGTTCCGACGATTTTGATTAAAAAATTCTAAAATGTAGTCAATTTAAATACGAATCTAATGATATAAGCCGTTTTCCCGGGAAAAATCTAGTTCCTAAGAAAATAGCTTAAAACGCGGATGGAGAGAGCCCGGGTTCGATTCCCCGCCCGGGGGAAGTTATTTTTATGATAATTTTGATGAAATTTCCATTAGTAATTAAATGTACATATATGAGAAAGTTTGTCTGAGTTGTCTCTGACCGATTTTTTGAGCTTTCGAAGGTAACAGACACACTATGATCAATCTGAATAATGTCTCCATATTTAAATTTCCTATGTATCAAAATAAATTTTAGTCCTCAGGGAAAATATTTAATCTTATATCTATTTGTTAGTTGCAAATGATTCTTATATTAGCTATATTAATAGAAATTTCTTGTGACTTGTTACTGTATAGTAAATAAATGACAGATGAAGTTTTGAAAATGTCTAAAATTAGACGAAGTATTACCATAAGAAAATAATAAAATAGCACAGCAAATTGTTTTAGCTTTTTTATTTCAAGAATACTCCTAAAGACAACCTTTGCAAATACTTAGTTAAATTAAAGGGGACATCACATTGAGAAAAAAATGGAATTTCTTAAGAAAGCACTGCCTAATACACTACTACTATAATGTGAATATAGGTTCCAATTTTTTAAATAATTATGATAACTTACAAGCTATTATTATCTTAAAGCATTTATTATTTATGTGTGACTAATAATTTAAAATTATTCATGCAAATCTTAGAGGATTAACATTGTAATCTAAAGTAGTTGGTATTTTGAGTTTTATGGTTACAATTTGAAGATATGGAATGATATATGATCAATATAANGTAAAGAGAAAATTGTCTCCATAGACAGAATAAAACCTGCATATGTTTTAGCGGAAGGAGAAGAACAGGCCACCCCTTCAAGTACAAGAAAAGTAACCTTTTCTTAAAGGGGAGGGGGAGTACTGTGGCGGATGCTGTCATAATGTATATATATGCGGAATTTTAAAAGTATTTTGGATATCTCCCAGATAATGGGGCTTATGCAACAAAATGATCAGGGAAGCTAAAACATAAGATAAAGCTGATTTTAAAATATTTAAATTAAAAATATATATTTTCTTTTACATATTTTAAGTGGAATCCTTTATAGTTTTCGCTCTACATATCTTTTTTTAGTAATTTATCATTTAAATTTAGTTTAGGTTAAAAAAAAAAACGTGTAAAAGACTAATAGCCATATATTATAAACACAAAAGAAAGCATTTTAGATAACACATAAGGTTATTTATTTATTATAGAAGGTGTCCGTTCAACGAGCCATTATGCAAATCAATATGAAGATAAAATATAAAATTCCACTTATACACAAGTTCTTCTATGTTCTTAATTTTATGAAATATTAACACTTTTTGTTAGGAACTTTTTATTAATAGATTCAAACCTTGTAAATTAGATTTAGCACCTTGAAGTGTGCCGTCCAAAAATATTTTGAGAAAAAACACAGAATAAAATGTATTAATAAATTAATCACTTCCTACATTGGAGTTAGAAAATCCTGTGCTGATTTGCATATATTATGACTACTTGAATTTGTAAGTAGTATCCCGAGGTACTTACAAAATATTAAAATCAAATTATTAAAATCTGTAGATCATATTCTTTTTTTTACCTATATGTACTTCTAATTCTAAATTAAGTTTTAAATATATATATTTTTTGTTAACTTCGATGTCTATTAAAATGCAATTGCGCATTGAAGAAAGCGATTCGTCTTCTCTCTTGCACTATATATTAGTATGTAAATAATTATAATAAACACTAAAATAGGCTCAAATAAACTAGTTAGCAGACTGTTATTTCCTTACCACTGTTTGCTGATTAAATCTTTTTTGGTTTTAAGGTGTCATCTTATGTGTCTGTGTAGATAGATATAGTATTTTATTTTCCAGTGAGTCAATCTAGAATCAATACGTCAAAGGCGTGTAACAGTTAATTTTTAACTAAAACATAATAAAAATTACTCGTAAGCTATTGAAGGAACAACAAGCGAGTTAATCATAAGCAATATTTCAAACAAAAAATCAAAACAAGAACAAGAAAGAAACAAACATTTCTTCTTAATGCAAATTTGGTTAAATAAGACCAAAAAGATTTTTTTTTTTTTTTCCATAGAAATATCAGTTTAATAGTGGTGTGGCGGATGCTGTCATAATGTATTGACACATGACAGATGAAATATTTATACTCGTTTATATTAGATTATTAAATATAGTTGGATTTGTGTAGGCGTAAAAATACTTTACTTTCTTTGTAATAATATATACGTTAAAACCATCATCTCTGCTCCCGCCAAAGTGGTGACCCCGACTTGTGAGTTAGAACAATCGAACGAGCATTCAAAATTCGACCCTGGTAAGTTTAATTTTTGACATCTAATAAAATTATTGACATTTTAAAAAATAAATAAATACGAAAAATCTGAAAATGTTACCAAAACCAAACCCTGTTAATCCCAACAATTCCTCTTCAAGTTTCTCTCAAGGCAATCAATCAGATTTAGCGACGAATCAACCGTATTTAAATCGAGTGTCCATCAAAATCCCACCCTTTTGGAAAACTAAGCCCCACCTTTGGTTTATACAAATAGAATCCCAATTCAAAATTGCAGGCATTAAAGAAGACGAAACTAAATTCCACCATATAGTAGGAGCTTTAGAAATGGACATTTTAGATCATGTTTCGGATATTGTAGTCTCCCCTCCACGAGACGGAGCGTTCGAAGCCAATGTGCAGATTGGGTTAAAACGTGCGAAGCCTGTCAAAAAGCTAAAATACAACGTCACACCAAATCTCCAATCGCAGATTTTCCACAGGATACCGAACGTTTTAACATAGTCCATATCGATTTAGTTGGTCCTTTGCCACAACGAAACGGTTTTCGATATTTACTCACTTGCATAGATCGATACACGAAATGGGCTGAAGTCATACCGCTTACTGAAATCACGGCTGAAGCAGTAGCAAAAGCATTTTTTGGTAACTGGGTCGCGAGATTTGGAGTTCCATCAACCATCATAAGCGATCAAGGAAAGCAGTTTGAGTCAAAACTTTTCCAAGCTTTAGCAAAATTGATTGGCTCGCGAAAAGCAAGAACAACGGCCTACCATCCTGAAGCCAACGGCATGGTGGAACGTATGCATCGACAGCTAAAGACAGCACTCAAATGTCAGGAAAACAGCAACTGGCTAGAAACCCTACCATCGGTATTACTAGGCATGCGAGCAGCAGTGAAGGAAGATTTACAAGCCAGTCCTGCAGAGCTGGTATATGGACGAGCACTGAAACTACCTGGCGAGCTTATCGTTGCTTCAAAGCAAAATGATCAACCACAACATGAATTCGTTGAACGCTTACTCTCAGCCATGGAAAATCTACGACCTATTTCAGCTTCAAGACATACTAAAAGAAAAGTCAAAAGAAGTAAAAAGATTTGAAAAATTCTACTCATGTCTTCCTAAGAGACGACAGCGTTCGAAAACCCCTAGATACACCATACACCGGTCCCCACAAGGTGCTGAAGAAGGGACAAAAAACATTTTCGATTTTGGTAAATGGTAAAGAGAAAATTGTCTCCATAGACAGAATAAAACCTGCATATGTTTTAGCGGAAGGAGAAGAACAGGCCACCCCTTCAAGTACAAGAAAAGTAACCTTTTCTTAAAGGGGAGGAGGAGTACTGTGGCGGATGCTGTCATAATGTATTCACACATGACAGATGAAATATTTACACTGGCGTAAAAATACTTTACTTTCTTTGAAATAATATATGCGTTAAGACCATCATCTCTGCTTCCGCCAAAGTGGGCACTTGGCTACAGTTGCGGTAACATGTGATTATTCTAAATCTCCATTGTATAAAGCCTAGTCCAAACTAGTAGACATGTTGTTCAACATGTCTATATCTTCTGAGACCGTCTATTGTCTAGGTGTAGCGTCCACACTAGTAGACACGTTGCGCAACGAGTCACCTTTGCATCATGTCTACCATTTCGAATGGAAAACCATAGACAATTTTTGTTCTAGCAACAAGACCGTAGGCGCCAATTGTCTAGCCCATGTCTATGTCTACCCGATGTCTATAGAAAAATCGCTAGACACCGTCTCTGAGACCAAAATCGCGCAACATGTCTACTGGTGTGGATTAGGCTTTAGACCGTCTATAGACATGTTGCGCAACGCGTCTACTAGTGTGGACTAGGCTTAAACATTGACCTGGGCAACAAGTATTAAAATGATTAACTGCACTAATAAATCGGAAGAAAGAAATAATAATAATCATGTTTGAGAAGTAGTTTCATAATTGTTTAAAGGTCATAGTTTTAACATAATAATTTAAGTATGCTGATTTATTTTATAAATAGGTAGTAGGTACCTAAATAGGTACAGTGTCCTACATTATGTATGTATATTCTGATCGTATCGTTTGATTAGTTTTGTCGTGTATTAATCGTAATAAATGATACATCAGGCTCAGAAAAAAAAGAAAAAAAATGCATGCCTTTAAATCATTTACCTTTTTCAAACAGGGATTAAACGAAAAAAGGGGTAGTTAGGATCAACTTATCACTCTTTTGAATTTTATCAAAAGAAAAAAAACTCCCTCGTTTTCTTTTTTATTTTTCAAAAAAAAAAAAAAAAAAAAAAAAAAAAAATTAGCAAAGAGACTTGTAATAAAAACTCTTGGAAACTACAAGAGTAAAAAAGAACGTAGGAGAAAAAAACCTTTGAACAAATTTTGTTCCCCATTACATGGCAGAGAAAAGATAAGAGTATAGGAGAATTTATTATTAATTTTTTATTAAAGTTGTTTAATATGCATTTGAAGTCATGAGCTCGGGGAGTATGAGTTAAGGGTAAGGGAAGGGACTTTTGCTGTTTTCATTCTCCTATATTACACTTTATATTTTAAACAAGCTCAAGTACAAAGACGTTTTTTTTAGCTTTTAGTACTTCAAGTGAGGTTTTTAAGTTATAATCGAATTACATTTTTTCAAGTAGTCTTAATAAGCTGAACATAATAAACGAAAAGTACAAATCGTTCTTAATAATCTGAGAAAATATAAATAATTCTTATTAAGATGAGAAAGTACAAATCATTTCTTCGTTCCCTCAACGTATAATTTTGGACCTTTTAATATACATAGTTATTTATTGCTTCCAAGCATTTAGAATGTAACGGAAGCTATGTATTTATGTCTCCGATTTTAAAAATTCAAAGACTGAAATCCGCTACAGACACCAGAAACCATTTTTGGTTACGTGTCAGTCTGTCATTCTGTCGTTCAATTTTTGCAAACCAACAAGTCTTTAAAATTACACGTCCGATTTTAATAATATTTATATGAGTTTGGTAGGTAATAATTAGCACATTGTTGGTCCCATGTAAGTTTCAACATTATGCGCCCAAATAAAGTATACTTGATACGATGTGAGGGAGCTATGTGCCACTCAAATTGGCAGTCTATATCTACTAAGATTTCGTGGGCCCAAGTTATAGTGTTAAACTATAGCTATTATGTGAGCGATTTTCACTCTAATTGGGTTGTGCCTCAACTACGACGAGAGTGATGATCGAATAATTAAACTTCCTCAAGATAAAATATTAAATATATATTTATTTTACCAAATAATTTATTAATATTAATAATACTTAATAGTTTTATTTGTCTTTACCATTCATTTTTTTATATTTTGGTGAAGACCTTTCTTAAAGTAAAACTGTAGAGCGAGGACGCTGTCTCTTTGAATTATTTTAATTATCTTAGCGCGTGGCAGTGGGCAAGGTCACGTTCCAGTAAGCATGCAGTGTAATAATTAAGAATTAATAAAATAAAATAATGAATTAAAATAAAGAATTAATAAATTAAATTTTAAAATAAAGAAAATGAAAGAAATTTGTAGTTATCTTTTTCTCATTGTCATTATTGATTATTAAATTGATAATTGATATAATTATTATAATGAGTTGATTATTTATTGTTAAGAGAAGCACCGACGAGTCTTTATTACACAATTCCGAGGGATATTCAAATAGTTTTTGCATTATTTTAATAAATGTTTTCTGAACAATTGCAACGGGTTCTATAGTCTCAGCTGCGCTTCCCCGAGACAGAATACAATAGTTTAATATACAAAACATTTAGACTCAACTAGTGTATGGTATAGTACAAAGTCTCCTTGTTATTGAATTTTCGCATCTGGAAAAACCTATAAAAGTTTTTCAATTCGGTTTACCACCTATTGAATATGTATTTTCCAATTCAAGTTGAAATCTGATTATTTTTCCGAGGTACGAGTATTTAATTGATTTGACTCTTCCTATTGTAGTTTTATAGGTGCTGGTGGAGTCAGGTGTGAGGTGGGTACGTGCAGATATGAGTCCTGTGATGAGTAGTGTAGTAGTGTTGAGAGGAGGCTGTCCGTGTAAGTCAAGTGTGATGTCCTGCATTTCGTTTTGTTTAAGTTTGAGTAAGTTGCAGTTGCAGTCGAACCTGAATTGTATTTTAGTCTTTTCTGTAGAAGCTTTAAGTAAAACATCGTTCCAGATAGATGCTTTAAAATATACAGGAAGAGTCGATCACTGTTCCTTGGGATGTTCCGAAATTTACTACTACTGGTTCGCTAAATTCACCTTCCAGTTTAAAATCCTTATTGACTTAAGTTTATTTATCAAAATGTTGTGGGAAACAGTATCGAAGACTTTTTTAATCTTTAATAACAGCTATAGATCTGTTGCCCTCTAGTAAATCGCCATTGACATATTCCTTTAGTCTTTATATGGCGTCTGACGTTCTATCGTTCTCCAAATACTCAAATTTATTTGGAGATATGATCTGCGAATAACTTTTAAGTGGTTTATTAGTTTAGTTTTAATATTTTGCTTCCGAGCTTACCTAAGGTAACGGAAGCTATGTGATCGTTCCGAAGAACGAAAAAAATTCATGTCTCCGATTTCAAAAATTCCAAGACAGAAATCTGTTTCAGACATCGGGGATCATTTTTGGTTCCGTGTCTGTCTGTCGGTCTGTCGGTCTGTCGGTCGGTCTGTCCATCAATTTTGCGAACCACCATATCTTAAAAACTACACATTCAATTTTAATGAAATTTTGGTGGTAGGTCATGCTTAGCCCATTGTTGGTCCCATATAAGTTTTAACCTTCTGCG
Source organism: Gerris buenoi (assembly GCA_001010745.2). Classification (NCBI taxonomy): domain Eukaryota; kingdom Metazoa; phylum Arthropoda; class Insecta; order Hemiptera; family Gerridae; genus Gerris; species Gerris buenoi. The sequence goes on along the minus strand of KZ651326.1, from coordinate 344,864 downwards.
CCTAATTGTTTCTATTCCACATGCGCACAAACATACATTTATTTGCAGCCATATCTTTAAAAGTAATCATCTGATTTTTATGAAATTTTTATGGTTTATCGAAAGTAGCCTGCAGATAGCACCTGCCTAATTTCAACCTTCTGCGCACTTCGAATCGTACTAAATTAATATGTCTTATACTACAAGGTCGCATGGCTCACTGACTCACTGACTGACATTAATGTTTACCCACTTCCAGAAGAGCTAGAGACTTGCGGTTGGCGCCATTCGACGCGCAACGTCCATATTGTGAACCAAAATAATCATACAAAATTTACTTTTCCCCCTCCTTCCACCCTTAAAATAATAAAAATGGCCGGCTTGATTTTTAAGCTAGTTTGGGGGCTTATTGCAGCTAAACGGTAAGTCGTATTCGAAAATGGATAGCACAAGTGGTAGCTGATTTTAAAAGATATACAACTTTAGTCCTATGAGTTTTTGTCGAATCATCATCGGTTGTACCTTAGATGGTGATAATTTTGTTATTTTTTGGTTTTATTTTTTTCCATTTTTGTCTTTGAATGGCCATAGATTCTATAATAGTTGGCCGATTTTATTTCTGATTGCGGCCATTGAATCTCACATTAATGCTGTTTAAATCGAGTATATTTCATTTCATTAGTTCATCCTACTTGCTGAGAACTTGAGGGTAAATTTTTTCCCGTGCGCCGTGTCACGTGACCACTTTTTTTTGGTTTTTAGTATCGTGTCGTATATCATTTTAAAGGCCTTGATATGTAGATTAAAGCTATTTTATTTGTTGATTTTTTAAAAATTTTGTACATGTACTTTTGTACCGATTTATAATTTTGTTGTAGGTTAAAGGGTTTAAATACTTTTTGATATTAGGTTTTTTAATTAAATATATGTATTTATTAGACAAATGAATGCCCTTTTGTATTGTTTGTTTTTTAAAAAAATAATTTTGGTACCTTTAGAGTACAAGGGTACAAATGTTAAAGTTACTCTTTTATTATATATACTCTTTTATTATATATAGCTTTTTAACGATGTATATCGTTAAAAAGCTCTTGCATAGTAGATTAATTTTTGTTATGTTCTATTTTGTGTTATTTTTAGTTTTGAGAGGGGGGGTTAAAATTTAAAAAAAAAAAAAAAAAAAAAAAAAAAAAAACCTGTTTATACAGCGGTTTCTACGATTTGGTTGCAGGTTTATATTTGTTTATTAAATAAATTATAGGTACGCTAACATATGGCGCTTGTTGGAGGCTTTATTTCTCCAACAAATGTTTAAATTTCTCAACTTTATTAAATATTTACTGGAACACAGCAACTTTCCGAGCGCAGTTCCAACTTTTTGATTATTTTTATCGAGGTATATATCTTAATTTGTTTTTTTCTTTGCGAGGAAGCTATGTGCCACATTAATTGGCAGAGTATTTTTCTAATAGTTTTGAAATTTTATCAAATAAAGATACAGCTCTGTAGTTAGAGGGGGTCAGTTTTGTCTCCTTGTTTATATAGTGGTAGAAAGAGATCAGTTTTTACATGGACCATGATTGTCTAAAAACCATAAAATTGACCGGAGTTTGAAGAGTAAGGTTTTACTGGCGGTGAAGAGAACTTTGTGGTTTGAATAGAGGATGATTATAATGGCTTTAAATCTGTGATGATTAATAAGACTTAAGGATAAATATAATGAAGAAATTGATGTATCTATTTTGTAGACAGGGTTGTTTAAACATTTGGTTTTATTTTATGTGCTTTGCGGTTTGGGAAGGTTATAGCCAGGTTTAAGGTAATACTCGGAATAAGGGTGTGTGAAAGAGGTAAAGGTTAAATCTGGTGAATTAAACGAGATGTTTACTCGAAGGTTTTAAGGGGGGATTTTAGAGCCCTACAGATCTGGGTGGAGTGCTAAGGAAAGGGCGCCCAACAAGTAAAGAATGGTTTTCCCTCCTGTTTGGTTTGGACCTATCAAGATACGTCCCGAGGGTTTTTCTGGTTCTTAAGCACTAACGCCATTTACACAAAATTCGCTATTTCTATCAGGAATAGCGTCACACTCTAAAGAGAACAAACGTTAAAGGAAGAAAGAAAAATAAAATCAATTTTGATCTCTGCCTCCTTCCTCCTGTAATCTTGTTTAGTAAGATTTCTATAGTCTGGATTTATTAGGGTACTACTGAAATTTCACTGATAGGAGAGTTTATTGTGTTTAATCATGAGTACTAGAATGAGAAAACGTAAAAAGGGCGTACTTGCCTTGATTTACTGTGCACGTGTATTATAAAGGTTTGTGGTCTAAATGAGTAGCAGGTCTTTAGATATTTCAAAAGTTTTTTTTTTTTTATAAATGTTTTAAAAAATTAATTTAGTTTACTAATTAGAAAAATAATCAAGCGTATGGTTTTAATGACTTCATATAATTTATTTACGTTAGAATTACATAAAAGATCTTTAAAAAGCAGAAAATAGGCCACCTTTTGTGACGTTAATGCATTTTAAGTATGATTTTAAATAATCTAATTCATTTTGTTAAAACTGATCTCTCTCTTTTCTAAAAACCATTTTTGTCAGAATTGTTCTATAAAGTGGTTAATATTAATTATTATTGGATATTAGCTTATTTTCTGGGGTTCCTAGGTATATATTATATTTCAAACATCATTACATCAACAAAGTGTAGAAAACGTTCGCAATATTTTCCTTTGTTTTATATATATTTTCTTACTTTGAAAAACTGAGGTCAAAAGATATAAAACTCCTTCCTCTATCTCTCCTTGTGCTTGAAAATGTCGAAGAGGATTTTAAATTTTAAACTAAAACCCAGTAGGCCAGAGTTGTGATATAAACAAGGTAAAATACAACCGGTTCAGTGTAGGAAAGCTTTTTCAAAACAAGAAGCTAAAACTAGGGTTGGGAATCAGTGAAAAACCAAATTGATACCTTCCGTAGGAAGCGAAACCCCAGGTGTTATAACTAAAATCAGTAGGACAGGTCGGATAGGACCAGACCTCTCGACTAGCTCTCAATTTAGAGAATGCCGCGTTATTCCAATACAGACATTTCTATTCCTATATTTTTCCACATTTTTTTCTTTCTCCCCTTCATTTTTTGTGGATATTCCACTAATGATTTCCCTTTGATAATTTGCGTCGTCCAATTTTTTAGATTTGGTTATACTCTGTTAAATTTATTTACACAATATTCAAATTAGTGTTCATAATATTGAATTATCAGTATGATATGCATATTCTGTCGTGAATTAGTATTTTGTTTCTTCTTATTCGTCGTCTCCATATAAAATATTTTATAATTTTATCGTTTGTATTGCTGATTCTACTTATCCTTAAGCGAGTTATAGTTAAAATTAGTGCATCCATGGGTAATCCTGTAGTGATGGGTTAAGAAAGGCTTTTCTCAAAAGGTTGGTTGTCGACTAGGAGTGCATCTCACTACAATCAGCCGAGCTTTTCGGCGGTTCCAGGAGGATGGATATGATTGACAGAGGCGAAATAGGTCCGCCCGATATACATATCTACTTTAAATATTCGCAAATCTTTTGGTTTATTTTAAGGAGATCATAGGGGATAATTAATTTATATATATTCAGTTTTCTTCTATTACAAGTATGAATATATTATTTTGTTAGGTATTTAAGCTTATATTTCATATTAGATCAGATTACTGTTTCATATTTTCTAGTATCCCGATAAATTATGATGGTAATTAAATCATAATAAATTTGTGATTGATTTTTTTATGTGAATTGTTGAATAATTACAATATATTACAAAGTTTTTACTCGTAAAATTATTTCATTGCACGAAATGATTATTTACCACATTATTTCATTAGAAAAGTAATTAGTTAGACATTTTAATGAAAATAGCTGGAACTTGTACTTTAAACTTTTCACATATATATAATAAAGTGGTGTATAAAATCGTCGGTACACAGCGTGCCGATTAATAGGGGAAAAACAGCATAACAGGTTAGAATGCTGTGCTGTTAACTCTAAAACCTTCCAAGTTGAAAGATTGCAGTCCCTACTCTACCCTTCCGTTAACGACAAAAACAAGGGTTTCAAACTCTCCCGATTGTGGAACAAAACATAGGCCTCATCAACCTATAACGCTTTTCAACTTTGAAAAGCCTAAAAACAAACATGAAATTATATCGTAGGCATTTTAATTAGTTCCAGGGTCCCTTTTTCGCGTCCCATAATTAATTTTACCCCCTACTCCTTAGGAACAACTCAATTATGTTGTCAATCCGAAATCCTTTTTTTCCTGTAGAGAAGCTCCCTTGTATTAACTTTGATTAGGTGTTTCATATTTCTTCCTTACTTTATTTATTATGGATAATAGCCTGGAGTAAAATTCTGTACGAAGAATAAACAAAGCTTTTTTGACAGGTATTATATTAATAATATCCAATGTATTTTTAATAAAAGAATCATGATATAAAATTATTAATAGTATAACATATTTCATAAAAGAAAACAAATTTTGATTGAAATCCAAGAATAACAAAATCTAATTAATGTAGGTACTTTTCACAAGGCCCATCATACTTCTCTGCACCTTTAACATATTCTCGTCAAAATGAAAATTTGGTCTAAATCATCCGGAAGCAGCACAGTTTTTTAAGAGCAGTACAGATAACTGATGGTTTCGTGTATATCTGCACGAAAATATATATACACGATATACACGAAAAATATTCACACGCAGATATACACGAAACCCCACAAATTGAGAAAAGGCAATACTTGCCGTGCTAGACGAGGCGATCATTGTGATCATTATAAAATTTTGATACTATGTCAAAGTTAGCCATAGTGATGCGTGCAATCTAACATTAGTGGCATGAGTTAGTAACACTAATATTTATTTCTTTATTATTATTATTATTTTTTAAGTTTGAAGCTTTAATAATTATTATACAAATAATTAATAATAATTTTAAGCTCTTCTCTAACTATTATTTTCAAGAAAAAAATATAAAAGAAAGCATCTAGAAGTAGCATTCATAACTTCTTTTCACCTTAATACCACGAAATACAACAGCCACTTAAGATTTTACACAAATTTTATTTAGGATTTTTTGATAACCATATAGTACAAATTAAAAAATCACAGGGAAGTACTTGCGTCCAAGTACTTTTTAGGGTTTTGTAGATGAGTAAGCATACCCATTATGTAAATTATGATTTCTTGTATTCGATCTCAAGAGTCCAGGGTTCGATCCCCCCAGGGGTCACAATGTTTTTTATCAGTAATAAACCAATAAGGAATGAAAAATTTAAAAAAGCATATATATATATTTGTGTCCTACTCTTCAGCAGCTTTCATTTGATACCCAACTCAAAATTTTAAAAAATAAAATTTTGGGCGCACTTCATTTTTTCCCACCCAAAATTGGCAAATTTTTGAAAATTTAGGATGAACTCCCGGAATTTTCATCGCGCCACAATAAGTTATTAGCATGAATTATTTCGAGATATTAGCACCAGCCGATCTATAGTGGTTGGGGGGTTTTAACACGTTCCCACGCTGAATGTGAAGTGAGAAACCAAGCTAGCGAACAGCTAAAATGGGTAGAAACCAAATAAGCGTCATACGAAGTGGTAGCCTGATTATACGGAGGTACACTAGTGTATTGTGTAGTTGTTTCGTGTTTGTCACATGTCCTACGAATGACTTTTATTTGCGAGTTCACCTTTTGAACTTAGTATTATAGGTTTAGTTCAACCTTATTCTCTTGAGTTCAAGGGGGATAATTTGTATATTAATAAATATTTCTGTTTTCTATGACTTTATTTTATTACTATTTTGTTATTATTATTTTATGTTTCCTATGCTCCTATACTATTAGAATGTTAAGTTCTATCAATGTCATAGGTCTTGTAGTTCTCCAATCTCCATAGATCTTGTCAAGCTCTTAACTTTTATTTCATTTTAATGTGTGGGAATAAACAGTTCAGAGAATCATTCCTTAGGAACCGTACAAAAAGTCAAGAAATCTAACAAAAAACCACTTGTGTGGTAAAAAAAAAAACACCCCGCCAAGTCTGTGGTCCAAAAAAACTTGTGAAATCATCTTTTTGTCCCGCCAAGTGATGTTGGCACTTTCTCCTGACCCACCACTATCAACATAGATAGTTTTCAGCTTCTTCTTCTTGGCGGTGTGCCTGCAGTACTACCCAATGTTAACCGGTTGTATTCCACGCGTCCTCTGCAAAGAAAGTGGTAGTTGCATGAGGTCATTCCTTGAAAGCTTAATAATTTGTATATTACTTATTTCTTTTTTATTTTCTTTTTGATATTGGAAAAGATTTACAGCAATGATCATTGTGGCATCGAAAAAAGTATTTAACAACACTGTTAAAAGGCTTTCATCTCTAATATGTATGTGCCTGCATATATTAGTACTAGTTGTCTAGGACTAAGACTATGAGGTGAACAACTATCTTTCCAGACAAACCTCACGTGGCAAATGTGAAGGTGAAACAAGAAATTGTATAGGTGTTTGAAGAATATTAAAATTCCATTTTCAGGAAATGGCAAGGCACACCGCCAAGATGTAGAAGCTGAAAACTATCTATGTTGATAGTGATGGGTTAGGAGAAAGTGCCAACATCACTTGGCGGGACAAAAGATGATTTCACAACTTTTTTTGGACCACAGACTTGGCGGGGTGTTTTTTTCACACAAGTGGTTTTTGGTCAGATTTATATATTTGTAACCTACTATTCAGCAGCGTTCATTTGATACCCCACTCAAAAATGTGAAAAAATGTAAATTTTTGAGTTTACCACATTTTTTTGAATTGCGCGTGCGCATATTTAATTTTTAACTTTTGTGTATTTTTCCTGTGTTTGGGCCCGAGAGTTACGCCAGTGTTTCAAATTTCAGCTTTTTAGCTTAAACGGTTCGGGCCCTATGAACCAAAGAGCGACGGACAGACGGACACATCACCCTCGGCACAAGGGTTTTGAGAAGTATCTACAAAACCCTATAAATGTACTAAATATTTTATTTTTTACTTTTCCTCACCTTCTCCGAACATTTTTTCACCCAACATTTTTTTTTTTCTTCGGGGTTTCAACGGAGTTGTTCGTTTTGGGTGTATGTTATCATCGTAGCACCCAAGGTATCTAACCTAGAGAGTTGCAACTTAGCAGAAAAATCAGTCCTTACCTGTAGTGGTGCCGCCCGGAAAATCAACTTTTTCCAGCATCTAGAACCCAGTTTGCCGCAATATTTTTAAAGCAATATTTAAATACTTACTTATTGACTAATGTTTATTATTTTTTAAAAATTTTAGTATACGCCAGTGATTTTCTTAACATTATCGCAGCAAGGAATCTACAAGAATAGGTTGGCGTTCTTATAAATCACAGGAGGAAAAAAAATATCTTGAGCTTTAAGGACTGTAGAGGATATAGTATAAGAGAGAAAAGGATAAAAAAAGACCAATAATTCTCGAGATAAATCGCCCGGGAGCAAGTCGGTAAAGCCTAATTGTTGATTCCCTTTCCTTTTTCTCACTCCAACGAGCCCCAAAGGGCTCAGGTTATTTACACTGTTGCCGCTTTATTTATGATGCAATCTAGAGCCGTTCTTACTCTACCTGACGGCAGTCTAATTGTAGATTTTTACTTTTTTTAACCCCAGCCCAGGGGGGCATTTCACTGAAGAGTCTCCCCCAAAAAAGCGTTTACGGAACGTTACCCTTTCATTATAAACCACTACTGTATCGGGGTCAAGTTCAAATACTCTCCTCTGTTATCGCGTCCCTATTAATTCTTAGATTTTATCGATACTGTTTCCCTTAAAAAAACTCCCAATGTTTGCTCCCTTTTTGTTTATTTCTCCCTTTTCAGTAATATTTTTAAGTTTCAGAGTTAAAAAGTACTTTAACTGTTGCAACTTGTTTTAGTTGTTTTACCCCGCTATTCATTCCGCCAGCTTTTTTTTATACCTTTTGACCTCGATGTTAAATGGATAGTTCAATCTCTTTTCTTTTAATCTACATTATTTATTGCTTTTTATTATTTATTACTTATATCTAAACTCATTAATAACATACGATTTAAGCTATTTTTTTTATATGCGGTATTTATTTTACTAAATTTATTATTGCCAAGATTTTTTTTTTAGCTGAATGTGAAACCTTATATTATAATAATAATAATACCAAATATATAATACTAAGTGCTGGGAAATGAATCATTATTACTTTCTCATATACGTAGAAAGTATTAATAGCGTAAAAATTCGATTTTGAGATTCTGATGGAATCACTCGTTTTAAGGTCCCCTTAGCTCAAAAATGTAATTTTTTAAAAAATGAATATTTTATCTCGCTGTCTTTGAAGACACGAGGAGCCTAAACTGTTAGGTCATCTTCTATTAAACGTGCCCCAAATTATAAGAATTAAAATAGGAATCTAACGATATAAGCTGTTTTTCCGGGTTCGAGGCACCATCTAGGAGAAGTTATTTTTATGATACATGTATTTTGATGAAATGTTCAATAATAATTAAATGTACCTACGGAAGCACGAAAAATAATTAATGGAAAAACACTGTGCTAAGTAATTATGAACTCGTATATGGGAAAGTTTCAGTTGTCTCGGGCCGATTTTTCCATTATTTTTAATTATTAAAGTTATAATATTGTTTTAACTAGAAAATACAGTAACATTAACTCTTTAATTTAAATTAAACAATTTTCTATTTATTAAGTTTACAAAAAACCGAGAATACGTGTTTTTATAAGAGATGAGGAAATATCGCTGCATCTAAAGTTGTGTTAAGATGATTAAGAAGAACTTCCCACTTACATTATTTCTCATATGTTTTTTTTTATTATTCTAAACTAGATACTTACTTTAAAAAGATTATAGTTTTTGTTCTTAAAAGATAAAAGTGTTAAAGCATAAAACTTTATCAAAACGTACGAATATACTAACTTTGTGAATACATTTATGCACTCCCCCTACATAACACTTTCGTTGTTTCACGATAATTTAAATTGAAATGAAATTTGGTATTCATTTTCTTTTATATGATGTAAAGATTTAGCTGAGAATAGTATTTTATAATAGTACGTTCGTGTTGTACTAAAAGCTAATGGATTAAGAGTCTTAAACATCTGTCCCATTTCTTTTTGTTGTTGCCTACATCTCTTTTGATGCCCTACGGAAATTACCAGTTTCTTAAACGTTTTATCTTATTTCCACTTTATTAATATTTGACTTTATTAGCTTAAACCACGTCCCTTTCCTTAGTATAAGTAATATTTACATACACAAAATATGTCTTAAGTTGGACCTCAATCAGAATCTCATATTATATTAATTTACGTATACAAAACTTCACAAAAATAATTCGGAATTCTGGCATATAATAACACCTACTTCTCTTGAACTAGAACAAACTAGGCACCATTTTCCTCTTTTGAGGAAATGATTGAGATCTATTAAACGATTTTAACAAAAATAAAGGAATAAACAAACATTTTTTTAAAAATTACAGGACAACTGCAACTTAGAGAACAGAAAACAAAGTGGGGTTGATTTGGAACGAGCAGGTGCTAGTGCGGTTAGAAAGTAGTGGCGTTGGTGTCCTTTTGGATTCCGTGTTGTCTTCAGAGGGTTAATATAAATTATTGATAATATTGATATAATATTGTGTATTTCTCTGAATACAAAACTAACGTAGGTTTACTACATTAGTAATCAGATAATAATATAGGTATAGTTTAAAAATATAATTTAGTTATTGATAAAAATAAATTGATCCCAGAAGCTTTATTCCGTGTTATTTTTTAAATAAGGCTGTACTAAACGTTTATTAGGGTGTAACAACCCCTCGCTTTACATTAGAGCCTTGTCTAGTTATTAGATTCTCGAAATATAATCGTTCAGCTTTTTAATTACTACGAAACCATAATCTGGAGTTCGTTTTATCGCAGTTATTCTTAATAGCCTAAAAGTCGTTCCTGCTTAACGAAAGTCCTTGGAATGAATTTTCTGGCTCCTCCTATTAGTTTTATTGGTCCCCCACGTGGCCACACTTAAGCGGAAAATTGGATCATAAGAATTTAAAGCTGTCAATTGCCTGATTTATTGGATTTTGATCATTTCGAGCAAACTCTTTTATTATCAATAAAACCGACCTGTTAATAACCAATCCTTCTTGAGCTTTGAACCTAGTAGATTTTATTATGCTATAAGTATAAAAATATGTGTATATGAAGTTCTACAGCTATAAAAGTTTTATACTTGTCATATCAATAATCCTCTACTAAGCGTTACAACTAGATTCAAATTTATTTGCTTATTTGTCCAAATTCTAAGGCTTTTTTCCCTACGGCTTAGGCCAATTTACTAGCACGTAAATGTGTGCAATAAAGTGCATATATAGTTTTATGATTTGGTAATAAAAGGAACTTTAATTTTTTTTTTTCTTTTTTTTGTAAAGAAGAAAAGGATTGGAATAGATTAGTATAGTTTTGTGAGGTATTTTATTTGTATTTAACTTCCTAGATCAGCTAACGGAGGCTTTGTGATCATTCTGAAGAACGAAATTTTCTTATTAACAGAAATCCGTTTCAGACTTATGGGTATATTTGGTATCATGTCTTTCTATTCGTCTAAAACTAGTCGTCCTTATTCAATAAATTTTGGAATATAGATAATATTCCGCTATTAATAGTCCGCTATTAATTTTAACTTCGAATATTTAATATTGAATAAAAAATAAGTGTGAAACAACACAGAATAGTAATAGGTCCAAACAACCCCATATCGAATTCCGATGTCCACTAATAGAAGTCATTCTTAACAAAAACAGGCCATTTCTTCACCTTCTCGTTTATAAACATTGAAATGCATATGCAAAAAGAAAATTGCAATCTTATACAAAATTCGACTTGTTTAAGGTGGCTTTCACACTGCCTGCAAAACCGAGCGAGGCAAGGCTGAGTGTTTTTGTATTCAAACTGAGCGCGAAACCGAGCCGATCACACCGAAAACACGTAGCTAACAAAAACGTCGAAACTAATCGCCCGGGTCGGCTCGGTCTCGCATTTTTGCTTACACGTTTATTTTGGATGGCAATGCATGGTTAGCTAAGTGACGTCATTCTAAATCCAATATGGCGAGCAGCCCAAGATGGCGGACTAGTAATTTTTTTTTATGCACGCTCATGATGGTATCAAATGAAAGGGTTTGCTGAGAAGAATATGAATAAAAGCTTGTTTTTAAAAGTATTTTTATATATTCAACTTATTTATTATTATTTTTATAGCTTCATTTTGTCAGATTGTCCAAACTTAAAAATCGTAGTCACAAGTAAATAAATAATTGCAAAAAATTATTGGATTTGTTTTGTATGTTTGTTTTTTGTCGAGGGAATAAATATTTGATTTTTTAAAAAAATAAAATGTAATAAACGTTTTAACACCAATTGAGGTCCGAATCCTCCGTGGCCTGCTTTATCTATAATCCAGGGGAGTCCTAGGGGATATAGTACATTACGCGTCTAGTGCGGAAAGTAGCATTTTTCATGCGAGTGTGGAGTTTTCGCTTGAGTTGCGTACCGTACTTTATCTGCGATTGTCTGATTTTAATAATAAATACAGAAAAAAATATTTAATACATTTTTATTAATACATTTTTTATTAGTACATTTCCTGTATATATGTAAGTTCGTATTTCTCTTTTGATAAAGATGACATTAATTCATTTGATATAATTCATGTTATATTTTGTGCCGAATTATATATTTCGGGATTCGTATTATTCTCCTCATTTTCGTCATAATGCATCATTGTTTTTTACTAAAAACTCGATATAAACAGTTACTTTAATTAAACAAACAGCAAATTAGTTTTGTTAAATGTAAACAAACTCGTATCGCTAACCCTGCGTTAAGGTTTAAGAATTATTCTTTTTACCGCACTATAGGGCCGAAAAAAGAGGAATTATGAAACGCGCATGCACAATGAATACAAGTACGTAAAGAATCACTTTCTACGCATCTAAACAGAGATATAATGTTTATATTTCTTATCAATCGAAAATAAAATATCCTTTCTTCCGACCTAGCATTTTGACGCATGATTACCTCGAGAGATAATCATTTTTTTAACTGGATGGTGCATCGATAGATCAACCAATTCAATTATGTTATTGGTCATGATGTAATGATTGTAAAAAAAAATAATAATGTTTACGTTACTGGATGCATGTACCACCGACTGTTATAAAAGGAGTAACATTTTTCTCTTCCTTTTAAAATGTATGTATTCCATTTTTTTCACAAAAGGATTGGAACATGACAAGGGGTAAGCCTGCGTTTTCTCGTGTACTCAGTGCGGTGGGTGAACCCACATCATGCCTCACTTCGCCCGTTTACCTCACCCATCCCCACAAAAATCCACCTGCCACGTGTTTTAAAAACTGGAATGAAAGGCTTTAAATTTTACCCTCTTCCTTTATTCACCGTTTTTTTGCATTTAGAATATAAAACAATACAATTCACTTCCAACGTAATAAATGTTTTCTTGCCTTTCTGCAAGCTTTTTTTGCGAACGTAAACGGAAACTTAGTGATCATTATGAATAACCGACGGCAATCCAGTTTAATCTATTTATTATTGAAGTGATCTTAAAAACTAATGCAATTTTAATGAAAACCAGGCTTCTGAATGGTAAAACTTCAGAAAAAGTATTATATAGATTAAAGTAATTAAATTGATAATATGAAATCTTTTGGTATAAATTAAAGAGAAATGTTTTGTACTTACGTATTTATTCTCTTAGCGTATTATTACATATGTGATAATGTTTTAGTTTTAGTTACTATATTTCTCAGATTCTGAACACAAAAACTAAAATGATTAAATTAAGAATTAATGTTAGAATATTTTAATTTTCTTCAATACCTTATTACTTCAATACCCATTTCATACTATACTTAAATGTAATTTAGGTTTTATGGCAACCAAATTCACAACTTATAAATAGAAAAAACCTTGGGAGGCCTTCATAATCTAATTTCTTTTTCAGCATTTTCAGGATATGAGCAACACCAAGTCTCTAGTACGCCTTCTTTGCTACTTAACTTGCATATTAATTTATTCATTTATGCCTTTAATGTTTTTCATCTTTTAAATACTTTTCAATAATCCTTTATTTGTGTGCGTTTGTTTATACATAATACGTATATAAGTGTGGGTGTAATCAATTAAAACGTATGTAATTACTTTATTTCGCTTCTTGACGGAGTTTTATCGCAATTTAAAGAACCCATCTGAAACTCGGTAATTGCTCAAGTCTTTAGTTTTCTGTTAAAGAAGAGAACCTTAAAACTGAGAAAATGTTTTATTCTAGAACCCCACCTGTTAATGTATAAAGTTACTCTTTTTAGAAGTGAAAGTTCTTGTGATGCCCACACTTACAAAAAAGAAGATTAAGTTGTTTTTAAATGTCTATTAAGATTTAAGATATTATTTTAAGTAATATTACATTTTAAGTTAGCAATTTATAATGAGTTTTTAAAGTTAATTACTTTTTTCTAGAAAAAAAGTATTTTCTTAATATATATTTCTTAATTGTATGTTTCCAATGTTAATTATATTGCTTTAAAAAAAATAAAGTAGATTTTTACGAAATTTCTTATCTACGCTAATGGGAAAATAGACGAAGATAGCAAAAAAACTGCTTGGGATAGAATGGTACGATTAGAAAATGCTGGGAGTTTAACGTCTCGTTTAGGGACTGGGAGATGGGTGTAAGTGCGGCTTTGTTAATAGTTACATCTGTAGGCCCTGGGTATGTTTGAGTGAGTTGGGAGATCTTGGGTATTACTACAGGACTGGGAAGCAAAAGGTATTGGAAGTGGAAGAGGTTAATGCGGTCTAGAAGTATAAGAGCATGAAGGCCTTCGTCTGGTTCGGAATCAAGTTCACCGCATACTCCTTGAACCAAACAAAACTTATTTAAACTTCTAATTACATCAGTGCCTTCTTCCCTTTCCTTCCTGACCCGCCTTTAAACCGCAAATCTCCCTATACTATTTTAACAACTCTCTCTTTCTCTTTTTCACTTTATTTTCTCGAGTTTTCAATTATTTCGTTTTTCCTCTCTTCCCTCTTTCGACCGGCAAGAAAAACGTGTTTATTTTGAATAAATGCTTTTCCTAAATAAATTCAAGCACGATTATTTAGGAGAATATTTTGTAGAGGATAAATATTAATTTAAACAATTAATTTTGACAATGCTTACGTTTTATTTTAATGCTGACTTAAGTCAGCTTAAAGCGCACTATTATAACCCATTTAATATAAACAACTGTCAACTGGTATTGTCGTGGTATTATCGTTGGTTTCATACCACAACTTCCACACAAGATTCCTAACCGAATTTTCATACGCTGTTCTGCCATCCGTATTTCGTATTTCTCCTACCGTCGAGAGTAAAGGAGCGTGAACATTTCTGGCCTGAAAAAAGAGTCGTATATTTATCACAAGGACTTTTCTAGATTATAGATTATGCAGGTCACGGAGGCTTCAAGCATCCCGATTCATCTAGGCCCCTGAGCCTGCCATCTCTAAATTCGTATCGTCTTCAATTTACTAACTTCACATTTCTGACATTGCTGCCGGGATCTTTTCTATTTTTTTTTTTATTTTGTTAGCATCCACGAATTTAATGATCTTTTTATACTACCATGTAATTTAATGCAAATTTTGATCGTAGTTTTCCGCAGTTGGGTATAGGTGTACATTCTCGTCTCTGAAATATTTAAAGATCGGTATTATTTATTTTATATCAATATCAGAGTCTCTATTTCACACATAAACCATACACATGTTACCGCCTGCGCGCATTATCTACATACTGACATTATTTACTTTATTAATACATATGTTAGTTTGATTAAATTGTTGTTACAGTTAATTTATTGTTTTGCAACACCTCGGAAAAAAAATTTAGCAGATTATTTTTCTTTATTTATCCATTTGACTTTACCGTTACTGTAAACAAAACACTTTTGTTATTTTTTATCCCTCTCTACTGGATAACTAATCTTATTATGTTACTGCCTATTACCACATTATTCTCGACTAATAACTTATTTTATAATTTTAATTTAAACAAGGAAATAAGTTAGTAACTGCTTTTAACATTATGGTTCTGGTGTTTTTATTAATTTTTTTATTTATTAATTATTTAATTATACATTTTTTAGTTATAGTCCAGGAGCCAGGTAGAATAACCCGGAAAGTATTTTGAACTTAGTGGAATTTTTACAGGTAACTCAGGGGTCCTCTGAGATGCCAATGCTGAGTTTTCGACCTCGTAGTCCTTGTGCCAACTTGGGGAGGGCCAATTATTCCGCCCTTTTTTCGGTTTTTCGCCTCTAACTCGAAAACTACGCGTCCAACAAAAAAAATATACCAGTACAAAGTTAAAGAGCATCAAATTTCCTAAAAAAAATCACTGGTCATACGATTATTTTTACTCATTAGGTACAGAGATACAGCATTTTGAAAAATGCAACATTTTAAAAAAATGTGGATTTAAATCACGTTTTTGAGCTCATAAAATAGATTTATCATTATAAATTGAGTATTCGACATTTCTATATATACCATTCTTAATATGTTTTCCCCTCGTATCGTC
>KZ651326.1:305893-316713 GCA_001010745.2 Gerris buenoi | reverse complement strand
ATATATATTATATAAAATAAATATATCATATAAAATAAATGCATTTTTAAGTGCATATATTTTTGGGATAAGTTGCATATATTATTTGCATATTTCGCAATTTTCATATGCATATATTGAGGTTTTTAAGTGCATATCGATCCGAACTCTAGTTATTAGCAATACAGACGCGTGAATATGCGACTTAAAACGTCATGATGCAAGAAACCATCCTGTGATAGCACTTACTAAATTGAAAAAGAAATTATTTTATATTTAGTATAAAGAAACAACAAATAAATTGCATTAATGAAAGGAAAATAAATATAATTAGTTGTCTAAGAGGGTACGTGGCCACTGTCTTTTTAGGCGTCTAGGAGGATTGTCAGGTATGGACCGGGAAAACAGGCTGTTGACTATAGTGGATTGGAATGGTCAGAAAAGGAGTCATGTAAGGATTTCAATAGGTAAATAGCTAATTCACGGAGGTCATTACAAAGGACGAGATTTGAAACATAGAAGAGGGCGTCGGCTATTTTGCTTAGGATCTTGGATTGGAGGGATATAGGAATTGAAAGGTTTGGTGCAACCCCAGAGTTATACTACATGTCCTTGTAGGTTTTACTATGGTGTTTTAGATTAGATGAGTACGTAATTTGTTTTTCATGTTGAGTTTAGATGTGTTGTGTAATGAGTTTAGATTGTGTTGAAGATTCTGTCTAAAAGTTTATAGCACGGGTATTGCATGTTTGGTGTGATGTGCCCATGTTAAACGACGATCTAAGTATAGCCCCAGGTATCAGACAGAACTAGAATGAGGAATAGGGATTTAATTAAGGGTTACTGGTACAGACATTCAGTCAGGGCCTATTTAACAAATGGGCCCGGTGGGCCCCGGCCCAGGGGCGCAGAGGTTTTGGGGCGCCCTAAGTTACACCCAACAAAATCTATTTTCTCAGGAACTAGAACATTCCCGGGAAAACAGCTTATATCGTCAAATTTGATTTGGCTACATTTTAACATTTTTTTAATCAAAATCGTCAAAACCGTTTTAAAGAAATCATTTTATTTCAAATATTATCAGAGTTTTTGGGGGTAACGCCTCCAAATTTGAAGCTAAAATTAATTTCTCGCCTCGGGGTATGATTTTTCTGCACATGTATGCCAAATTTCGTCAAAATTGCCCAGTATTTTAGGCTCCAGGTGTCTGCACAGACAGACGACATTGGACTCAGGGGACCTCAAAACGTGTAAAACCATTAAAATCAATTTTTTTCTTTATATGAGACAATACTAAAATATAAAATTTTATGGTTCTTTTCACTGGGCGGATTTTAAAGATATAATTAATAAATTTGCTATGAAAAAATCGGTCCGAGACATCTCAGACTCAGACAAACTTTCTCATATACGAGTACCTAACACTTGGCCCAGTATTTTACATTTACTAGTTTTGGTAGTTACATTTACATTTAATTATTTTTGAACATTTCATCAAAATTTATCATAAAAATAACTTCTCCTCTGCGGTGAATCCGTCC
Source organism: Gerris buenoi (assembly GCA_001010745.2). Taxonomy (NCBI): domain Eukaryota; kingdom Metazoa; phylum Arthropoda; class Insecta; order Hemiptera; family Gerridae; genus Gerris; species Gerris buenoi. Next base: position 315,193 of record KZ651326.1, on the reverse strand, counting down.
ACGTTTAAATCTATTTTCTCAGGAACTAGATTTTTCCTGGGAAAACGACTTATATCTTTAGATTCGAATTTAAATGGATTCGACTAAATTTTAAAAATTTTTAATAAAAATAGTCGGAATCTTTTTCGAGAAATAATTTTATCTACGATTGATACGTAATATAATCATTGTATCTTTGTTTAGATTCGTAGAAAGTGATTCTTTACGCACCTGTATTAATTGCGCATGCGTGTCTCATAATTTTGATGAATTCCTCTTCTTTACGCCTCTAGCGCCGTAAAGAAGAAGAATTCTTAACTTTACGCACGATTAGCGAGTTTGTTTACATTTAACATAACACATAACTAATTTGATTTTATTTAATAAAAGTAACTGTTTGTATCGAGTTTTTGTGAAAATCAATGAGTGATTTAAGTGATTATGCCCAATATGAGGAGAATAATACGCCTTCCGAAATAATTAATTCGGCACAAAATACAACTAACGAATTGATGTCATCTTTATCAAAAGAGAAATACGAGCTTACATACAGGAAGTTTATTATTTTTTTCTGCATTTATTATTAAAATCTAACAATCGTAGATAAAGTACGGTACGCAACTTGTGCGGAAACGGCATTTTGCATTGCTCGTGTGGTTTTACTACCCTCGCTGTCACTCGGGTGAAAACTCCACACTCGCATGCAAAATGCTACTTTCCAAACTCGACGCGTAATGTACTATTTTTCCCGTTTTTCAGGCTAAAATTAATTTATCGATTTAGCTTCGGGGTATGATTTTTCTGAACATGTACCCAAATTTCATCAAATTTTTTCATCAAATTTGGGGGGGGGGGTCAAGGGCGCGGGTGTCTCTTGGGCCCAGAGCGCATCACATGCTTACCGCGGGCCTGCATTCAGTGCCTTTATTTTTATTAAGATAAATTAATTAGAGATGAGCTTTTTTTTCATATTCATATTAGTCTGTAGTTTTGAATAGAAATTCAAAAAAATCTTAATATTTGTGAGCAACTAATCTTGAACTATGTTTAAACCGGCTCTCGATACAAAATTGTAAATAAGAATGTTGCCCATTATCTATGCACTGCTAGATATGAGAAGTTTACTGCTTTAAAGGTTAAGCAATACAGCAATCCTATCAAGTGTTCACATTGTTTGGTTCTAAAGCCGAAGAGTTTTATGACAAACGTAAGTTCAATCCTTTACAACTCTATTGTGTACTCGAGTCACGTTTTCAGTCCAAAGCAGATTTGATTATTTTATCGACTCGTGTGCCTATGAGTTTGAGAGGGACATGCTTACTACATATGCATAGTTTAACCACGCATCCAACAATAACAGCTTTAATCCCCCTCATTTCATATAACATTACGAAATATTAGTTACATGTTCCTCGACACTAATGATTTGTTCTTTCTTTAAAGACTTCAAATTAATTATTAATTAAATCAATTATCGCTCACGTTTAATCACATATTGATTTTTGTATTACTTTTTAATATACACTTAGTATAAATATAGATGAAAGTATTGTGATCTGATTTAGCTTAGATCAGGACCATCTGCTAATTTTTAATCATATTAAAAAAATAGTCTGCCAATTAGTGTGGTAGATTGCTTTCTTGCATATCCTATTTCGTGTATACTTTAATGATTTTATATGCTTGTGCAACATATATTATTGTCAAATTTATTTAATTTTCCCCCGTTATTTAAATCTGTCACAATTGTTTTGATTTTTGACATAAAGTATCAATTTAGCCTGCTGTACAGGCGGTTGAAATTAATCGGGGACTATCTGTGGGCTACTTTCGACAAACCATCTAAATTTCATAAAAATCAGGTGAGTCCTTTTGAAGATATAGGTGTAATTACATGTATGTTTGTGAGCATGTATAAGATAAAAAAAATGGCCAAAGAAGGTTGAGACTTATATGAGACAAACAACAGGCTATGTTTGACTTACCATCCAAATTTAATTTAAATCGTACGTGAAGTTTTTAAAGATATGACTGTTAAAAAAAATTGAGCGACTGACCGACAGACGCAGTCACAAAACCAAAAATTACCTCTGATATCTGAAAGGGATTTCTTTCTTAGAATTTTTGAATTGGGAGACATAAAAATATATTATCCCACAGTTTCCGTTACCTTTGGTAAACTCGGAAGTAATAAAATAGATATTATGGAATTCAAATTCAGTAGCTTTGCATTTGTGTCACCGATTTTATTTTATCTAGTTAGAAATATGTTACTGCTCTTTTTATGATCTTTTACTTTGTTTTCTTATGTATGAGAAACCTTAATGTTCAGAACCGTTTATGTTCCCAATTTTTTATTACATCTCAAGAAGCGTCTTTATCTTTAAATACTATGAAGTGAATCTCTGAAACTTTCCCTTAAAACAATAATTGCTATTTGTTTGTAAATCTGTACATGGTTAGATGGTTGTATCAACTGGCATGTTTAGAGTTAGTTCGTGTAATGCAGTTAACCACCAAACATCATCTTCGTAGTAATAAATATTATAAGAATTAGTTAGTAAATTACTCGCATTGAATAAAAATTATAATTTATTGAACTAACTATGTAATTTTTAAGTCAGTTTTAGTGGTAGAAACCTCAACATGCACTTAAGAGGTTTATTACAAACTGTTCAATACTAGAAAATTTTCTAATTTTATTTCTTACTTATGTATAACTCCTTCAGTTAAGATAGGAATAATCTTCACAGTTTGCGGTCAGATAATAATTGCATTTTGACAAGCGTAGATATATCCGTGTAACATATTAGCGGTACCAAACTGAACTATCAGGTTAAAACGTGATTCAGTGTTTGAAACTACTTTAAGACTGTCGTCTTTTTGTCGTAACCGTTTCTAAACCGCGTAGAAGGGTTCGAACCTGCTCCGATGTGCGAATTAGTCTTAACTGCGTTGTTGAATCATTTTGTAACTGTAACTTCAAGAAAGTTAACTAAAAGATTTATCGTGCTATTTAAATGGACCAGCGTAAAACAGTTTTATAAATGGAACGTAGTAACTGCTCAAACAAATTAACTAACCTCACTTTAAACCCCATTACTATATTGGTATCGTTTACAGTAAAGAAGAAAATAGATGGAATGGACACATTAACTGATACAACTGGCGTGCATAATTTTAAAACTCTAAGAAGGTTATACATCTGTTTAACAAATACATACATTTTTTTTTTTTTTTTTTCATGGTTACTACCCAACACTATTTAGGTATCGTTTACAGTAAAAGAAGAGGTATAGATAAAATGAACACATCAACTGATACAACTGGCGTGGATAATTTTAAAAATCTAACGCAAATATTTTATTATCATGGTTGGGAAGGGGGGATGTATATTTATTGACGAATGCTTAATTTGTTCAAATTTTTTTAAAATAAGACGGACAAAGATTATGTTATAAAATAAACCATTGTGTATAAAAAAAATAGATATAACTTAAAATAATGTTAATTTAAATCAAATTACAGTAAAACTTGCCTAAGCTGGAAGGTCTCGGTTCCAGAAAAAAATTCCACCTTAGCAGGTTTCCAGCTTATAAAGGGTGTTTTAATTAGAGAAAACTCCGTTCCGAGAAAAATTTTCTACCTTTGCAGGTTTCCAGCTTACACATGTTCCAGCTTAGACAAGTTTTACTGATAATTATTATTAACACTGGGCCTTAACACGGGCCTCTACAATTAGAGGCCCGTGGTTCAAGTCCCGGCGCTGGAGTATTTTTCTCTGTCTGTCTCCCAGTGTTAATAATAATTATAATTTGATTTAATTTTTAATTGTATTTTCCGTAGTATGAATACTACTAAAAACTATAAATTGAATTTCTAATTGATTGTACAAGGTACAGGTACTAATTGAGTACTTTATAATTATAAGCGTTAATTCTCGGTCTAGTTCTAGTGTCATAAAAATATTGACTTGCTAAACTTGTAGAAATATTGAAAGCTTGGATTGGGGACTAGTTATCGGTAACGGCAGAGAAAAATCATTCTCCTGCGTAGCTTAGTTGGCAATAGCGCTACACTGGAAATGTAGAGGCCCGTTGATCAAGTCCCGGCGCTATAATTTGATTTAAATTAAAATTTAAACTTTCCGTAGTATGAATACTACCAAAAACTTAAAAATTGAATTAACATAATTTATTTAAAACGTATTTACTACTAAGAGTATAAGACCCAATCAGCTGATAAAATTTGAGTAACATTATGTAATTTAGGCCAAAATGGCGTCTGAAATAATTAAGTTAAACCATTTATTTTAAAATATACTTAAAATATGTGTTGAAATAAGCGTAAAAAAGGAATGCTTCATAAAATTTAATCTAATCGAATTTCTATAAAAGCTTTTTTCTGAGTGGCGTCTTAATTAAGTTAATGAATATTTTTTAACAAACCCTGAATTTTATCCATTTAACTTAATCATATATTAAGTGAGAAAGTATTGTGATTGCAAAGAAAAAATAAATTAGGAGATTTTGATGACTATACACGTATTAAGGTCCCCTGAGTCCAAATTTATTGGTGTTTTTATAAGTATGTAAAATGATTTATGTGTCCAATTGCAAAAATTTCAAGATAGAAATATGTTTCAGTATCAGGGAACTTTTTTTTTTTTTTTTTTTTTTTTTTTTTTTTTTTTACCATATTATATGGTAAAAATTATATTTCAAAGACTATAATCGTCATAATTTGGAAGGTAGGTCATAATTAACTCATTATTGGTCCTAAGTAAGTTTCGATCTTCTGCCATCTTATCTTTATCTTCCACTTGCGCACAAACACACATGTATGCTTAATTTGTTCAAATTTTTTGTAATAACTAACTACATCAAAAGCACAACTACATCAACTATACATTCAAAAGCACTTATTTGATTTTTTAAGAAATGTGGATGGTTTTTCGAAAGTAGCCTGCAGATTAATTTTTTCCTATCATTAAATGTTGCTAAATCCAAATTTAACCACCAAAAAAAAAAAACACTAACCAAGTTATTAAATTTAGTTTAAATTTTTCGATCGGTTTGTCAGTTTTTTTTTTTTATTACCCGGATCTATTTTATTATTTTTTTAATACTAACGTAAGTNGTCTCATGACCATCCCCACTCCTCACCCCCTAGGCCTCACAGGCCTATACCTCCACTCTTAGGGCCTTGCCCACCCTACCAACTCACACAGGTAGTTGATATTATACTACCAGAGTTAGTATATAATTTCATACGTTAAGCACAAGCTCTGCTAAAGCATATCTAATTCTAAATTATAATTGTGGATAGACATTGTATTTCCTACCTACCTGCTACAAATATCGTTACTTAATATTGCAAAACAATGAACTATGAATAATAATAACTATTATTGTTGTATCGTTACCATTAATGTTGTAAACCTTCATTGCAGTTTAGGTCTGTTTAGCTGGTTGATTCATTGAATCAGAATGCTTAATGAGGAGATAAGATGAGAGAAATCATCCCTTCATAGAAGACTCATTAGTCGGATTTTCACGCCACAATAATGAAAAAGCTAAAATTCGACCACTTTTTTTTCATCTTTTTTTGGAACGAAGTTCCTTATGGCACGCTCCGGAGCCCAGGAGTAAATCCGAAAAGAACGACCAAACTCACCGCCACAAAACCAAGCGTCACGAAATCTACGGATGACGATAACTAGATTAAAAGATGACTAAGTTAGTTGAAATTCGGAACACATGTTCATTTTACCAATACCCAGGCTGAAATAAATCTAAAATTTAAAATTGGAAATTTAGGACTGAAAAAATCCTATTTTCGTTTATTTAATGAGACAAACAACTTTTATATATATTTTTTTTTTTACAGTAAAACCAACACTAACACTGCTATGAAGTGTTAAAGATTGCTAAATTNTATATATATATATTATTTTATTTTCTTAATAAAATAAACACCAGCCCTGCTATTAAGTGATAAAGATCGCTAAGTTTATTAATGCGGACCTAAACGTTTAAAATATAGAGACCAACGTTTTTCACAGAACGTAACGATTTTAAGATTTTAATAAAACTTCTTACACATCGTCTAAAGCTAAAGTATAATTGAATTAGGCATATTTTTATATGCCTAATTTTTTTTTATATTTCAGCCTGATACAAGCAGAAGTTTTTTAGTTTTGGTGATTTATATTTTATATTAAAATATTCTAATTGGAGTAACACGCCGTCGGAATATGATGTGACAGTCCTTTTCTTCACTACAACCATCTGGTTTAACTTTTAATCTGGTTTTTCTTTTAAATTTGCCTTAACTCCGCTTGTACAAATAGTTAGTTACTTTTTATTTTGTCTGTTTTCTAACTCCGCCATGTAGAAGTAGTTAGTATAGATAGAACTGTGATTTTATAATTTATATTTAATCAAAAGCGTAAGGAACTTCGTTCCTACTTGCTGTCCAGCGACACCACACGTATTCTTCTTCCGTGCTTATTGATAAGCTTAATTACAAAATAAGCAAAGCAAGGAAAATAAGAACTTTTTACTCTTGGAAATTTTTTGCTCCGAGCATTAGTTGCTGTCTGGAAAGCCCTGAACGTGCTGAAATTGAAACTTTAAGGCCATTTTACAGTTAAACTAACGGATTTAGGGAAAAAATTCAAGATACAAAAAGCTAATTTTTTTTGCGTAAAATCCAAATCCATTCTTAATATTTTTTTCACTTTTTAAGCCCTGCTGAACACCTTTTCTTTAAGCAAAAAACCGTTACATATAAGGTATGAATTTTAGATTAGATTTGAATTCTTTGACTATAAAGGTACCTACTCAATAAAGAACTTTTTGTATTTTGAATTATTTTCCTAGCCATAAAATCCAAATCCAGTCTTAAAAATTTGGCTTTCTACTCACTTTTTCTACACACTTCCGCTGATCACAGAAAATGTTCAGCGTATGTTTTGGAAGCGCCTTTTTAGCCATTATCGAACCCTGAAAACCATATCTTTCTATCTATCATGGTTCCGGAAATATTTCGCTGTTCCATATTATTAGCTGGGAAGCCCTCCATAGATAAGCTTATGCGCCTATATTTATAACTTTGTTATTATTGACTTTTTTTAATTATGTTATTGATTTAAGCGTTAGATTGTTACTCTGTATTGTTAAATTTGTAAATGTATTCTAGCAGCAACCAACACTGGCTTCTCCGGCAGAAGACCAAAAGGTCAATGCTTATAATATTTATAAAGTAATATTTTTCTTTAATAGTAATTAATATACATTATTATTATTCTATGATCTATCTTATGTGTAACCTTTTAGATTTATTTATTTTGTGGATCCTTGTTCGGGTAAAAAATTATTTACATTAGTTTCGTTCAACGTTTTTTTCGTTAATGTTTCGACCTTGCCGGTCATTCTCAAGCCTATAAACAGCATTGATTTTTAAAAAATAAATTAAAAAAACATAAAAACTATTGGTTACATACATAATAATATTCCCTCTTTGTAATTTAACATAAATGTATCTCGTATCCATATTTTTTTTAAAAAAAATATATAAATAAAACAAATTTAAAACATTCTTTACCTGGTTAAAACGTATTGTGTTCAGTTATCAATTTAAATTCCTATTACGTTAGGTGCCATTCTTCACAAAGTGCATTTGCATGTCAGTTCCATCTATAATAATTGACATGTCTTGTCATGTCAACTAAAGTGATGTTTCGTTAGTTATAATTTTGTCCAGTCTGTTAGCGATAGTACTTAATGCAGCCCCGGTATCTAGCCTCATTGTCAGTGCCTTATTTTCTATAATTACATCAATTAAAAATCTATTAGTATATTTACATGTTATTGTATAAATTTCATAAGGCTCATCTCCCTCGCTGTCTATCTCTTGATTAAAATAAACGTTCTTGGTATTTTTGGATTTAGCTCCCGAGCCTACCGAAGGTAACAGAAGCTGTGTGATCGTTCTGAAGAACGAAAAAATTTTATATCTCCGATTTCAAAAATCCCAAGACAGAAATCCGTTTCAGACATCAGGGAATATTTTTGGTCCCGAGTGCATTTTTTTTATCTTCCACATGCTCACAAGCATACATTTATTTACAGCTAACTTCATCTAAGTTTATCACTTCCATGATTTCATCCTGAATTTTGTGGCACTCTTTTACTTTGTTAAGGCGAGCGCACACGATCAATAGTATTGTCAATAAATAAAAGAATTGTCAATACTATTGACCGTGTGCGGGGTTAGTATTGATATAAAAAAAACAGTATTGATAAATATTTGTTACTAAATTGACATATTGTCAATAGTACTGTCAATACTATTATTGACAATACTATTGATCGTGTGCGCTCGCCTTTATCCACCCAAATGTATTTATTTATTTTTTATTAAATCTAAGTGAACTATTTATTCTTTTGTTCAACATTTATTGGATTAAAAGTTAATTTGCCTTACTAGATAGTTTGACTAACGGATATTGTCATTTATTTACAGAAGTGTGATATTCCTTTGTCAATTTGAACATTCCCCACTTAAGGTGAAAACACACGGGATAGAAAACTAGCGTATAGTTTTGCTATAGTGTTACTATAGCTGTGTGACCGATTCGTATAGTCCAAACTATTCGTATAGTTGAACTATACGCTAGTTTTTTTTTTTCTATAGCATAGTAGAAAACTATCCCCATGTGAACACCTTTATTATAAACTATACGAAAACTTGCAGCTATACCAACAAGAACGGATAGCGTATAGTTGATAGCTCTAGCAGTTTTTCTACATTTATTTAGCGGCAAGAAGGTGAACTAGTGGAGTTTATTCAGGCATTAATTTAAACAACAAAAAGTTTTGATTAATTCTCGTGTGGCCCATCTATGTAGTAATATTTCTGTATAGCGTATAGTTCGACTATAGGATAGTAAATTATACGTATAGATGACTAAAACTAGAGCTCATGTGGGCAAGAATGCTAAACCTACTACTACTATACCTATAGTAAAAACTATACGCTAGTTTTCTATCCCGTGTATTTTCACCTTTAATATACGCCGGGGAAGTGTGACGTCACTTACGTAAAAAAGTGTGTGTTTTTAGGTTAGCTGGCTCATAATATTGAATGTACCACTGGGTTTTATCAGTGCTATTTTACTTTATTATTATTTTTTAATCAATTATGTGTTTTATCATCTATAATGTATACATTTATTGGCTTATTAATGATGTTACTGATATGTGATAAGGTTAAAAACAGTTAAAAAAGCTTTTAATTGAGTAAAAAGAGCACATC
>KZ651326.1:283432-304521 GCA_001010745.2 Gerris buenoi | reverse complement strand
ACACACACACACACACACACACACACACACACATATATATATATATATATATATATATATATATATATATATATAATTTGTTCTTTTGTAAGGTATAGTAAACGGGCAAATTGTATAGAGATAATTCAATAGAGTATAACAATCGACAACAATCTAATGAATATTTATTAAAAAGATGGAAAGAAGAATGTAATAAATTATTCAAATTAAATCATTGCCAGTATTGGCACTTGGTTAAAAGGCTTGGGGAAGCTTCAAGTTAAAAAGGAGAGAAAGATTGGCGGCTGCCGAATGTTTCCTTATGTTCTTCACAAATTATCTATGGGAGCGGATCTAGGCGAGGGATTTCGCAGGCGAGAGGTACAAGTTCTGTGGGAACTAAGGTCCAAGAGATAGTATCGAGTTATTTTCGTTTTTTCTTTGTAAAGATCCTAAATGGTGGCCGATCCGGCGTGAAAGCCCTCGAGCCATATGTCCAAAGAAGGAAATATCATGACCACATTTCGAAAAAAAAAAAAAACCTGTGAACTATACACGAGACGTTGAATTCACGGAACAGTTACTGCCATCAAGAGAATGTACACGAGGATGAAAAAGATCGGCTGAAAGGAAATAACTTCAGACCTATCGCAGAAGCTATATTTAGAATAAAGGGTCATATGTTAAACTGATTAAAGGAAATGATCTAATAACATTTCCGGAAGTTTAAATCCTTTAAAATGTCCTCTTTAATCTGAAGAAATAAGAACTAATTTAAACTCGTAATTAAAAATGCAATGTTCTTTATAACCAAATACCAGATCGTTGTCCTCTTTGTTGAAACAAATCACATAAAGCTGTCTAAAACTGTGGTAAGCCTACTAAAGAAAACAATAACTCTATTCGTATATCCTTACATATAATGAATCTTTGTTTATAATCATTCTTTACAGTATCTCTCCTCCCAATCTTGTCCTACGTTTAGTAATCGTAATCATTCTTCTACACTTCCTCTTTCATCAGCTAATTCCATTTAAATCTTTTTTCAACTCCGGGTTTATCATAGTTCTTTCTTGGATTGTTTGACTCCACATATGCTAGCCAAACAACAAATTTAATCTCTTATTTTAATCCTTAACATGAATTTCCAATCCTACGATTAACTACATTCTTTCTTTACTTAATTTTACCCTGTTTATACCCAAACAAAAAACTTTTCCAATGAATTTCAATAATAAAAAAAAATAGTGTAAATATATATTAAGCCCCGTTTACACTTACTTACTTACACTACTTACTTACACTACACTTACTTACTTGGACCAGTGAGCTTTGACTCTACTTGGAAAGTATAAAAATCACAGGGAAGTACTTAGTCCAAGTACTTTTTAGGGTTTTGTAGATGAGTAAGCATACCCATTATGTAAATTATGATTTTTTGTCTTCGATCTCAAGAGTGGGTTCGATCCCCCGGGGGGTCACAATGTTTTTTACCAGTAATAAACCTACAAGGGATGCAAAATTTAAAAAAAGCACATATATATTTGTAACCTACTCTTCAGCAGCTTTCATTTGATACCCAACTTAAAATTTAAAAAAATAAAATTTTGGGCGCACTTCACTTTTTCGCGACTAAAATTGGCAAATTTTAAAAATTTAGGATGAACTCCCGGAATTTTCATCGCGCCACAATAAGGTATTAGCACGAATTATTTCGAAATTTTAGCACCAGTTAAACTATAGTGGTTGGGGGGGGGACATTTTTTTTTGTGTGTATTTTGATTTAATTGCCTAATAAGGAATGCAAAATTTAAAAAAGTATTTATATATTTGTTACCTACTATTCAGGAGCTTTCATTTGATACCCAACTCAAAATTTAAAAAAAATAAAATTTTGGGCGGATTTTAAATTTTCGCGCCTAAAATTGGCAATTTTTAAAATTTGGGATGCACTCCCGGAATTTGCATCACTTCACAATCGGGTATTAGCATCAATTATTACGAAATTTTTAGGACAAGCTATTATGTAGTGGTTAAGGGGGGGAATTTTGGGTATATTTTGAATTATTTGAACAACAAGGACAGCAAAATTTAAAAAAGTATTCATATATTTGTAACCTACTAATCAGCAGCTTTCATTTAATACCCCACTCGAAAATTAAAAAAAATATATATTTTTTAGATTACTACATTTTTTCGAATTGCGTATGCGCATATTTAATTTTTAACTTTTTTGTATTGTCTCTGTGTTTGGGCCCGGAAGTTACGCCAGTGTTTCAGATTTCATCTTTTTAGCTTAAACGGTTCGGGCCCTATGAACCAAAGAGCGACGGACGGACAGACACATCACCCTTGGCATAAGGGTTTTGAGAAGTTTCTACAAAACCCTAAAAAGGGTATCAATGTCATCAAATTGGATGACCTCCAACTTTTTTTTTGATCAAATTAGACTTTTAATGATAACAATAATGGCGCTAAACTGGATAGTTCTTGAGAGAAAAACATTTCATTTAACCTATACTTTACTGTAAAGTAGTATTATATATANATCCAAAAAACTACATTGAAAATCTAATTTAAAAAAATCTAAATTTAATGCACCCTCAATTAAATCACAATATGAGAAATCTATATTAATACATTATTTTAATAATAATTCACTAACAGTTACTCACATTTACTCTACTACTACTAGATCACAAAGACACGAAACTTATAACATTCCACTTTGTTGTACAACGGCCAAACAAAGACACGCCTCTTAATTAGGACCTTATTATTTTGCCAGCCATCATGACTTATTTTTTTTTTAGAAATTGAAATTTGATAAATTTGAGGTATTTTTACATCACTATTGTTGTCAATTCATAGTTCCATTATTCTATATCCTTTTTTCTTCATTTTACTTATTATTTCATTCCATTTGAACTCGCCTATGTTAAACTTTCAGACATATTATCGTTATCTCATTTTTTTATTACTCTATTTTTACTTTTATTTATTTTTATATGGAATAAAATATGGTTTTTATATGGAATTATTCCTCAATCTGAACTTTTCAGATACATGTAATGTAACTTTAGTTACAGTAATGTTGAAAGTAATTGAGCTCTCTTACTTATGTCTATTTTATTATGTATTTCATCGATCCTTAAATATAATTTATTTAAATGATTAAAGGTCTTTGAACTCACTTCATTAGAGAGGGCTCTTATCAGGCTATGTTTTTACTTTCTCATCCTAGGTAGTAAATATACAGAGAGGAAGTACTGTGATAGAACGAAAATTCGAATTTAAGAATGAACTTGATCAGGCAACTGTCAAATTATTAAAGAAAATTTTACTATAATGACTGGTCAAACCCAATTAGTATAAATAGAAATGAATTACTTGTGATATTCGTTGTACTGGATTGAAACCACAAAACAATATTTTATGTTGTAATAAAAAATAAATTTTGAGAATAAACTGATTAAGAACTCTCTTCAAGAATTATACATTTCAAGTTAGTTAATCTCACAGGACACGACCATCTTACTTAGAAGTCATTAAAATGTCTCTTTTAATTGCCCCCAGAACAATTTGAAGTGGAGCAAAATAAGATATAGCCCTTTATATTTTACCAGTCTCTATTATACTAAGTAAGTATCGAGTAACAATTTGTCTTTTGTATTGAAGTATTTCGAAGAGAGAAAAATAAATTACCAACTCAGGCTTCACTTTCTTCAAAGCAATTTTAAAGAAGAAAAAAAATATATTCATCGCTTACGAAGATTTCTTTTTCTCCATCACTACCCGGGACGAGATTGACATCGAGGATTTGAAGTAGCGTGAAAAAAAAAAATATTCTAGAACAAATTCCGAGACATTTGCAATCGCTAAAGGCCTTACTTCCCTTTTTTCGTCTTCTTATATCCTTAATATTCTTTACGATTCACCACAAAATCCTAAAAACTGGAAGAAAGGATTTTTTCTTAATTCTTTTTTCTCTTTCTGTTCCTTTCTTTGCCATTTTTTTCTTTTCTTTCTTTCACTTGAAGGAATCGTTTGGGTTTGCGACAAGTTTAATGAAATAGAGGGTGGAGCCAAGGCTTGGAATCAGTAATCCTTCACCTCTTTGTGTGCCCTTCTTCTTCCTTTCCTTCCTCAGAATGCAGAGAGGTCCCACATTTACATATAAATTAATCTGTTTTGAATTTTCTCCCGTCCTCTTCCCACCTAAAAAAAGCCGAAGAAAGTTACCTCGTGCAGATTTGCTTACGCTTTCGTAGATCTCGCCGAATAACCTTTTTTCGGAGAAGCCCTTCGCGTTATATTCTCCCCTCCCTTCTTCAGAACAATAATTTATTTCGAGACAGGGTTCCTAACCCCACTGGTACTCTTTACCGATTATCCATCTCCACCCCTTTTACCCCTAAGATTATCATGAAAATACTTTCCCATTTTTTTCGTTTCTCTTCTTTTTTCCACTCTTCAAAAAAATTCGTTTTCTCGAATTAAAAAAAAAAGAAGAAAACTGCTCATGAATAACCCGGTTACCTCTTATCAAGACACCTTGAATTTTCCGAACAAATTTAAGATACTTTGGAGAGTAGGAAAAACTGGGTATAAGATAAACGAGCTAAACTTTAGATAGCGTTCCTCTTTTTTTTTAATCTAAAAAAGATAGATACCGTCATTAATTATTAAAAATATATATATACTCGTATATAGGTGTATAAAAAAATATTTTCATTAATAACAATAATCCATTTACGTCATTTATAAGCCAATTTTTATTGAATATAAATATTATTTTAATTGCTATAATATTTTTTACTTCTATATAGTTTCATTTATTTTTTTATTTAATTTCATCTTATTCATTTTCTCCTCAGTAAATTATATGGTATGATAACTTACACAAAATAAAGGATTAATTGAAGGTGTCTCTTCAAATAAAATAATATTTTATAACATTTACCTTTAGGCCTTTAAAAGATCATTATCATAATCTTAGGGGCCGCGGTAACCAACAATGTAGACTCACCTTAAGCCTTTTTATGTTATTAATGTAACTCTTGATTGATAACCGGAACTGATTATGGCCTTATAAAGGCCGTGAGACGAGTTGACAAATAGCAAGAATTCTTAATATTTTTTCTTTCTTAATATCTTAAGAATTATTAATTCTTAAGATGATTCATAGATTTATTAATTTCTAACCTAAATTAAATATCTCTAATAACTAATCAGTAGCCTAGTCTTGTAGAACTCAACTACTACACAAGTATTACTACTAACATCCTTTACTGGAACCTAATCAGGGCACTTTGGACCCCCTCTATTATTCTATTATGGATACTCAGAAATAAAATTAATTTTAAATAAAGAAAAAGGCCTCTCTCCTCCTATCCGAGTAAAGTTGTACTAAGTTTAATCCATTCAGTGTAAGTAAATGCTGATGTCTGTCTGCCCCCAATCTTTTTCGTTGTCCCTCTCAAACCCATCTATTTTCTTTCCCAAATCACTCTACACGTTTAAATTTAAAAACTGTTTCTGACTTGGCAATTACGCAGTACAAAAAGTTTAAACAGCTTACAGTTATTTAATTTATACTAAATGATAATAATCTCTCCACTCACTTACTTCTACTGAAACCAGCCAATTTAAACAATACATATAACTTAGAGTTATATATTGCTTTGTTTAAAAAAAAGAAACGCGGTCCTAATTAACAATGGTGAAGTAAAATCTAAATAAATCGAAGGAATTAATCCATTATTGCAATTGCAGTTTGTAGTTTAAATCAGAAATTAAATTGATTAATTAAAGATAATAATATGCAAGGTTTTTTGCTGCTTTGCTTCACCAATTATTACGAGAAATGTTGAAAGGGTTCAGATTTATAATGGAAAAGTTAAATGCAGCTGCAAGATAGTATTTGGACACACAAGCTTACACGTTATGTAGCAAATTCAAATCTATTAAATAAAAATAAAATCCGTTAGTCTATCTAGTAAGGCAAATTAAATTTTAATAATATATTAAACTAGCCGGATCGATGCGCTTCGCGCACCTTATCCGTCTAGAAGTTGGCGCTGTGTGTAAATAATAATTAAAGCAATATAATTAGTATATCTTTATTGTTACATAATTTCGCATTTTAATAAAAGTAGGTTATATTATATTTTTTTATGCATTTGTAATTATTCTATTTTATACTACCTTCAATTTTCAATTTTAGTTACAATGAGTCTGTGTACCAAATTTAAGATCTTTAAATCCACTGGAAGCTAAGATAATAGTATCTGATTAAATCCAAGATGGCGGCCATATGTTGAAGTGAAAGTACCTTTAATTTTCTTCTTTGGCTATCATAGGTCTATACACCAAATTTCAAATCTCTAGGTCCCCTAGAAGCTGAGATAAAAGAGTTTTGTTAAATTCAAGATGGCGGTTATAATTTAACTAGGCGGCCATATGTTGAAGTAACAGTGTCTTTAATTTTCTACTTTAGGTACCATAAGTCTATGCACAACATTAAAATTCTCTAGATCCACTAGAAGCTGAGATAATCGAATGTGAATAAATCCAAGATGGCGGCTGTAATTCAATATGGCGGTCATATATCGAAATAAAAATGGTCTTACTTTTCTATTTATAGTACACTCTACCAATGTACCAAATTTCAGATCTCTCTGTCAATAGGAAATAGGAGAATTTTTGATCAGTCAGTCACTGTCACTCTTAGTTTTATATAATAGATTTATTTTTAATATATTATTCAAAGTTTATTCAATTGGATATTTTTATTTTATTTTTTAGATTCTGAAGAACAATAGTTAAAAATGTATTTATTGAACTTTAAATAAATCAATTAAACTTTGATATTATATTCAACTAAATGTAATTAAATTAGTATAATGTGCTCCTTGTGGTTTTCAATTTTTGAGTAATTGGAAGTAAAAGAATTGAGAAATATAAACTTTACTTTTCGATCCCTCCTTGCATCGGCTTGAGAATGATCCAAGGAGGGGTCGAAATATTGCAAAAGTGAGGCTTTTTATTTCTTTAATTGACCCAACTACTAAATAAATAATTGTAGGTTCCTTACTAATCGATTTTTGAAGGAACACGAATACACTATAAGGATTTTTTAATTATTATTTTTTTGTATTTACAAGTTGAGTATTTGTAAGGTATTGACGTAACCGAATCACTAGCGTATTCCGCTCTACTATACGCGTAATACTAAGGTCAAGGGTCAAAATAAATTATTCTATGCTAGCTTGGGGAACAGCTTCCCCAACAAGCATAGAACCTGATGACATAATCCAAAAAACTACATTGAAAATCTAATTTAAAAAAATCTAAATTTAATGCACCCTCAATTAAATCACAATATGAGAAATCTATATTAATACATTATTTTAATAATAATTCACTAACAGTTACTCACATTTACTCTACTACTACTAGATCACAAAGACACGAAACTTATAACATTCCACTTTGTTGTACAACGGCCAAACAAAGACACGCCTCTTAATTAGGACCTTATTATTTTGCCAGCCTCATTAAATAATAATAATAATATAAAAATATACTTAAAAAAAAAATAAATAAATAAATAAAAAAAATAAGCAACATCTCCTAACTAGAGGATAGAAGATACTAAATTTAACTCATTTCTATTGTAAAATATAGCAAATAAGAATTAAAATAATGATTTAAAAGGAAAGATAATTGTATGTATAAAAATGAAATCACAAAGCTTAGAAGGAATAACAATATAACAAAACCATCCTCAGTTTTAAGTAATAAATACAGTTTAACAATAATAAAATGAAATAATAAAAAAATTGTAATAATACAAACCAGCATTATACTAGAATAATATTGAGACGGGGCCCTTATTGCTCACTCTAGGTTAAAAATGCACTTTCTTAGGGCCCTCACCTTTGCACTTATGTAATGTATTTAAATCTACTTATAGTGGAAATAAACATTTATTCATTTAGTAAAAATGTGGTGAGTTTATTAATTTGTGATGTGGCTAATACATTGAATATGGCATCCGTTAAGCTCGGAAAGCATTGTGATCATTTTGAAGATTGATTTTTTTTGTCACCTATTTCAAAAATCTGTTAACCCTAAGGAAAAAATTTTGGTTTCGTTACTGGTTGTCGGTCTGTCGTTCAAAACTTATATGAACCACCATAAATTACAAAACCAGACAATTGTTAATAACATATATCAACTTACTTGTCTGCGCGCAATTAATATTGAATAAAATGTGTAACCTCAATGAGAATCGAAATAGGCCCAAAAACCACACTTTCACCCGACTTATTATAATATTTAATTATATATATATATATATATATGAATTATAAGTTGGGTGAAAGTATTTATTTTAAGTAGTTGCTTTTAACCCTGTGTACAATTCATGATAGATATTGATTTATTGTGTTTTATGTTAAGGTAAGTGGTTGCGATAGTAAATCTAATAGCAGCGTTATGAGTCTGGAAGCAGCAGTACAACGATAGAGACTCTGTATCTTTACTTTATACCCTGTCTCAAGGTGAAGTAATTTCTCTTTAAGCCCGAGGGGCTCCTGTTATTATAGACAATTCCCTCCTGTCTCCGAGTGATTGATCTGGTAGCATTATACAGCCATATTAGGCTGCTCTTTTTAATACCCTTATTCTTTTTTTCACTGTCTAAACATGTTCTTTTATTGCTTTAATCTTTATAGGTAATCTCTTACTCAGACTTAAACTTTATTATTTATTTTTAAGTGAATGTTGTTTAGACATTTAACAGTTTAGCTCGTGGCCATGGTGTTTAGGTTAATGTGGAGATTGAATACTATATTTATACCACTTCATAACGCATTTCTTCGATCTATTCGAAGTCTTCGGTTATTTTGATATTCTTTCTGACCTTTCTTTATATTTTTATTTTTAGCAGAACCTTTAATTGTAAAATGGGCTAAGGGGTTTTAGTTTTGCCTATGTATATTCAACGACTAGTTGCCTCGTATTATTATTATCATCATTTCATCAACCAGATATTCCATTGATACCGTCTGTTAAAAGCTTTTACAAGAATTAGTGTATTTCAAACGTAAAATCAGGGAAAATTCTCTCTTTTTCTTGAAAGAGAAAATACAACTTATGAGATTGAACGCTTGAGAGTGGATGATACCTTAACTTTACCAAGCCCTCTTGGATTGGACACCCTCTTAAAAATAATGAAAATTTGTCATCAGCCCATAAGACCTTAGAATGAAATCTACCGGTGAAAAGGAAACCTGATAAACCCAAAACTGCTGAAAGGAGGGTAGAAAATTAAATTAACGAAGAAGGCGAGACCTGGAAAGAACTGAAAATAGAGTCAGATGAAAGTCCTTTATAGCAGGCATTTGTCCCAAGGAATTAGAAGAAACATATCAAGTTGGTGATTACCAGCTTTTAACTTTTAATCTAATATGTTTGTTGAACTCGATATTATCTAGAATTATTGGCATCTTGAATCTTGGCTTAAATCATGCTTATTATTATTGATCTTTGCTTAAATCATGCTTATTATTATTGATCATGGCTTAAATCATGCTTATTATTATTGATCTTTGCTTAAATCATGCTTATTATTATTGATCATGGCTTAAATCATGCTTATTATTTGTTTATAGGCGTTTACAAATCGATGCTAAGATTTTCTGCTAGGAAAACATAGGGTTAATGTTGGATCGTTAGCAAGTCGTCTGCCTAATAATCTTTTAAGTGGTGAGAGCCAAACATTTTTCTTTTTGACATGGGAATTAACCATGGCATTACGTAATGCTACATGGTAATAATGTTAGAGAAATAGGATTCGCGGGAGAATCTATAAGAGCTGCTAATATTTTAAGTTTTAGAAACTAGATGTAGATTTAAACATATTATTTATTTTTAAATTATTTAAAAAAGCCAATGAGGATCAAAAACAAAAACAAAAAGCATAAGGTTTAATATCAATCTTTGCTATCCGAATGATGTAAGCATGCTGTTCATCTCCTGATTCATCATCATCATGATCACTCTTAATCATGATCACTCTGTATTACTTTTCCTTCGTACTTATCCTTTTCTTCAATCTCCTAATGTCACTGCAAATACGGATGTCGATCTCATGATTTTTTGTTTGACTTCATAGGTAGAAAAACATAAATATAACACGACCAGAAGACACCGGAGTGCCTGAGCAACTAAACTATTTATTCTAATGTAATGCAGTGATTAGGTCTAAGTATGAGGTGTATCACCCTACATGGTTCAGATAAGTTATTTAGGAAGGTAAATTGAGGGCCGAGTCTTAAACTAAAAGATTAAACAAGATTAAAAAGTCTAGCAGGCTTAGATCCCCCTGCGTGTTTCAAAGAGTTAAAATGGTAATCTACCCAGAAATCCATTTAGATTACAGTAAATTACAAAATAACCCTAGAAAAATAAATAAATCACTAAATTAAAACAACAGCGAAGACTTTTTTTGAAACAATAATGAAATATTCGCTTTGAAGTTTTATTTAGTTATTTATTATATTCTTTTCACCTACAAAAACTTATTAATTAAACATATTCTCTCTTTGCTTTATGCTATTTAGCTGTGTAAAGGTATGATAATTCCAGCGGAAGAAAACGAAAGCTTTACTCGGAGATGTGGCACGCGATAGAATGCTAGAAAAAAGATAAAACTAAATAGCTAAGTAACACCACAGGGAACACTTTATTTTTGTAATTACATATTATATGTCAACGAAAGTCACACTTCCAATCATTAATGTTTAAATGTGAGTTAAACAAACTAACCAACCTACGCATTTTTCTACCACCAAACCTTGTTAGAAATTTAATCTACTGAATCCTACTCGATCAATAAATCAACTTGGAAACATAAATCTTGTTTTTTTTTTTTTTTTGTTTTTTTTTTTTTTCAAGTATATGTTCATATTTTAAATGTTATAAACGATCCATTCAATAAAGTAATTCATGTTATTCATAATTGCATTATATTAATTGCCTTAAGGTTCAATTATATAATTAAAAGGAAGATTAATTAGTTAAAAGCGTCTTTATCTCTGTTACCAGTAAGGAAGATCCTAAATCTTGTGATATGATGAATTCTGTGGTGAAAGTTTACTAATTTAAACTGATGCCTTTTTTTCTCCTCTCATTTTTGTTTAAGGACTATTTCATAAGTTTAAAAAGATAAAGTTTTTTTAAACTCGGAGTAAAAGCTTAATTGAAAGGGATACATCCAATTAAAAATCTCTTATATCTTGTTTACTAATCTTGACCAAGAAAGACCGCGTTTCCTATAATCATTTCAAAAATAAAAAAATACATATATTTATATTTTCCCGGTCTCTTTAACTTGAGTACTTTCAAGTGGATATATATTTTTTTAATTCTACAAATATAATGAAACACGATTCTCCCCTTTAAAAAGACTGGTAAAATAATTTAGAGAACACAGTTGTAATAATTCTCTCGTTTAATTTAATTATATACAGCAATTATGATGTAAATTAACCTGTTAATTAATTATTGTTATTTATACAGCGTGTGAATTCTAAATTTAAGGTTTGAATTGTATCTCCCTCATTTATGACTAAATTAGCAGTTAGTTTCTACATAACGTCTGATTTTTATTCAGCGTAAATAAATCGCCCTCGACCTTCAAGGTCTTAGATGTTTAATGTAATATGTAACATCTATATTAGGAAGGGTCGTTAAGATGTCTGCATTAACGTTTTAATACGGGTGGCTTAAATATATAACGTCGTACAGACATATGGTTTTTGTTACTGATTCCTATTAGACGTTAATATAAAATTAATAAAAATATTTTTAGTCTGGGTGCAATTTTTATAGTTCTAATGTATGCTTCCTTAATTGGAGTTAGTTATCATCATGTATGATGAATATGCACCATTTATTAAATAAATTGTTTTATCACATAATATATAAAATTATAAAAGATTCTGTTTGAATTCTTCTTCCCTTTAATTTGATTACTATAATTTATTTTACTAATTAATATCCAATCTACCAAATTATTAATCTTAATGATAAATTGGGCGAAGCCGGTGGTTTTAACCCCTTTTACGTTAAACGAGTTTGCTTCATGATCTACATTTATACTTCTATGTTTATATTATTTACAGTACAGAAACCTTTTGTCTATCCTTGTTGATAACATCTATGCACATTTAAAAAAAGTTTTTAACGTTTTTTGGGGTGTATTGCCCCTAAATTAAGAGCTAAAATTAATATCTCGATTTCGTCTCAGGGTATGATTTTTCTAAACTTATATGCCAAATTTCTTCTCCACAGGCGCAGTGACTCCACGCTTCTGTACAGACTGCAGATGATAGAGAATAATTTTGTAACCTTTTTTTCGACTCAGGGTGCCTCAAAACGCGTAAATCCATCAAATTTACATTATCGAATTTTCTCACTTTCATAATAATTTCTCTTTACTTACATGGAAATGTAAAAACAATCATAAAATATAAAATCATAAAAATTACCATTAAATATGTTTTCTGATATAAAATAACATATATATATATTTATTTATACAATAGCATATATATATACAATTTTATACAATGCACAACACTGTACTGGAGACTGTTGTTTTACCCCTTGTTGTATTAAAGTTACGTGTCATTTTTTACCTTAGGTGTTTTTTTACACCGAGATTTTACAATTAATTAAGATAAATATAATTATAGGATAATAAATATTTTTTAACAGCACACCTGTTACACGCCATTAAATCTAATTAACTGGATAATAGTAAAGAACACACCAAAAAGAATTATAGGTTAAACTATATTAATAATTGATGTTAATACTAGCAACTTGGTTGTGAATTAGGATTTCAAATAGTAGTTTTAAAAAGAAAATTATATTTTTGTGGCCTTAAGTAATATTCTTTAGGGAAGTTGCTCATGAAGAGTCACTTATAACTTCAAGATTATCAACTTATTAGTTGCATACGACTCTCACCATGATCATCTCCCTTGAGAATGATCCCTGTAATAGGTCCCTAATAGGTTAATGTAGATTGGTGTACGCATTAAATTTATTAGATATTTATATTTTAGAGTCTTTATAAAACATTAAACATTAACAAACTTCATTCCCCAAAAAAACCTGGAGGACAAAAACTTTTTATCAGATTTGTAATTAAGATTTGAATAAATTTCTTTTAAAGGGTTTTAAGAAAGGGATTCGTGCAAGGTTATAATTCTAGACAATATTGTATTATTCAGTCAATGAAACGTCTTATATAAGAGGATAAACTTAATGAGTTTTTTTTTCTTTTTAATATTTTAGACCGCAAGAAATCCTATTATATTTCTTGTAATCCATATGTCAAATGAGTGTATTGATGCAGAGAATGTCTTTAAAGAAAACCAATGTCAATTTATTCTATACAAAGGAATATAATCGTAATAAGACTCTTTTCAAAAAATAAATTGAAATATTTCAACGAGATCTTAGACTTATATTATCCTGGGATAGTACATACCTTTATGATAAGTACGTCCCCTTTTCATTCCCGTCCCCTATTCATAAAAACATATTTTTTCCACGAGTTAAAAGTAAAGAATGAAAAAATACTGAAAGAGTAATACAAGACAGGGAAGATATGCGAATGTTATATAATTTAAATGCCATCGAAATTGAGACAGGATAGGAAAGTATCGGGAACGATTTTTCATGACAAACGACAAGGGAAGTGACAAGGAGATGAGATTCAGGATTGTACGAGGAAGAGACGAAGCGGCACTTCTCATATCCCTGGCGTAGTCAGAATTGAATGGCATGCCTGACGATGTTGGATTCTTATTCTAGAAGGAATCATTTATTCACAGATATATGCGATATTAAGTATCTCTGCCTCCAGGATGAGATTTCATCGGCAACTGTCGAGCTGTCAACAGAGAGATGAAAAAAAAGAGTATGTTACTATAAAGAATAACGAACCCTTGTATATTTGTTAGAAAACTACCTGACACTACTAAAAGCAAAAGTGTTGCTCTGTTACGGAGGCTTGACGTCTGGTCACAATTAAGAATGATTAGAACGGCTTCTATCTGAGGCGGGTTCAAGGAGCAGCTCGGCGAGTTGAAGAGAGCACGGCGTGTCAACTCCCTCCCTTTGATCTTAATGATAATTAGGAACGGAGTAACCCAGAGTGTTTTATATACGAGAGTTTTTAACGAGCCAAAACGATAGTCACAAGCTGGAATGTCAAGGACAAATCTACATCTGTACCTCCTTAACCCACAGCAACTCGCTTTTTTTTAATAGTTCACCTACTTTTTGTATTGACATTATACGTGTTGTAATTAGTTTTATTATGCATAATATACACTTATTCTAAGCGGTCTCTAAAACAACACCGTTTTCCATGTCTAAATTCACTGGAATATCAAACGTACCATAAAATTATAAAATATACATCATATGACTCCACGGCCATATAGACTCCGTCTCCTAATCCTAATAAGATTATTCCTAAGCATGTCTATTCATTTTTAATCATAAGTCTGCACGGATCATCAATACCAGAAAGAGTCAATTTGTTCATTTTTATATTTAGAGCTTAATCTTTATTTTTGCTTATAATGTTATTACCAGTGAAATTTATGTTCTAATATAACATTTGTTGAACTTTTTGTAAAATTTTTTACTACGTTTTTATTAACTTGGTTTCTTGTTTGTATGTTTGTTTGTTCGTCCGGTACAAATCTTTCAATCGAATTTTAAATAACATCCCGTGTAGCTAGACATTTGAAACTTTCAGAACAGCTCAGGACATGATGTCAATGCATTATTTTAATGCTTTTAGTAATTTTTCAGCAGAATTTAATTCGTTTTCAGCAAATTTGCTGCATGGAAAGTTAGTTCGGAAAAAATCCGCAAGTTATTTTATTTGTTTTGTCATATTGACAAAACTTCATTTTGACAGATTTCACATTTAAGATTTTTTATTAAGAGGTAAACATTGAATGACAGCGAAAAAGAATAAGTAAACCAAGTAAACAAAGAAATAAATGAATTGAATTTAAAAAACGTAGTATATAAAAAGTTCTTTTTATCTTGTAATTATTATATTTTAAATAATGAAGTTTAAATAAAAAATGAATTGTAATTTTTATATTTTGTTTTTGTATTTTTAATATTTTTCTTTAATCTCACATTATATTCTTTTATGTATCTAGAAAAATTGAAGTAATATCCTTTTTTTCTTTTATGTTCATTTTTTTTTTCGAAGAAAATTATTGCTGGGTAGTGGTGCGGGATATTTCCCCCTTCTCTAGGTTATACAGGGGTAGTTTTGGTTTATGGAAACCCTTTTTATAAAGGAAGGGACTCTTATGATTGATGCGATGAAATTTGTTCTAGTCGAAAAGGTCCCATTTATTTTGAAGGATCCATCGACTTGTCTTGTCGAGATCCATCGCACTATCGTTGGTCGGATAGAAGATAAGACTGTATCCGTTTCCCTTTTGCCGGATTGCGAATCACAGAGGGGAATCCACTTTCGAGCTGTAGCTTAACTCCAGGTCTACGCTTCTAAATCCGCTTGTGCAAGCACCGCAATCAATCCAACCAAGTTTGCCACTAAAATCTCTCGACCTCCTCTAAAGCCTGAGAGCCAATAGAAAGCTCCAAACATCTTTGTCCAAACACTCATTCTGAGGATCAAGCATCAACCACTCGAAATTCTCCCTAGAGCACTTAAGCTCAACAATCCCCTTTCCGGCGTAAACTTCTCTCGATGTAATTTTCTATCAATTTTCGTTAAGTACCCTCCCTTGGACCTTTGATTTTGCTAAAACTTACTCGGGCCTTGTTGAACTTTAGCAATTATTGTTCCTTGAGCCACTTTAGTTGAAATGGAACAATATACATACATATATTTATCTCACTAAACCAATAGAATTTTGTGCAATTATTATAATCCTATAATTATTCTTCCTAATTATTTTAACTCTTTAGTGGAAAGTATCTATTTATTATAAATAAAACAGATAAAAATAAATAAATCTGAATGCATATGTTGTTCAAAATAAAGGTCAGATTACAAATCCACGTTTCCCCTTCAAGTGGTCAAAAATGCATCTGTTATTAGACTATTACCGCCCTCGTTGAGTAACACTAATTCCAGTAATATTTGGATGATTTAAAAAATCCTTCGTACACATAAAGAGTTAAAAATACTGGTTTATTTAATAATCAAAATGTATGTATAATGTTTAATACAATGACTATAACTGTTTTTGTGTAAAATATCAGATTTAATGTGGCAAATATATTTATTATCTCTTAGAATAATAACCATTGAGTTATCGCGTAATAAAAAAAGCACACTCAACTAGACATATAAAATAAAATAAATAATATTAGCTATATGTAAGCTAACGCTTTCCTATATCAAAATATATGATAAATAGTTAAAAGTTATGTGTTTATATAAATTTTGAACAATTAATTTACTTTGATCGTGCTTATTGCATGTTTTTCTTTAAATTAAAAAAAATAAAAAGTTTATATCATTACACTTCTATATTATACTTCAATTGTTGATATTAACGAAAGGCGAACTAGGTCATTATTGAGTATAAAAGTTTTGATGTCCAAAAGTCGATATTTCAAAATGGCGGCAGTTATCGAAACGAAATTCAGTTGAAATGTTTGTCTTGTAAAGATATTATACCTATAAGTAATTTGGGCAATTTTCAGTGCAAAGGGAAATTGTTTCTATTTTTATACGAATTTTTGCTGCCTCGTCAAAATGGGTTAATGACGTCACAAATATATTATTTTCCGGGTGGTACAACTAAATTTAAGTACTGATTTTTGTGCTAAGTTTCCACTCTCTAGCCCGGGAGTTATGCATAACACACACAGAAAGACAAACACTCAGTCTTACATTTAGCTAAATATAAAACAGATAATTTAATTGAAATCTCGGTTCCGGACTAGCATGAGAACCATGCTTTTCGTGTATACCTTCGGAGAAGGTGAGGAAAAGTTAAAATACATAATACACTTAAGTACAATAAAAACAAAAGATTTGTAAATGGTTTAATAGATCTTGCCTATATTTTAGTTCCATCTGTTTATAAGAGCTATACTATAATACAATCTTAAGATTGAAGAACATATGTATATTTTATAAAAGACCTGTGTCAACTTTCATTTTTTTAAAAACTTTTCCGTTTCAACTTTTGGTTTCTTGTTGTACTTTACCTCCCTAATATTCATTACTTTCACCTCATGATTTAATACTGTCGAGTTTCATAATAGTTTGTTTTACATGATTTCAGTCTACGAGGCAACTTTTATGAGTTGGAATAGACTGTTATCAGTGTTGATCTAGGCTTGGTTATAAATCTCAGGCTTGGATTACATGTGGTTGAGGTGTTTTCCATTATTTGTTTTTAGAATCATGTAAAGTTGAAATTTACAGTCTTGAACCATGTTTGTTTCCGACTTAAGTATTTCCGTTAGCCTTATCTAATGTGTTTATCATGAATTTCATTAATGCATCTAATATAAATTCATATGAGTATTATTTGGTTAAAATGTAAAATAGCAGTAAATACTTATTCAATTTTTCTTTTGTTAGGATATTTAACATGAAGAGGTATTTGAACTAATATATATAGATTTTATAGTAGGTATAGAGTACAGAGTAAGGACTTGATTACAAATTAGTAATTATATGATAATTCGCTTATCTTTCTTCACTTTTGTCAGTTAATTTACTCTTTTCTTATCGGCTTCTCCGCAGTCATCAATAGAAATTAAAGATCTTATAGCAATAAGTTAATACTTATGAAAATAGTCTGTCATCTAGATGACGGCAAAATAACATCAATTATAAAATCGAGTAGTATCCCGACGACGCACCTCGAAATGATAAGTTGCTAAGCTAAGGGAACCACATTAATTCCTATAAAAATAATAAATGTTTCTATAAAACTAAGCAGTTGCCACGGACCTAATGGCTCGTATATAAAGAATAGAATTCGTATAGAAATAGAAATATAAGGGATTGGAGTAGGTATATGCAATAGGGATGGGAGGAACGGAACGTAACTATAAAAATAATTAGTTCCTGTGTTGGAACGGTTCCAATCGTTCCAAGATTTCATGGAACTACGTTATTTTTGGAACGACTTTGAAATTTTTATTTTACACGAAATGTCTATTTTTATTTATTTAACAATATTTTTGTCTTAATTCAATTCAAATTAAAAATTATATTTTTGTAAAAAAATATATATTTAAGTGATTATGGAAAAAAATAATACGAAACGTAACTGATTAAAGAGGCAACTGTAACGAGAGCGAGCAAAAGCAAGCATCAATGAAACTAAATAACCAACTTGAAGGGAACTTAAAAAACTCGTTTTGCGTGGAACGAAAACTAACTTGGAGGAACGAGTTTTCGTTTCTCCAAGTGCCAGGCAAAACTAAAACGGAACGTAACTATCAAAGAGGAAACGGGAACGAGAAATCATAAAGAAACTGTAACTGTAACTGGCACGGAGGGAACGTAAAAGATTCGTTTCGCGTGGAACGAAAACGAGTTGCAAAACTAGTTCCAGTTTCACCAAGCTGGAACGAAAAGGTAAAGATGTTATGGTTGTGCACGTCTTATAGGAGTGGGGATGATAGCTCGAGTCTCGGAATCACTCCAGTTCCAGTAAGCGATGCGTTCTCTTTCTCTTTCACACTTCTTAGAGGGAGCGTGAAAGAGATGATGCCTCTTTGCCCTTTTTTTCTTTCATTTCCCTAGTCAACTTCAACTTGTCGCCTTCGCCCTTCGCCACTCGTTTCCTAAATAAAAATATCTTAATATTATTATAAATGTTTGTATTTTATTTCTACTTTTCATCTTCAGTGAAGAGTCGAACTATAATATATAGAAACTGACCTTTTGTGGAACGAACCTGCACTAGACTTTGAAACACGTGAAGTATAAGAGAAACTATTTCTTTGGAATGACAACTGAAACGTTCCAAAAATAACTAGTTCCTGGAACTAGTTACTGGTTTGGAACGAAACGACGTAACTTGTTCCACTCATGGAACCGTTTCTCCCATCCCTAATATGCAATGCTAGTCGCCACTAGAAAAAAAGGAAGCTAATTTATATATTATGTTTATTTCATATATAATTTTAGACATGGAATTTTTTTAGACCTTTACTTTCTTTTTGCACTTAGTTCTGTTTTCAGCAAACTAAAGTTACATAAGTTTCTTAGTCCTTTACCTTAAATTAGTATAAAATTTCTGGATTTAGTTAACTTCAAGGTATATGTTTCAAAACAAGCTTATCTGATTAAAACTTAGTCGTTTAAACCTCTTTATGAGACATTTGTGTAATAAAATTTGTTCAATAGAACCATAATAAATTAACAATGATTGTCAGCTCTTGATTACGGTTTTTCTTATCTAAATTGCTTTGAATATATATATATATATATTTTTTTTTAANATGACAATGGACCTTAATTTTATATTTAGAAACAAAGTTAAATTAAGTAAATTATTTTAGTTAAGTTCTTAATATCAATTTGAAGACCATCAAATGGTTGTATGCGAAACTGCATAAATTATTTACCTCGTGTTGCATCATTGCCAAGTCAGAAAATGTTTTTAATTTTAAACGTTCTGTTCCTCACGTAAGTGAGCTTGTCTCGGTTTTTTCCTTTCTTTTCTCTATTTTTCTCTTACACATGTTTATCTTTAGTTTATGATTCTTATCCTCTCTACTCTTACCATTACTTTTGTTTTTACATAACTAAATTAATATTTTTTACCTTTTACTTTTAATACTTTTTTTTCTTTTATTTCATACAAGACAAAAATTCAATTAAAATCTGAACTGAACAATAATATTCTTTTTCTAATGAAATCTTAACTAATATAGATTTTAAAATAGTAAGTCTTAATTCTTTTTATCGTGTTTTTATAATTAACTAATATTTCACTTCTTTTCAATTTTAACTTTCAAGAACACTCCTTTAATGTAGTTTAAATCACTAAATGGATTCGTATATTTGATTCTAGTATTACAATATTGATTCGTGTACAAGGTTTTATAGATTTACAACATATTCTAAACGATTTTTTAAGTATTCCATTCATCATAGGTCTATTAATCGAAATGTTTAAGTTTTAACCTCGAAGAATAGTTGATTAGAATTACTACAATATAACCTGAACAAGTCTTTTATATATTAGGGACGAGTATAATTAAATATCTTGTAACCTTACCCGAAAAGGAGCTCCTTGTCTGTTCTTGCTTGTTCCTTCATTTCTTTAACTGCTACCGTAACTCTAGTTCTTTTATTTTGATACCCACTTATTAAATGAAAAGACCCGCAGAATAGTTCCATCCCGCCAACTATAAAGGCCTCTTATATTTCATTTCCAGACCACCTTCTAGTCAGATTATCCATTTACATTATTTATCTATTAATTCGATCTTGGTGTTTTAGTTTCTTAATCTCTATCTTGTTTTATTTCATATTTTTTTCTTTTCATCTTTCAAGCTAGAACGAGTGTTGTAAAACGCTGGCGCCACTACTAGAGCCCTTTCAAAGCCTGTAATTATGTTTGAAAGAATTTATTACTACTTGATATCCTTGCATTACAGATCATCTAACGAGATTTTGTATTTCTTTCTTGACTCCTTTAAAGAATAAGTACGATTTTGAACAAAGAAGTTAGCTAAGTTTACGTTTCAAAAGTGTACATTGTTTGTCGATATTTCATGATGACGACCACCACTCCCAATAACACACCCGCGGTTTCCCCATTAACCCACCGTATTTTATAATGTACTTCTTGATCGTATTCTGACGCTATAGATTAATTAGATATGATTAATTGTGGAAATGACATAACTAGAGTTCGGATCGATATGCACTTAAAAACCTCTATATATGCATATGAAAATTGCGAAATATGCAAATAATATATGCAACTTATCCCAAAAATATATGCACTAAAATATGCACTTATCCCAAATATATGCACTCA